>CM035807.1:2787517-3272517 GCA_020466095.1 Chlorops oryzae | reverse complement strand
TTTTTGAGAATTAAAACAGGATTTTTATATGAATCTTAAAGGATATTGGTTGAATTAAAAACAAGTCTTGATATGTCTCAACTAAAGTTGAAATTCCCCAATCCGTACAGAAATTGCTCGACTAAGAATTTGCCACAATTACTTATTTTCTACAGCACTAAAAAAGGAACTGATTTAATTTAATTTTTGTTTTTTCTTTTTCTTTAATTTTAATTCAAAGTCGATAATTTAGGAATGGATATCACTTCATTGGCTGTGACGCTCGAACATAAATAATTGGCTGTTGCTCCAAACTGATATGCGTCCAGTTTTAATTTTTCTTATTATTATTAATTTTTTCTTATTATTATTTATTTTTTTTGGGACTCAAAGGAAGTCAGAAAAAAATGCGAAATAAATGAAATAATATCAGCACTGTTCTCAGTCGTCGATACACTCGTGTCGAGCTCTACATGTATCTTCACGAATTCCATACAACTTAACTGCACAAGTCACTCTTCACCTCTTTCCACAAATCGATAGTTTCTATCTATCTCAGTCCAGCCAAAAGTTCAAAGTTTTTTTTTTCTCGCACTATTTTTTCGCTTTTACTCCGCCCGTTAGGGTTGTTCCACCTTTTTCGAATTTCTCGGTTAAAGAAGCTATATTACCCGTTTTGGTTGGTAATGTTGGTGCTCGTGGTGCATTGGTGCTATTAAATTTATTTCCTAATGACGTTAGATTCGATCCAACTCCGAGAGTCTGTGATTTCTTTTGATTATTATTAAAGGAGGGCTTCGCAGAAAGTGGCTTTGGTTTTTGTATTGTCGCTGAAGGTTGTCCTCCACCACCACCGCCACCGCCTGCTTGGCCCGGCAGTGTTTTATTAATACCACTTGGTGTTGCTTTGCTAAATGATTTATTACGCGCTGCGGATGCGGATGCGGATGTTGTTGTTGCTGTTGTCGATGGCGCATGTTGGTTGGTTGTGTTTGTGCTTCCAAGACGCGGTTGTTGTGATTGCGATTTAGCGTTTCCACCGGCAGTAACATTCGATGCAGCTGTTGGCTTAAAGCTAGAGAATGCCGTTGTTGGCGAGAGATCGGAACGTGTTGGTGCTACACGTGCTACTGGCGTATTGACGGCTGCTGGCCGCAAATAAGTCGATGCCGTTGTTGTTGTTGTCGTTGATGATGTTGTGTTTTTATTTGCTGCAACATCTGTGGATGATGCATTGTTGGTGCCTTCTTTGCTGCAACATCTGTGGATGACATTGTTGGTGCCTTCTTTGCTTTGGTCACATTGGTCGGTTGTTGTAGTTGCGATGTGGCACTAGATTTGCCATCACTCTCCTCAGATGTATCATCTTTGGATCCTTTTGTATAGATCGAATCACCATTGCGTCGCTCGATTTCATTGACAATCTCACCCAGCAGACCCATTTCGCTTGCTGTTGATTTTCGATTGGTGTTAACCAAATCGCTTCGTTTAAGCGTTTGAGAAGCCGGTGGAATTTCATCGATGACGGAGTAAATGTTATCCGGCGAATTGGTTGCATTATCATCCGTTTCACCGACACTGGTCAGCGGCAGTTCAACAAACTCGCAGTCATCGTAATTGCTTTCAGCATTGCCTTTGGATGTTGTTGCTATCGGGAGTTGGTAGCCCGACGAGGTTGTTGAATTCGTTTTCTTAAGTAGCGGCGGCGGACGTGGCGGTGGACTCTTTGGACGTGTTGCCGCATTACCGACGACACTTTTCGGGCGTGCTGCACCCGGTGGATGACGCATCGAACCGAATGTCTGAACATTTGGCTTCTTGTTGGGCGAACGCATCGATTGTGCACGTTTGACAAGATTTTGTGTCTCATCTTCTTTGGGCGATGTTGCTTCCGAATCGGAATTCGATGATTCCCCTTGTCGGGCAACCGGCATGGGAGCCGATATTTCTAGATTGCGTAATTTCTCACGATCAATGTAGGTCTTTTCTTTGATCGGAGGCTTTTCTTCCTTCTTGAGGAACGATGCAATACGACGAATTGTGCCATCACGTTTGGCATTCAATTTCGGATCGATGTGCATTGGGACTGGCGGTGCTGGTGCTGGTTTCAGCGTCCCGGTACTGCTATAACTATGAACCGATGATGGCGGACTGGGTGCTGAACGGGTGGGTGTGCCACTGTTTGGTGGTACATTCTTAAGTGGTAATGTCATTGTAGATGTTTCCAAAACTGGCATCGATATTATCGGACGTGCTTGTGAGCCGGGATTTGGTGGTGGGAGTGCAGGTGCGTTGGTTATGCTCGCCGCTGGTGGAACTGGTGGCTTGCGATTGAGTGTTCCATTGAGCTTTTGTATAGCATCGCTGACTTTCTTTGGTGGTGGTGGTGCTGCACGTTGTGGAACTCCCATATGATTGGAGGAGTTATCCTGCTGTATGGTCGGTTGAACGTATGCCACATTGGGGGCATTTAGATGGTTCGCTGGTGTCGCCGTGTCCAGCGGACGCAGCGTGAAACCTTTGAATTTACCAAACATTCCATTTTCCTGTGAATCGCTTGGCGATTTAAGCAGCGCCGAATTCATGTCATCCGTGCTACTTGGTGTCGATTTTGGTAGAATTCCATTGGCATTCTGTGGTGAGCCTGTACCGCCATTGCCTCCGCCACCACCACCATGTTGATTACCACCTCGTGTAGTCGAATGTTTCGTTCCGCCGGCTGACTTGATGCTGCAATGAGTCAAAGTATTTTATTAAATCGATTTCAATAGGAATGAAAGAGATGGCAAAAATTTAAACGAAAGAGAGAGAGAGAGAAGTAGAAGAAAGAAATTGATTCACAGGAACATTTAGCAGATCATTTAATGTGCTCATCAGAAGCAAGACCAAAGAAGCATGCGTTAAGATAAAAAAAAAAACATTAACCCATTACCAAAATGAAAAGATTAAATTTTTTATTAGATTGTAAAAGAAAATCACAAAAGCTTAAAATAAATCTCAAAAATAATTCTTATTTAGACAAACTTAAGATTAAAACACAGACAAATCCCAATCAATATAGAATAATAACATAAAATGCAATGAAATCATAAAGAATCAATAAGCATATCATATAACAGAGTGCAGAATTGTCAGTTTAAAGTATGTTATAGAAGATACAGTTAGTTAAGGGTTAAATACAAAATCAAATTCGCAGAATAAATGCTAAATCGTTGGACTTAACGTTGACTAACAGCCCGATTCTGAATATTCTCGGGGAACGAATTTACTTTTCTCGAGAATAAAATTCACTTTTTTTTAAATAGATAGGATAAGGAAAATGATGGGTATGGGTCAAATACCCATTCCCCATCAAATTTCTTCCCCCAAATATTTGAAAAAGGAGAAGTTTACTCTCGACACAAGTAAATTCCCCGGGAATTCGTTCCCCGGGAATGTTCAGAATCGGGCTGTAAATATTAAATTCTTTGGTACTGTTGGCAGTCAGTAGAGGGTACTGGAGAGAAAGGATCTAATAAGTGTTTAGGTCTCCCCAGTGGCGTGTCCAGAGAAAGAGTGCTTTGATAGTGCTTATATTTTCCACAGTGGTTTATTGAACAATTATAAGACATTAACCAAAAAAAATTTGGGTGGGGCTAGAGGAAGTTTATGGAGCTGTGGACCAAAAACCAAAAAAAAAAACCCGAAAAATTCATGACGTCCGATTTCGATGAAAATTTATATTTATATAGAATAAGTGAAAAATTCTAAGAATTTTGGCGTCAAAATTTTTTCAAGAAACGGATTACAACTAGTCTAGCTTTGGTCTAGTTCAAAACTGGTCCAAAAAGTACCAGTTTTTTGAAAAAATTTTAGTGCTATATTTCTTAGAATTTTTCACTTATTCTATATATAAATTTTCATCCAAATCGGACGCCATGATTTTTTCGCATTTTTTTGTTTTTGGTCCATAACTCTCTAAACTTCTTCTAGCCCCCCCCAAATTTTTTTTGGTTAATGTCTTTTAATTATTCAATATACCATTGTGGAAAATATAAGCACTATCAAAGCACTCCTAGTCTGGACACGCCACTGGTTCTCCCATTTTGACGTTCTTTTCTGTTAATGGACCACTATTTTTTATAATCTTAATCCTAATCATCTTAAAGTAGGCACGTTTTCGAGCTCTTATATGTGAGAAGGTGCTAAACTGATTAATTCAGAACTAAGGTATAATACGAAGAATTACCATCAAAAGGAATTTCAGCGACATCTAGGCCGACTGCCCTAGTGACCTTCCGGACTGCACGATTTGAACGGAAGCTATACTATATGCTTAGGAAATTAGTTTAAAAGAAAATAATTGAGGGCGAATGCCCGGGAATGGGCCAGTCCGGGCCTCCCATCATATATAGAGATCATTGAGTAAGGGGCAGAGGTTGTATAAGCGCCATTAATATGGAGGGAAAATCTTGAGTTAGATTGAACTTTAAAGTAGTTGATGGGTCTTCTTCTAGTGGCAGAGTATATTTTTTATAATATTTCTATGGTTCGGATAGGAAAAACTGGTTTTATTAGGGATGATTATTATTTTTAAGTGGCGGAGTTGTGCGCACCGCGACCCATATTGCGTCTATTGTGCTAACCCCAATGCCATCTTAATTTACTATCCTGAGGCCCTTTATGTATTTAAGCACTGTGGACGGTTTTAAGACGCTCCAATATTTGTTGGGGGCAACAAGCGCCTCCCCAAAGTTAAGGATTCTGCGACTGGCCAGAGATGGACGTATTCTGGCGTTTTTTCGTCCATTTCACAGAATTGGCACACCGATTCATTCGTTAGGCCCATCTTTTTCAAATGATATCTCAATTTTCAGTGCCCTGTGAAGTATTCGGTAAGGATTTTAAGATCTTTCCTGCCGAGATACAGTAATCTATTAGAGATTTATTCGTCGGGAGTGATGAATCTTTTGGCTTGCCTTTGACCTTTTGATTTCATCCAGGATGAGCGAAAGCTCTTTTCCTCCCAGTTCCGAAGAAGTTCTGTACCATGTGGGGATGATATTCCTGCATTATTCAAATTGGTTTTTTTTTTTATTAAGGTCTAAGATTTATGGCCAGTGCGTCATTCTGGCACCCGGTACAGAATGGGGGCATAATGGAGGAAATTTTGTTAAATGTTTTTCGTAAATATTTTCTGTTGCCCTATTAATTAAAATGCAGTCAAGCAAGAAAAAATTGATTAAAAAAATTATGAATTTTTTATTAGGACAGCCAAATTATTGTAAGTAATCGGGATAATTTTGGCTCAAAAAAAAATTATAATTAAATTTTAATTTAAAATTTTTTTGATTTCAAATTGATTTCAATAAAAAATTAAAAAAAAAGAAATCAAAAATAATAATTGAAAATGATCTGAATTTAATCTGGATTAATTTTTGATTGTTTTTTAAACTATTTAAAATTTTTAATAATCCAGAATAATCTGGATTACTTTGCGATTATTTGGTAGTCCTAATCATTCACTACAAAAAAAAAAAAAACATTTAGATTTTTTCACTGGCAATCATAAGAAGCCTATCAAAAATTTGGCAATAATTAAACTCAATAATCATGCAAAGAAAATTGCGCATTCCAAAAAAAAATTTTTTTTTTGGGATTTCCATATAATTTTACTTAGGCAGCCTATTGTCTAAGAGGTAAACACACCCGCTAGAATCACTACGTATAAGATGGGTGCCATTAGTCAGAGCGACTGCATGAGGATTAGTTGTGGATTGCAAGCATATTTCGGTGATTTCCAGCTTGCGTCTCAGTGTGTTCTGACCATCTGATGGTCGTTTTGTGCTATTGGTTTTCTGTTTATCGGGCTTCTTGGCAATTGGTGTCGGCGGCGTTAGTTTTCGCTTCACATTCGGCAATGTTGCCGCACTGAATTCGTAGTTACTTTTACTTTTCACTAAACTAATGCTTCTATGGATCCTAGCTACATTATTATTACTAATATTATTAGTATTATTGCTTTTATTATTATTATTATTGTTATTATTGATGGATGCATTTGGTGCTTTTTGTTTCGTTGCTGTGTTTTGTTTTGTTATGCCTGTTGTTAGTTGTATTGGTGTTATGTTTAACTTAGGTGAAAGTGCATTTTGTTTATTACTATTGATATTGGTAATTGGTGAAAACGTTGAAGTTAAATTGGTGTGTTTAGATATATTATTAAGACATTCAATGGACTTTGAGACGCAACAAGCCACCACCGCCGCCGCCTCATCGGTTGTTGTGTTCTGTCTTGTTGAGTATTGTGTGAGTGGTTTTTTTTGTGGTTGTGGTTGTTGCTTGATATTTTGTGTATTGAGTGTAGCTCTTTGTGAAGTTGTGGAAGCACAAGATGCAGTTGAAGAAGAGGAGGAGGAGGAAGATGTAGAAGAGCTAAAGGAGCAAACAGATTTTGGTGTCGGTACATACATATTCTCAGCCAATTTGCCGCGTAAAAAGAACGGATGATTCCGGACGTAGTAGATGAAGAAGCAAAAGGCAGCAGCAAATGGTATCACAGCAAAGAAGAAAATGTACATAAATCGTTGGAAAGCTTCGTGGCCTGCAAATAAAAAAGCAAAAAATTATTAAAATTAAACGAAGAGAAAAAAGAATAAAAAAAAAATATCTTACTGTTAGGATTAGTTGCTGGTCCACTGTCGACGGAGCCACCCGGTCCAGGTTTCATACACGTTTCACCCGTATAACCGATATCGCAATGACAGTTCCCTTGACTATTGCAAACACCGTTGCCATTACAATTATCCGGACACGGTTTACCCCAACCCTCCGATCGTATCTGCATTATCGACAGACATTTCTGATCGACGCACATTTTATTTTCACCGCATTTAGCACCGTTCGGCGTCAGTCCGGGATCTGTGCTTTGCAAGCCCAAATCAATTAGGGCCGTACGACAGGGTACAATACTTCCGCCATGATTGATAAAAGAATGCGAGAGAACAGCAGCCGATTCCATGCCGAATTCCAAACGCTCATTGAGATGACGACAATGCAGCATACCGCAGCCGACATTCGCTTGTTCGCAGGGTATAAAGGTATTGTTTAGACGATTGTAGCCACAATTTCCGCCACGTTTTCCCTCCGTATTTTTCCAATAGCAATGTTCGGAGCTCTCTCCCGTCGGTCCCCATAGAATGCGACATTGATTCGAATGCGATCGACAATTGCCCTGGAAGCAATACGCTCGACCCTTGTCACACTCTTCCGTGTCACGCTTGAAGACATCAGCCGGACAATATTCTGATTCGCCGGTACAAAATTCCGGCATATCACACTCATTCTCGGCAATGCGGCAAGCTGTTCCCGCCGTCTTTGGTCGACATGTCGACAAATCGCAACACTCGCCCGTGGCGCACGAAGCATTCGTATGCAACATACAACTGTACGGATCACAACAGGTATTCTCGCAATGATTTGGCAGGCCACAATCGCATTGTTCACCCGGTTCGACGAAACCATTGCCACATTGTGGTGAATCGAAGAGTTTCGCTGGCTTATTCCTTAAACAATAGTTCATGCCACGCGAGAAGGCAAGATTCAGTTGATCGATACTGCAACTGCTCCAATGCACAGGGACAACGGACGTACTGGAGGCGGACATAATGCATTTTTCATCCTGACACTTGCATTCGGCTGTGTCATGTTCCATGCCAAAATTATGACCCATTTCGTGGGCCATTGTTGTTGCAACAACAGCCGTTATCGGACTATGTTCCATTGAGACGCCGCCGGAATATTCGTGCGTGCATATAGGTCCCTTGAGGGCCTTTCCTGTGTCAATGAGGGGGAGGTGGGGAAAAAGATAAGAAAAATAAATTTTTTTTTTTTTTGAAATTTAACCCCAACATACCGACAACGCCGCCATTAAACTGCTCCTTCGTTAACAATTGTGCATTATCGTTGGGATGCTCCAGCACCAGTTTTGTGCGTCTATAATTAAGGAAATTACGCAGCGTCACATCGCCATCGCTCGAAAATTCAATTTCGTTGCTCTCGTTCCAAATAACAACGCCCACAAGTGCCACGAAAATATTCAACGGTACGTAAAGCTGTTATATTTTTCGAGGAAACACGCACATACATGCATAGATAGAAGGATGAAATCAAATATATTATAAGGTATAAAAGCTTGCCGGAAGCATGTCCTCTTGCCCACTTACCGCATTTATAATATTAGCTAAATCCTTGCAGTGTTGATGGACCTTTTTCATGTTCTCACCGAACGATTTATAGACTTTATTATCGACGACAATGACCAGCTCGACGTAGGACGAACGTTTGTTCGCGTTAAAAGGACCGCGTATCACATTGCTGTCGTCATACGAGCGTTTGTGCTAAAAGAATTCCATGAATTTGAACAGTTTATGTTGTTGTTCATTTTGATTTTCTGCGAAATTTATTGTCTACTCACTCTGCGAATGCGATGAAATTCATTGCCATCTAAGCTGTTCGATGCTTCCGGAAGAGTTTCTGCATTCAATCCGCTTTCATGAGAATGGTCAGTTTTGGTGCTTTCATAGCCACAAGTGGCATTTTTGTTCACCATATCATCATGCCTATGGAAGAGAAAAAGATGAGGCAACATAAATTATACATCAAAATTTCAATTTTTCATGCAATCAATCAATAAATTATTTTTTTTTATTTCTATGGCCGTAGAGACACGCAAAAAGGGCGCTTCATAATGA
This sequence comes from Chlorops oryzae, assembly GCA_020466095.1. Lineage (NCBI taxonomy): Eukaryota > Metazoa > Arthropoda > Insecta > Diptera > Chloropidae > Chlorops > Chlorops oryzae. Next base: position 3,263,806 of record CM035807.1, on the reverse strand, counting down.
CCCAAGCAAACATTTGTAGTCCTTAATGAGTCATTTATCAGTCCTAATTTGAAGTATGAGCCTTCGTAATGAGCTCATTTTATGCTATGAAATGAATGTGTTTCCCTTTCTGCAAAGGTCCAATTATAATGAACCGGATTTCATGTATCGAATGAGGGTCCTATATGACTATTATTTTCTTACACAATACAAAAGATTTTTATGAATCATCATCTAGCATAATTTTTTTCTATATATTTATGTGCATTTATGGATTTTATGTTGTTTTAAAAAAAATCTGAAAAATGAAAAAAAAAAATTTTCGGACTATTTCGGAGTTATTTCGGACCAATATTTCTGAGCCTCACTTTCGTAAAAACTATGACTTTGGAACTTATATTTTGTTCATAGTTCGGAGTAATTCGGACTCATTTTTTATCATCATATTCGGTTAAAATATTTGATTGCGGACTAATTTCGGACCCATTTTTCGAAGCCTTTTATCTTCCACACATTTCGGAATGATTTCGGAGTTATTTTCGAACCTCTTTTTCATTTTTCTAGGCTGAATATATCTTATTTATTGCAAAATTTTCGGACTCATATTTTCAAATTTCACATTTTGTAAAAATTTCGGAGTAATTTCGGACCAATATTTCTGAGCCTCACTTTCGTAAAAACTATGGCTTTGGAACTTATAGTTTGTTCATATTTCGGAGTAATTCGGACTAATTTTTTATCATCATATTCGGTTAAAATATTTGATTTCGGACTAATTTCGGACCCATTTTTTCAAACCTTTTATCTTCCACACATTTCGGACTGATTTCGGAGTTATTTCTGAACCTCTTTTTCATGTTTCTGGGCTGAATATACTTATTGCAAAATTTTCGGACTCATATTATCAATTTTCACGTTTTGTAAAAATTTCGGAGTTAATTTCGGACCAAATATTTCTGAGCCTCACTTTCGTAAAAACTATGACTTTGGAACTTATATTTTGTTCATATTTCGGATTAATTCGGACTCATTTTTTTTCATCATATTCGGTTAAAATATTTGATTGCGGACTAATTTCGGACCCATTTTTTCGAAGCCTTTTATCTTCCACACATTTCGGACTCATTTCGGACATATTTCTGAGCCTCTTTCTCATGTTTCTGGGCTCTATATACATAGGTTTTTATTGCAAAATTTTCGGACTCATATTTTCAAATGACACATTTTGTAAAAATTTCGGAGTAATTTCGGACTAATATTTCTGAGCCTCTATTTCGTAAAAACTAGTAATTTCGAACTCATATTTTCTACATATTTCGGACTAATATTTTTTAATATCATATTCGGTAAAAATTTCTTATTTCGGACCCATATTTCTGAGCCTTTTATCTTCCACACATTTCGGACTCATCTCGAACATATTTCTCAGTCCCGTTCTCATGCTTGATGTATGGTTCTAACATATTCTGCAAACATTTCGAACTCATTAATCAGAACACTCTGAATATGTTTGTTGTGAGACACTCGAGCTGCAACAATAATATATGGGAAAGGAAGTATTTCTTTAGACTTTGTTTCGCTACATTCAAATCTAATCAACATAAAGTATTGTGCAAAAAAAAAAGCTCAACTAAAGCAACTTTTGCTCTTGTTTTACCTTTATCATTTGATACTCTCAATTACGTTGCAACTGAAAAGCCATATGCAATGTTGTAAATAAATAAAGTACCATTTAGCAAAAGTCTCTTCAGTTGCTTTTGTTGTGCACAATACTGTATGTGTATACAATTAATGACGGAACTGACCCTCACTACAACCAAATGCCTTGGGTGAGGTAGAAACCCTTATGTAAGTGGCCTACATTTACCTGTTAATGTCGGAAATGGATTATGATTTCCAAAAATATCGATTTCGAAACCTCACCTGTTTTGGTTTATTTATTTATTTATTTATTTTTCTATTGAGCTTCTTCCGATTTGGAGGTTTCTAATCTCAACATCAAGCTGTCGTAAGAATGGGTATCAAAAGTACTTCATTGATAGAACTTGAAAATTTATTGAATATCAATATTTGACAACAAGTTCACCTTTTTGTGGCTCTCAAAAGTCAATTGTAAATAAATGGAGCACTTTTCGAAATCGCGACCACTGATTACGGCCAACTGGCAGTACTACGGTGGCGGCCTTTACATAGTTTCGGATGTTGGAACAAGTTCTCAAACATAAGAAAATAAACGGAAAATCGAATAGGTGCTTCTAAATTAGTGTTCCCACACGCGATACACACATAATCGACTGGCTCAAGAGGAGTCGCTCAAAGAGTGTTTGTTTGGGTCGACAATTTTTGTTCTTTCTTTTTTTCCTCTTTCCGATAAGATAATTTTTTTTAACTACTTTGGTGTCAAATTTCGGATTTCGATAGACAGCAAGACTAGTTGGGAAATCAGGTGTTGGATTTCATGCGACAAGCACGATAGAATTTTTATTGAAGGCACCTACGTTGAAAATTTTCGTTGGAAGTGGAGCAATGTCAAGTTTAAAATCGATTGGATTTTTCGAAAAGCGGAAACAATCGAAAAAGAGAGAGTGAGAGAAAGGAAGGAAGTGTTTTTTTTTTTGGTTTTTTTTACTTACCGAAAAAGAAAATGCTCATCGTGTAAACGTCCATCACTGCCAGAATGTATAAAATATGTGTCAAAGCCATCGAAAACAATGCCATTGACGCCTCCGTTGCACGTTGATATTGCGACACTCGATTGGGGCTTGCCTCGTATATAACCCTTAAAAAAAAAAAGCGGAAAAATAATATTTCGATGGTTTAAGAATTCAATGAATTGCGAAAGTAATTTCCCAGCATTTTCTGAAGTTAAATTGATCGGAAAGTACTTTCGGTAAGCATTTTTGATTTACATGGCAATTACCTACATTTACTTCCTCGGCAAGAGAAATTGCTTCTCTTACGAAGTCTATATATCGCATGAGGTAAATTTTCTGAACTAGTTTTTGGTTCGATGATATTTTTAGAAGTATTTTTTTTTTTTTACTTTTCAATGTGTTAAGAAATCTCTAGCCATACACTTAGGTACTTTCTTGCAGACCTCCGAAATCGAGAGCAGATAGAAAAGTGCTCGTAATGCGGTCAGTGAAAGGAATGACGCTTGAAATTTTTCTTCTTCAAAATCATTGAAAAGCGTATAAAAAGCAACAGAAAATATTTAAATTCAGCACCCAAAAGTATGCATACAAATATTCCGAATATTTTCGATAGTGAGAAGTCTGATCATTAGGGCTCGGATTTTTATGCTTTTATAAATTTAAAGCATACTTTGCGGATCAAAAATTTTAATAACCGGCATTTTGCGAATAAGTTGAGGGAATTTCAACCTCAAACCGCTTTTCTAATTTCAAAAAATGCACATTGAAGTTAAAAATCGATTTGAATCTGAACTTTATGTGAGTTTAACAAAATTTTACTCCATAAAGTATGCTTTAAATTTATAAAAGCATAAAAATCCGAGCCCTACTGATCATTCTTGTAGTTTGCCCATTTAATCACATCTCGAGGAAGGGGTTTGAAATATATTCGGATATCTTTAGAGCCTTAATTAAACATCGTTTATAAAGGCATAAAATGATAGTAATTGGTTTTTAAATATTCGATCGCATACCTTTAGGTGCCGAATTTAAATATTTTCTGTTGTCCTAATGATCCCCATTTCGAAGATTGGTTTCTACTAGATAAAAGAAATTAGCAGAAACGCTTCGATTTGTGCCTCTTTCTTAAAGGAAATGTTCCTTTATGAGAGTGTTTATCAATAGGAAAGCAAGAAATTTGGTCATGTTCTCCCAAGGTTTTAACCTTTTTGGTCTAATAATTTTTTCTAAAATAATTCCCATTAAAAGTGAAAAAAAGATGTAAAATATTTCCATTTCAAAAAGTTTTCTTTTCTTTATTTAAATATTTTCAAGAACACTATCACGTAACCTCAGACCTCTTTTTTGTGTCGACATTATCGATTCATTGTGTGATTTGTGGCACCTGCCGCCCACACATCATACCTCGCACATTAAAGCCTCATTCTCTCTTACCTGATAGTGGCAAAGTGCAACTTCAGTCTTCGTAAAATTTTGGACAACGTGACCTGCTGGTGTTTTCGAATTTTGATATCGTAAAAAATGCTCATCTGGCAGTAGTTTGTCGTTACGTTTAAGGTCAATGTAAACGCGTTGACCTTGATGATAATACGTGAGTGTAATGTGGGGAACGTGCAGGCCATCCTGGAAGAAAAGAAAAGTGAGGAATTATGAGGACATTTTTCACACTTTAAACTCTTGCAAAAAAAAAAAAGAAAAAATTGAATAAAAAATTTAAAAAAATAATTAGCACAATTTCCGAAAGGTTCTATTAACCCTTCTACTTTAAAGGTGACTTCTCTGAATAACATTAATCTAGCACACCCACGATAAAATATCATTCCGTCAAAATTCAATTTCCTCATGCAAATTAAAGGCGTTGTTAATTTGTGGAACTCGCAATTTAAACGATACAATCACCCCATCATTCTGTCATTTTCCCGACAGCATATATTCCATTTTAATCCTTTTAGTGAAAGTGGACAAAGTTGGTTAACAGCTAATAGGATTCAGCCATGCAAAAGTCATGTTAATTAATTAACATGAAATGATGATGAGATTGTATAGGAACTACTCTTGTGCCGTTGAAACGAATCATGGAGGTACTGTCACTTTTTAACGAGAAACATGCCATCCATCGGACTATTTCGTTGATATGGCAAAATAAAATTTTTCGCTTCAGTGGACACGACTGATGAAGGTGTGGAAATAGAGTATCCATGTACTGTATATTCAATACGATGTTCATGTTGTGAGGCGACGCCGAATACCGATGAAATCTCAATGAGCAGAAAACTAATTAAAATGTTGATTCATTTCTTGGACATTTTTAAAGTTAAGCTTGAAATTTCCAATGCTCGCATTGCCGGACAGGTGAACTCATTTGATTATCTCCAGTAACGATGGTTTGATGGATGGTTTTCCATTTTCAAACATGCATAACATGGTATGAGAAATTTTAAATTGGAATTCGGAACTTCTCTTAATTTTTTCTTATAGTATTTTTGTTTCGTTTTATGGCTCAGCATGAGGAGGGAGTGGTAGCCTTGTGAGTGTGATCTTGCGACAGGTATCGATATAAATATGGTTATAATCAAGGGCGTAGCGAGAGAAAGAGTGCTTTGGTAGCGCTTATATTTGCCACAGTGGTATATTGAGCAATTATAAGACATTAACCGAAAAAAATTTTGGGGGGTGGGGGTATAGAGGAAGTTTAGAGAGTTTTGGACAAAAAACCAAAAAAATCCGAAAAATTCATGACGCCGATTTCGATGAAAATTTATATATGGAATAGGTGAAAAATTCTAAGAAATTTGGTACCAAAACTTTTTCAAAAAACTTATTACAACTAGTCCTTTTTGGACCAGTTTGGAACTAGACCCAAACTAGACTAGTTGTAATCAGTTGTTTTTTTTAAATGTTAGCGCCAAAATTCTTAGAATTTTTCACTTATTCTATATATAAATTTTCATCCAAATCGGACGCCATAAATTTTTCGGATTTTTTCGGTTTTTGGTCCAAAACGCTCTAAGCTTCATTTTGCCCCCCAAATTTTTTTTCGATTAATGTCTTATAATATGCTCAATATACCACTGTGGCAAATATAAGCGCTACCAAAGCACTCTTTCTCTCGCTACGCCTTTGATTATAATCTTTGTCCATCTACCTTTCAATGGTCGAATATCCACCCAAATAATAAGTCAAAAGTCGGTTTGAAGGACTTTATGATTCTAAATGAAAATGGGCGTGGTCCGCTTACTCCAAAGACTATAAATTAAACTAAACTGTGTATACAATTTTCATTGATACTTATTTGTTAACCGACTGAAGACTACCTAGAAAAAATCCTCGTTAAAAAGAGACCTGATCGTCTCACGGCCACGCCCACTAAAATCAGCTTGCTATGAGTAAAATCCTGAACTCGGGGCCCGATATACCTGTGTGCCGAATTTTTATGTGATTGGTCCAGTCGTTTTCTATGAAGCTTAGTTCTAGCTGTTAAAAGATTCGCACAAAAGTAATACACCCTGCTTACACTGTGTATAGAAAGGGTGTATGGTGCTCTCTAACTGCCACGCCAAAAAAAAACTCGAATAAGGTTTTTTTTTCAAATTTTAGTATTGAATATCAATGAAAATTTAAAATAGAATAAAAACTCTTAACTTTTAATTTAAAATAAATAAATTTAACCCTTTCACTACAATTGAGTTCATTCAAAAAGTTCTTTAACTGTTCTCAGATGGTTAAAATAATTCGTATAAAAATGAATTATTGCTTTTAAGAGAAAAAAAAACCTAAGCATTGGGAGTGAAAGGGTTAAAAAAACTCAAAATTTAATGCATATAAAAATTGTTTTTCTCGTTCGATTTCTCACCTCTGCATCTAACGTGCTCCGCATGACCTTCTTGTGCTGTCCATGATGAATCTGCGGACGTATCACTGAATGTGTGGAAAACTCATTAAGGGCAGGAAAAAAGTCACCGACTTGTGGGAATGTTGAATGTGCTAGAAAAGAGTTAGAAAAATAAAAGAAGTTGAGAAAAATCTTTTTCAAAAAAGCGACAAAAAAAAATTAAATAAAAAAATTTTTTTTTATGTATTCTCTTTCACTGAGACCAAAGCCCCAACATTCGATTTCGATTCAACATGTATACAAACATATGTATATGTATACATATGTATATATAGGTACAATCTTAACAAAAAAGCCCCGATCATTAAACTCGCTGAACAAATTCGATGAAAACATAAAATCGACCGCATAAATTGACATCGTTCACTAAAAGAAAAAAAAAAAAAGAATGAAAATACAAAAAAAGAAACGTGTCTAATGGGATTTTAAAGACCGAAAAGTAAAATCCCAAAATACCTCGTCGGCTCCCTCGCTCGCACTAATGCACTCGCGAGTTGACAACATTGACATCAGAGATGCTTATCGCGAGCATTTGACAACGTTGAGCTTACGGAAATGTTGTCGTTAGTGTGAGGGGGAAAAAGTGGCACAGAAACTTAAGTAAGTACAATGTGTGTCAGGTAGAGTAAGCTGCTAATTACCAGCAAATGACTGAGAGGAGGAAACAAAGACCAAAAAAAAAAAAAAAAAAAAGAATCACTTCTTTTTTCCACTCTTTCTCGCTTGTCTATGCATAAATTTGACAGTAAACAAACACAATCCAATCTTGTCAACTCATAACTCTTGAACCTAACTCAAAGCAAAACACTCAGCAACAACAACAGCGTATTGCAACACAATTATTGCTGTCAACAGAGAGATTAGAGACACGTTGCATGTTGCAGCAGCCTGAAGGAGCAGCGAACGACGAATGCATTCGTATCTGCGATGCCCGTACAAAAGACTTTGTGGCGTCGTCGAGATCTCTTATCAGATTTCGCTGCTGTTTAAAAAAGCTCACCTAGTTGTGAGTGTAAGTGGATGCAGTTCTTTATATCTCGAATGGGGGCTGCAACCGGGTTAAAGGGACGTCGTTTATTGCGAGTAAATGGAGCTAAAGAATTCTTCAAATGAAGAAAATGTAAACATTTAGAAATGATGTCAAAACACAATTTGGCTTCACTTCAAAAAAGTTGGATCGGGGGACTGGGGATGCGAACGTTCGACCGAATGCAGCGAAAATGGGAAGATGATATTTTTCCATTAATTCCCTTTTATAAGAATCAACTTCAAGCACACGTTTTTAACCCATTAATTTAAGAAAAAATTCTACAAAATATCCCCCTCAGCGGACAGTCCTTAAAAGCTTCTTTCTATTCTAACAGGTTGGCTGATAAGTCCCCGGTCTGACACATAGATGGCGTCGCTAGTATTAAATGCATATTATTTTTATATAGTGGCAACCTTCAAATGATTCGTGTCAAAATTTGACGTCTGTAGGTCAATTAGTTTGTGAGACAGAGCGTCTTTTGTGAAGCAACTTTTGTTATTGTGAAAAAAATGGAAAAAAAGGAATTTCGTGTTTTGATAAAATACTGTTTTCTGAAGGGAAAAAATACAGTGGAAGCAAAAACTTGACTTGATAATGAGTTTCCGGACTCTGCCCCAGGATAATCAACAATAATTGATTGGTATGCAAAATTCAAGCGTGGTGAAATGAGCACGGAGGACGGTGAACGCAGTGGACGCCCGAAAGAGGTGGTTACCGACGAAAACATCAAAAAAATTCACAAAATGATTTTGAATGACCGTAAAATGAAGTTGATCGAGATAGCAGAGGCCTTAAAGATATCAAAGGAACGTGTTGGTCATATCATTCATCAATATTTGGATATGAAAACGCTCTGTGCAAAATGCGTGCCGCTCGAGCTCACATTTGACCAAAAACAACAACGTGTTGATGATTCTGAGCGGTGTTTGCAGCTGTTAACTCGCAATACACCCGAGTTTTTGCGTCGATATGTGACAATGGATGAAACATGGCTCTATCACTACACTCCTGAGTCCAATCGACAGTCGGCTGAGTGGACAGCGATCGGTGAACCGTATCCGAAGCGTGGAAAGACTCAAAAGTCCGCTGGCAAAGTAATGGCCTCTGTTTTTTGGGATGGGCATGGAATAATTTTTATCGATTATCTTGAGAAGGGAAAAACCATCAACAGTGACTATTATATGTCGTTATTGGAGCGTTTGAAGGTCGAAATCGCGGCAAAACGGCCCCATATGAAGAAGAAAAAAGTGTTGTTCCACCAAGACAACGCACCGTGCCACAAGTCATTGAGAACGATGGCAAAAATTCATGAATTAGGCTTCGAATTGCTTCCCCACCCACCGTATTCTCCAGATCTGGCCCCCAGTGACTTTTTCTTGTTCTCAGACCTCAAAAGGATGCTCGCAGGGAAAAAATTTGGCTGCAATGAAGAGGTGATCGCCGAAACTGAGGCCTATTTTGAGGCAAAACCGAAGGAGTACTACCAAAATGGTATCAAAAAATTGGAAGGTCGTTATAATCGTTGTATCGCTCTTGAAGGGAACTATGTTGAATAATAAAAACGAATTTTGACAAAAAAATGTGTTTTTCTTTGTTAGACCGGGGACTTATCAGCCAACCTGTTAATAACCATAGACCCTATTACTTAAGAATACTTCAATGGTAATTTATCATTTGAATGATTGTGACCGGTGACATGAAAGAAATTTTTTAATAGGTGAGAAAATTATACCATTACATCTCGATGTAAGAGAAATCCAACCCGAAAAAAAGTGTGCCACATGTGGTATCTCCACGGTCCTATTTTCTTAAGCAGACCATTAAATAAACTAATTGGCCCCTCGTGCTTTCTATTTGTGCATGTTGTCTTAACGTGCGTTTTCTCAAGAGTGTATTTCTTCGAAAAGGTGCTGCAGCCTCTCCGTTTGCAGCTATCCGACACGCAACATTATGTTGAGAAACTTTTTGCAACAAATTAACACATGCATATGCTAGCCACATGTTCGAGTGGAAGACTATCAGGGAATATCATTCAAATGAGGCGTAATTTGAAGCTATTTCTGGACGTTTCGTTAAATGATTTATTGTTTGATTTATTTGAAAGAATTTTCTTACTGAATGTTGGAAAGTACATAGGATAAGAAATTGCTTCAAAAATCATTTTAGCTTATATAATTTTATAGAAGTTTTCGTGTTGGAAGTTGCCAAAAAGTGAATGCATGTTTTTCAATGACACAAATTTGTTCTTCTTTCCATCCTGCTTTTCAAATTTCACTGTAAGACTATCTTCTTCTTCTTTTGCTATTCTCTACTTTCTTATATTCTTTTTCTGTTTTCTTAATCTTTCTCCTCTATCTTCTATTTTCTTCTCTTCTTAGTTATTTTTATATTCTTCTTGTCCTGTTTTCTTTTTCTCCTCTTTATCTTTTCTCATTCTTTTTTTCTTCTTTGTTACCTCTTTTAACTCTTCTTCTTGTTCCTCTTTCTGTTTCTTCTTTTTCTCCCTTCTTTTTTCTTTTTCCTCTTCTTCTTTTAATCTTCTTTTTTTACCTCTTCTTTTTCCACTTCTTTTTTTTACCTATTCTTTTTCCTCCTTTTCTTATTTCTTCACTTCTTATTTTCTCTCTTCTCTTTTTACCTCTTCTTTTTTTCCTGTTCTTCATTCTCCTCTTCTTCTTTATCCTTTTTTTCTTTCTTCACGGCTCCTTTTTCCTCTTCTTTTTTTAACTCTTCTTTTTCCTCTTCTACTTCCTCTTTTTCTTCTTTGTTCACTTCTTCCTTTTCCTCTTCTTCTTTTTTCTCTTTTTATTCTTTCTTCTCTTCTTTCTCGTATTATTCTTTCTTGTCTTCTTCCATTTCCGGTCTTCTTTTCTCTCCTCTCTTTCTTTCTCGTGTTCTTTCTCCTCCTTCTACTTATCATTACATCATTGCATCATTACATTCTTCTTAATTTTTTTTTTATCATTTACTCGCCCTCCTTCTTTTCTCCGTCTTTTTCCCAACTCTTTTTCCCTTTCTTCTCTTCTTCTTCCTCTTTTCTTCAGGGCTCTTTTTTTCCTACAATGAAAAGAACAAGGACTCCCTGTAATACCTAAAAAGTGCAATAATTTCAATAATTCTCATTTGCTTTATATCTATTTTAGGGCGAAAAAGTAACAACTTCACTAATGAAAGCAAATTCCCGGGGCGGAAAAGCAAAAAGGAAATATGGCTTCAGGAAAGGGAATTTCAAGCATCTTAATCCATGACTCCAAACTGCGTTTAAGGTAAGTCCTACAGCTTCATGGTTTCATCAATGCGGTGAGTTCATAACACATTTTTTTTTTTATATACAGTAGAGTACGGATAAATGCAACACGCTTTTTGCTCGAATCTTTGTGCTTTTATGCGTTCTTTGCATTAGTCCGTGCATATTTTCATGAGAACTCATAAAAATTGCTTCAAAGCACCTTGCACTTATGAGGTTTTTTCAATTATTCGTGTTGCATTTATCCGTAGTTCACTGTATTCCAAATTTATTTTTAGTTTTTGTAGTTTTTGTAGTTTTATTCGACCCTTTTGATATTTTCATACTAATTACTTCATATTTGTTCGGGCTTAGGGTCCGAGCATTTCTATTTAGAAATGTTAATTTTTTGCAATCGATAAAGTCTCTTCTCTGATTGCCGAAAGGGAACGTGGAAAGTCGATCCGATCGATTTCGAACCCATCTAGTTACGAGTTCATCATCAGGCATCTTTGCCAACGTCTTAGACACTTCAACCACGTCAACTTTGTGACATGGGTTGGTCGATTTACATTTTTTTCAAAGTTCCCTGCACCCCTGCTCCCTTTTTAATCTTTTTTGTACTCTTTTTTTACTCTATTTTTACTCTATTTTTTACTATTTTTCTACCCTTTTTTCATCAATTATGTTTTGGTATTTAATGTAGCATCGCTATATATATATGTATATCGCTCTCATTATCCTTGATGGTTTACATATGAATAATGTCTTTTTTCTAATGAAAAAATGCATTCCATGGGGTAAAATATCGACGACATGAATTCGTCAAAGTCAGATCATAACGAGTTGAAAGCTAAATGACAAGAAGTCTTTGAATTATCCATCAACACCTCGACGGGTAACTCACACAGCATGGACTGTTATCTTTCAAAATATAAAGAAAGAAGAAGAAAAAAAACAGATGCTGCCTATCAATGCATTCGCTGTGATGAGGCCGTAAAATGTTCTCCTGCAACCAGATGTTGCCACTTGGGTTTTACACTCCAATTCAGATTCCAAGACAAAGAAACGAATAATGGCAAAGCGCCGGAATAGCGCCGCAACCAGAAAAAAAAAAATCCATCCTTCACGGACATATGAAGAAAATCAGCAGGATACTCGAAAATATTATTTCAAACACTTTCAGCTCTGCTTCAAAGGAAAAAAAAAAAACAGAGAGACGAAAAAAATACATCTTTGATTGATTTTCGCACTTCGTTGTTATATTTTTATTTTCTCCTTCTTTCTAACGTTCGAAGTTGGTTCGTTTTCCCAAAAGGGATTGCTCGAATTTCATATGAACGTTGTTTGTTGAATCCACTTCATCAAAAGTGTTTGCCGTATTTGCTTTGAATGGTCTTATCACTTGTGAAACAACAGCAATGTTTGCATTTGTATGTTAGGAAATAAAACAGCTGGATTTCATTGTCCTTGCGGTTGTGCATGTAATGGCGCTAGTTTTACAAATCTGCCATCATCCATGCTGGAGGTCAGGTCATGTTGCGGTTGTTCTCTTCTTCCTCTTTTTTCTTTGTTGATATTTGTTTTTTGGGTAAATTTACTGCGAATCGTTCAAATGCAGTTTGGGGTGACTCTAAAGTGCATACTTCAAAACAGTAGAGCGACTAAAAATAGCACAAAGGGGAACGACGAATTGAGAGCATTTTTTATGCCTTTTTAAAAGCAGAAAGCATGAAGAATTCGCTTTAGTGGGAGTGGAGTATATTCGACCTTTTGTGACGGATTTACTAAATGAAGTCGAAACAAAAGCCGATCGATCGAGCGACCGGCCGGCTTTGATAGTTCGATTGTGAACACACCTTAGTGTTTTCGAACGCTAATGGATACATTGAACTTTTGCTCGAATTGGCATTGAGAATGTGTGCTCTCTGTCAAGCTGCCAAAATCATCCGAGAACAGAAACGAGGCGCATTCTTCATACGCGCAGTGACGTAGTTTGATTATTCGCCCAAAGAACAAGGGGAAACGATCCAACTGAGCAACTTTTATATACCTATAATAAAAACATTATCATCAACAACAATGTTCTCCTCCTCGTCGACTTCACTGTTTGGCCCACTCGATTGGGGAAATAATTCAGGAAATTTTTCACTATATTTTATTGAAAGTATTTTGTATGTTCTAAGGCTGAAAGGCCAACAAAACGTTGTTTCATGTCGAACTCGACAAAAGTATATTGCTTCTAATCTAGCAACACACACCGAGTACGACACAACGTTTTGTTGGTCAACGCATTTGTTCGAACGCCGTTCATATATGGCACTCCATACAGCTAACTCACACCGAACTCGACAAAACGTTGCGAACGCTTGTCGACGTCGATAAGAATTTTCGTTCGCTGGCAACTTTAAAACGGAAGTTCGTTCGTGCTTCGTTGAACTTTTTGTGTGCCGCTCTTATTTATGTTCTCTCCATGCACATTTTATGGCGCTTCCAGTGGCCCCAAAAACTATTATGATTACACTATGTATATGTATATGTATATTTAAGGGCATGCCACAGATTCCACTCAAAAGAAAAGTTCTGTATTACATTCTAACGAGCTTATTTCGGCTCTTTTAATTCAGTTTAAGTGTTTCATCTTCATACATATTTGAAGTAGATTCTTCTAAGTAGTCGTCTGCAGTTCCAAAAAAAAAAAAAAAAAAAAAATCATTTCCAAAAGAAATATTTATTGTAAGCATTAAAGACGCACTCTCGAGGATTATAAATTATTGCAGCAGTTTCATTTCCATTGTCATCAAATAAATTATTCAAACGTTTAAATTTCATTGGATCATAAAACCTTTAAATGCCTATAAAATTACTACAAGAAAAAAAAACAAAAAAAATAAGTATAATAATAAAAAACAATTTTCACAATTTTCACTCGAATGAATTTTCCACAATTCTCCGATTGAAAGTCGCTTAAGGGATTTGATTTCAAGCATTCCCTATGCATGTATCTTTTTATGCGTTATTGAATTTGAAGTGAATTCATTTTTTCTGTTCCTTGCCCACGAAACCGCGACGATTCAATAATTGAAATGTCATATGAGAGCCAACAGAATAATTTCTTAATGAAATTTTTGTTTGGGGTTTTATTTTATGACTTTTCGAATTAATTTACATATGGTTTATTAAGCGCGCTCTTTTTTTTTTGCTCAGTGCGCCTATACGAATTATAGAATTATGGTTTCCGTTTCAATTTCAACTTTTGATGCATAGAAGTGCCCCATGCGGAATTGTTGTCAGGTGTTCATTATGACCAGTGTTGGCATAATGGTGATGGTGGGTTTTCGATGGTGTCGGAGTCGGTTTGGGATTTTACGTATACTATTTGGCAACATTGCTCATGACAATGATATGTTTTTCCCAAAAAATTTTAACCAGCCCGATTCTGAATGTTCCCGTGGAACGAACTCCCGGGGAATTTACTTTTCTCAAGACAAAAACTCTCCTTTTTTAAATAGATAGGGTAAGGAAAATTATGAGTATGGGGCAAATACCCATTCCCCATTAAATTGCATAACCCAAAATATTTAAAAAAGAAGAAGTTTACTCTCGAGAAAAGTAAATTCCCCGGGAATATTCAGAATCGGGCTGAACATTTTCCATCAAATGTCTTATAATAGGCTATGATCATGATGTGTCATTTACATAATTTCAACCACTATTGTTCAACACTCTCAAATAATGGATCCGTCGATTTGTTTTAGGATCAATCAAATACTTTGCGGTTTTGAAAAAATCTCCCATTCTTAGCACCCTAGGAAGGGCATATAAGGGGAGAGAGAATTTCGAGGGGAACATTCATTTAGAATAGGGCTGCAAATTTCAAGAAAGTCTCAAAAAAAATTATATATCGGCCATGAATGATTAATTTTAAAATATAGGTCGATTTCTGGTTGATTTTTTCTCACTGATTTTTTTATTACTTATTTTATTACTTTTATATTTAAGTAAAAGGATACACAATCAGTCCGATTCTAAATATCCCCGGGGAATTTTTCCCTGAGGATTTGAAAAAAAAATCCTTCCATTTTCAAGACATTAGGTAGAGACAGGCCCGTAGAGAGAAAATTGGGCCCGGGGAATTTTTTTTCCGGGGTCCCCTCACAAAATTGTGCGACCTAAAACAAAAAAGTTCCATGCCAATTGGTGGGGCCCTTCAGAAAGCCCGGTCGCGGGGGAAAATTTCCCCTTTTCCACCCCTTCTCTACAGGCCTGGGTAAGGAATATAAAAGGAGCAAGAATCTCGAAATGTTTTTAAGCAGAGTTGATCAAAATTTCCCTTTTTTTGACGCTTAGAATACTTCCTTTTTCCACGGAGAAAATTTTCTAGGGAAAAAATTCCGGGGAATATTCACTTAGAATAGGGCTGAATGTTTTCCTCACTCTCGTTATATACCCCTTGATAATATGTCATCCATAACAATAGTTTTTCATGAAAGTAAACTTATCTTCGTGTAATTTTTGTTTGTTTTCTTTTTCATACAAAATGCAACCCTGTAATTTTTGAAAATGCGGACAATTTTGACATTATTTACTTAAAGAATCCTTTTCTTAAAGGATTTTGTCCATTTTGAAATCGAATTCGATAGTGAACTTCTTCTTCTTCTTGCGTGTTTAACTATCCCCGGGGTCCGCAAAACGCGACCAGTTCCTCCATTTTGTTCTGTCGGTTGCATCATCCGAGGTAAGTCCTCGAATTCGATAGTGAACTGAGCCATCAAAATATATTCCTATGAATGCTTAGAAATTCCTACAGGGTGCGTTCAAATGGAAATTCTTTCCATTTCATTTAAATATATTCCATGATTATGCTAGACACATCAGCGTCAATTTTTTATTTGCGTCGCCACATTTTAAAATCATTATCAATAAGAGGAAAAAATTATTGTGGAATTTCAACCACATGTGCTCCGACCCGTAAGAGACAAGAAAGAAAAAAAGTGCTTCGAAGGGAAATAAACTGAAGCAACAACCTCAATTGATGATACCCTCATAGAAGCGAAAAACAACATTTGCATTTGAAGGATGAAGTAATCGATATTTTTTGAACCATGAAATCATGAGATACATTTAATAAAAAAAAAATAGAAAAAAAAAGAAAACATTGAACTGAAATTATTGTGAAAATTTAAAATAATCAGTCTCACCATACGAGCAACTTATCGGAGTCACGATAGATTAACCAGTTCAGTTGGTCTCTTTATTAGAGCCAATACTCTAGTGGACCTGTTCTAGAGCAAAACGAAAAAAAAAATCCGAAATTAGATGAAGCATAAACAAGTTTAATTTCATGTTGCATTTGTTGCAGGCATATATGGGTTAAAATTTGTGCTCAACAATTCAGTTCAATTCAGTTGAAGGAAATTGCTTCAAGACAATCTTCGATTGCTTCTAAGCTAGATCATTCTCCGCTGATGTTGATAGGGGGGAAAATTTAATTTATTTTACAAAACGATTTTGCTTTTTGTTTGTTGTGAAATTTCTTGTTTGTTGTAAAATCGTATCAAAATCAATCAATTTGTTGTCGAAGAAGCGCAAACATTCGACGAGAACGTGCCTGCCTGCCTGCCTGCTCTCCGGTAACATCGATTAACAATTTGATCAGTCACATACTCATTTTTCCGCTATTTTCTTTCGAGCGTAGAAAATTATGTAGAGCGATTCGATTTCCCCTCTCGTTAAAAGCGTATCTTTACCAAAAGCGAATAGCAATAATGAACTCAACATTGAAAGTTTCTAAAGATACCGATAGAGCAGAAGCACGAAGATGTGTCCAAGGAAATGAAGTATAAAATATGCAAGTGCATGCCTCAGACAAAAAAGCAAGCGCAACCGACAAGAAAAGTCGACAGAATGTCAGTTTAAATGAACTTGCAATGAGAACATCAAACCTCATCATACCCTATGGTCATGTTCGCCACAGCTAGGTTTTCTTTTTTACAGTCAAACTCTTTTAAAATTCTTCACAGAGAATTTCAGATACAATTTTTCACCTGCATATCGCAGAAAATCGAAAGATAATGTTGCTTCGACCTATAGAAGTTTGACTGTATTTGAAGGAATATAGTATGTAGATTCTTTAAGTGTATACACTACAATATTGATTGTTCGATAGTTGACTGATTGTCTTATTGAAGTAAGGAACGTCCGGTGAATTATTCATGAAATGAAAAAAAAAAAGAAAATAGAAGGAAACTTTTTACATCGATACCCGTCAGTTTAGGAAGGGAAAAAATTATTGGAACTTTTATTTTTAGCTCTTTTTGCAGAGTGTTCCTTTTGGTTACTGATTCCTTCAGAGCTTCGGTTACAAAGAAATATATTAATTTTAATAATAATGTACCTTTATTAAAAAATTTCTTTTGAATGCACTTATAGTGAATTTCAAGTTTACTTGTCGGCGATAGGGGCTTAGGTACGCAAAACATTATTTCGGGAGGGATTTTAGGAACAACAAAACTTTATATCAACTCCATTTTCAAGGGTTTTCGAGTATTTACTGCGTACGCTACTGGTCGCAAGACCTTCTTTAACCATGTTGTTCACGTAATCACAAACACTAGATGGCATAGGTGATGGATTTAAATGAAAATCATAGGCGAAAAGTTGAGGCCTTTTTTGAACACCCCATATCGAAGAAAAACTTTAATCACAGCACCGATATATCACCCGGAAAAGGGACGTAAAAGTTGATTTGGACTTTGTTTACCTCATGTCCAAAGCGTTATCAGCTAATAAAGACCATTCATTGGACCAAAATCAGGGACAATCGCAGAGGAAAGCCATTAAAAATGGTTGCAATTAACTCAGTTTAAAACTGTTCTAGAATTGCCAATCAATCCGATTCAAAATTTTTCCCTGCGGATTTGGAAAAAGTTTTCCCATTCTAAACACATACCTACATGGGGAGCAAGAATTTGAAACATTTTTAAGCAAATGTAATCATATTCTTCCTTTCATTGATGCTTACAATAGTTCCTGTTTCCGTGCAGAAAAATGTCTTGAGAAAAAATTCCCGGAGAATATTCATTCAGTAATAGGACTGTACAGCTCTACATGCCAGCT
This sequence comes from Chlorops oryzae, assembly GCA_020466095.1. Classification (NCBI taxonomy): domain Eukaryota; kingdom Metazoa; phylum Arthropoda; class Insecta; order Diptera; family Chloropidae; genus Chlorops; species Chlorops oryzae. The sequence continues at coordinate 3,245,906 of CM035807.1, read as the reverse complement.
TCTTTGAGAGAATATTCAAGCTTTGAGGAGAAAAATATTGTTTTCACATCCGCTATATCATTATAACTACTTCCTTTAAGAGACTTCCAGATATAGAGTTCTTAGTCCCCTTTGTAAAAATATTGCTCTGAATGAAAACCACTCTGGAACGCCCTTTTTCCCAATGGGCCATTTGCCAACTCAAATTTGAGTTGCCAACTTATTTTCGATAGCCTCATTTTGTCACTGGCATTTTGTCCATTTTCTACTATGATTTTTATTTTTTTTTTTTGGACTCCCCAGCACATTATCTCCACATGCTTTAAATGTTGCTCCACAGACACACACGATGCCAAACTTATCTTTATTTGAATATACAATAAATATATGTGCATAGTGTCCTCTCAGTTTCTTTCATTTTTCATTCGAAATTCGAGAATGGCGCTGAGGAAAGCACAATTTCTATTTGCCTTTGCTTATTTTTGACCTTGCCTTTTTCTAAGTAAGCATTTTTATAAAACCATTTCGAAGCCTTTTTTTTTATTGTTTGTACCCGTCAACTTTATCCTTCTGGGAGCACTCGATCGCTGTACGATGGCACTTAATTCTGTGGGATTTTGTGTGGGATTACACAATTTTCTTTTCGGCATAAAAATTTCTTTTCACAGCTACGCTTCTTATCAATAACGATTTATCAACATTTTCAATGTTAAATTCGAACGAAGATTCTTAAATGACCCAAAGAGTGATTTGGGTACAGCTCTTTGGATGCTCTTTTTGAGTGTATTCCCTTTATTCGGACGATGGAATAAAAGAGAAAGAGAGAGAGAGTTCGAAGACGTTTGAAGATGATGGTGGTTTTAGTTTCGAAAGAAAGGTCATGGTAACGATGCGGTGGTCTGGTCATCTTTAAAAGGAAAAACGATTTCTGTTTTTTTTGTATTCGTATTTCAAAGCTAATTAAGTTCTTTATAAGATAGAGAAAATAGTTCTTTCATTTAAATGAGGTAAAAATCTAATTCGGTAGTTTGAAAATTCATTTAATTATGGGTATTTTAATTAATTTTCTTTAATATATCGATAAGTGGTCGTTGATAGTCTGGTGGCAGCGTTCTTAGCGCTACGATGGTGGATAGGTCCGTAGAGAAGAATTTCGTGGTGGTAAAACTGGGGGATATTTTGAGTGTTTTCAAAACTACGGCGACGAAAAATATTTCGGGCAGAATTACTTTAGAATTTGAGGTTCCTTGGGGAAAAAGCACTCATTTTGGAAACACTCCCTTCCTCCCTCATTCTCTTTATCTCTATCTCTATCTCGATCTCCTATCACCTATCTGCGACCTCCGATCTCCTATCTCTATGCCTATCTCAATATCTATATCTATATCTATGTATATCTATATCTATATCTATATCTATATCTATATCTATATCTATATCTATATCTATATCTATATCTATATCTATATCTATATCTATATCTATATCTATATCTATCTCTATATCTATATCTATCTCTATCTTTATATCTATCTCTATATCTATATAACTCCCTACCCGTTTCGACCTCTAACTCTAACTTTATCTCTATCCATCTCTATGTTTCTCTCTCTTCCTATATCTATCTCCTTCTCTATCAATATGTACCTTTCTCTTTATATCTGTCTCTATTTATGTCTCGCTCTATCTATCTATCTCTCTATATCTTTCGATCTTTCTTCTTTTCGTGTTTTCCTCTATACCTCGCTGTATTTTCTTAATTTCTCTCTGTCAATCTTTCTCTGTAGTTACCTCGCTTTTGTTCTACGTCTCCTTTTATCTCTATGGCTCCTCTCTTTCTCTCCAATTCTGTCTAACTTCTTCTATCTCTCTTTTTCTATGCATCTATCTTTGTCTATCTCCCTATCTATCATTTATCTAATTCTGTAATTTTCTCTATCAACGTCCCTCTATCCCCTCTATTTCCATATCGGTTTCCCCTATCTCTCTCCCCTATCTCTCTCCCCTTATCTCTCTCCCTATCAACATAATTCTCCCAACTCTCTATGGGTATACATCTGTCCATTTCTAAATCCCCATATAAGGCTGGTCAAGGGTTTGGTTTCTCACAGACCCAATTCTCAAGATGAGAAAAATTTACCCATTCAAACGTACATGAAATTCTCGAGCATCAAAGCCCAGAGGCAAGCAACAAAATTGTTTTAAAGAGTCTGGAATAATTCTAATGAAGAAATAGAGTCTGAACTTTTTGATAAAAGAATCACTTCAGATTCGTCAAGAATCTATAGGTGTGTTCTTTTCTTCAAAGAGTAGTCTCAAAAATTGCTTCCGCTAAAAAAAAATCTTTCAAAGATTTTATGAAAATTTCTTTTACTTTCTCCTCAGGCCTAACTTTCCTCGCTTCTAATTAATTTTTTTTCCCATTCATGAAAGCTGACGCTACAAATTTTCTATTCATTCATTCAATTCTTTCTTTTCCCAATTAACCAAGTCAATCAGACAATGCTTGGGAAATTATTCTCCATCATCGAATAAACATTCGAGATGAACCCTTTGATTTTTTCGAATTCGATTGATGCAAGGAACCCAAGGAAACGCAAAGTCGTCGAAGTCGTTCACTCCACACGAAGACTATTGAACCCGAAATGAATTAATGCCGCATTTCCCTGTCTGCCTGCAATCGGAGGTCAAATGAATTGTATTTGTTTTGCTTCATTTTGTTTATATTTAATTTAATTGAATTTTTCTTTCTCTCCTTCGATTGCATTTATTATTTGAAGCTACTTTCGGGGCATTTTCATCGAACTACCGCGCACTCTACACAGGCTCGAGATCTGTTTGTTTATCTTGCGTGAAAAATGCGTGTCGAAGCAGACGCTGCCGAGCTCCCATTTTAAGGCAAAAACACACACACACACACATACAGCACATTGTTTGTAGGTATGTATGTACATACAGCATGCGCTACGAAATTTACGTCTGGCATCTTCCGGCACTTCAAAGATGCGAACTCTGTGTACTGTGTGGGACGAAGGGTACACATATTTATTTTAAGGCTCAACCTACGATCGAAAATGAAATTGTAATGTTTACCTTTGCGGATTGAATGTTGTACTAAATTATTGGAACCTGTTCCTAGGTGCCATCATACATACATACATGCATTCATATACACATAAGGCCAGTGCTAGATGCATAAAATCCACTTAGTCAATATGTCGCATTTAACAAAAGACTTTTAGAAGACCATGTCTGAAAGAACAGGATTTTGCGTGTTCCCATTCAACATTTGCACTCGAATAATATGTGTCAGTCCGTCCATTGTCGACTGTGACATGCGAAAACGCCAAAACGCATTTGCTCGAGTGCATCATACGCTCGCATCATGCTTTGACACGTCACATGACAGGACAAGCAGCATTTGTGCTGCACTTGTCTAAGTCTTAGGCTAAGGCGAAAATAAATCACAATTCAACTCTTTCAGTGAGCAGAATAATAAGTGCAGACAGAAGGGCCCCCCAATTTTTTGTTCTTATTATTCTTTGGAGTAAAGTTAAGAGCTATATTTAGACTTTAGCAGAGGGAAGTTTGCCATTGCTTTTTGTGAGCACGAATAAAAATATCATGACAATCAAGCTTTGTTTCATGATCTTTGTAAATGTGATAAAAAAAAAAAAACACGAGAGGAAGCCTTTCAGAATTGGCTTTATTCAACTCGATTTGACACTGATGAGTACAAAATTAGAAGAGGAGATTCATAAGGCCTTTAAATCAACATCGAGGGATATAGAGTGGCGATGGTAAGACAAAAAACACCATCAGACATGCTGTAAGGCACAGATTAGTGAAGTGCAAGGCTTCTAAAAATTGTGTTAGAAAGTTGAGGCTTCTCTTCTCAAATCATCTGGTATCATCTTTTTACAGTTCTGTGGAAAGAGCGGGGCCTCGGCTTATGGAAAATGCCCTGTGTTGAGGAGGGTTTGCTATGCCAATGTAATTTTTTTTTTTAATAGTTATTCCTAGCTCAAGGGCAGCATTCAGACATAATTTGTCCATTGTACTAACCCAAGATGGCATAAACTTTTCAGAGATCTCCCCGTTCTACGAATAAATCTTAGAAGGTCCCTGAAAGATACGGAAAGAGAATTCTTTTCATACAAGTCGCTTGAACCGAAGACCCGCAGTCTGATTCGCATGAAAGCAGGACAGTGGAACAGGAAATGCTCCGCAGTCTCCTATGCCAATGTAGTGATAACCCTTCATGACATGGCTTCGGAAAGGGACTCCTCAATAACGTCATACCGTCTTTTGGCCAAAGAACTGACGACTTTTTTTTTGGTTTAGTCTTTTGTATCGAGAGGGTCCCTAGGGAGAAAAGGAGCCCCTAAAATCTCTCGACAGGCCTACCTTGTCAATCAATTAAAGTTGTTCTGTATTTTGTTTCATTTTCCAGTTTCATTATGTTCCTTTAATGGAGGCAAGAGTCTTCAAGTCCGACCCAAAGGTTTTAAAACATTTTTAGAAAGCACTGTCAATGAAATGGCTTTATTTATTTATCCCTAATACAGTCCCTAAAAGCATTAATGCTAAAATTAAAGGCCACCAAAATAATTGAATGAATGTTGCAAGCAATAATTCCAAGAATTCTCCTTTTCTCTCGCTTCAAAATTTATCAATGAACTAGGGAAAATAAACTAAACAATCAAACTTTGTCGGTTGCCCTTCATATAAGTACACAAAAAGAAAAGGATCTTCCTTATTCGACTTTGTCACTTTCAATACTCTGCCGTAAACACTCCTCAAAAAAATGTGTCAAATTTCACAGCTTAAAGCAATAATTTAACAAAAACTCCTACACATTTGCACAAAGGATTATCCTTAAAGAAAATAAGTGCCTTTGTCAACAAAAAGACAAAAAAAAAAAAAATAAATAAATAAATAAAAAAGGACGAAAGCAATAATGAAACAAAAGCGAGATTTTTCTTGATTCATACCTTTTGCGGAAAAATGAAAACCGAAATACTTAAAAACTTCACTTGTTTAAGGATAAAACGATTGCACAGCAACGAGAGAGATAGCGACGGCAAAAAAAAAAAAAAAATATACAACGAAAGGCAAAAAGATATAATCCAAATGGCACACCTGCATAACGGAATTTGAATCTATGACAACAGTGTTCCGAGCTCACAGTTGGCAACCACTTTAAGGTAGAAAAGTCATAAAATTGCCAACGGGATAGAAATCCGAGTTTAAAGAACACAATCGGAGAGACAGTCAGGCAGACGGTCGGCCAAATTGAGCGAAAGTCCTTAAGACTCAGGCAGATAAGAGCAGGTCCGTCCAGGTGGTTCGTTCGGAAAATGCGAAATTATATCAAAGAAGAAAATAGGAAAAAAATAAATAGGTATATATTGAAAAAGAATAATGGTGCGAAAGCAATTAGGATTTTCCTTTGTCCATGAGTTTTGACTGCGTGAACAGTGGATTTTTATCGGCTTTAAACCGATAAATTTTTCGATGGTAGCGAAAATTCACCACAAACCAATTTCGACTTGCATGTTTGCCAAAAGATAAGACAAACAAACTCATGAAAAAAAAATGAAGAAAAAAAATCACATTTTTTTTTTCAAAATTATCTTTGATGGTTCGAATTATGAAATGTTTGCAAGTGGATTTTTTTCGGGCAAGAGAGAAAAGACCCAGTTGGAAATGTCTTCATTGATTACACAACGTGAACTCATCGTCACAATAAAGTCAATGTACAGAGATAATTTAATTTTTTAAAAAACTTTAAATCACATTTTCGACTCCTTAAAATTTCCTGCTGGGTTATTCGTGGTTTTTTATTACTTATTCTATGTTTGCATTGACTGCACAACCCAACTGGTATGTGATAACGCGAAAGACATCGGGTCTGGCGTTATTTGTTATCTTTGAATATTTTATTTCTGGATTAGTTTACATTCCGCTGGCATCGATCCTGTGTGGCGGCTTTTCCTTATTTTTACTTTGACCATTTGTACTGAAAGTGTTAACATGTTAAGCAACTTGCACGATTGAAGCGTGGCTGCGAAAATGCACACCTACTTGAAAATTTAGTTAAGTGGAAAAAAGTTGCTGCTCAAAAACTATGAGCACAGGCAATCGGGAAAGGTAAATAGCGAAACATTCAAGTCGAGATCATATAGGGGAGAGAGAGAGAGAGAGAGAGAGAGAGAGAAGAGAGAGAGAGACAAGGTATTTGAGTGAGTAGGTACTTCAAGGAAAACCAGTTGTAACATGCACTTGGGCCTCCATTGTCATTTTTGCTAAATTTCGAAAGTTCTCTTCTCACAAGACCCCCTGCGATTTTTAGCACAATTATTTATTTTTCTTTTAAGAGAGACAGTTCTTACATACTTATCAAGAACTTGAAAATGTCAATTCAGAAATGTTTATCTTGAATTCGCAACAAAGCAGCACAGCATGATACATGTGTACCTTATTTATTTTTTTGTAAATTCATTGTTATGTGCAGGTGTGCACATTGATCTTCAATTCTATGTGTTTAGTGATTTAAATTGTTGGAAAATATGAAAAAATTCGATTTAAAATTCTTGGATGACACAAATAATACACTTTAGATATATGCTTCTCTTACCCCTTGTTTTTGTGGTTTTTGTTCACTCAAGATATTAGTAGCAAAAATATTCAACTTGCGGTTACGATAAGGCAAATTATTAATTCTTTCAATGCAATATTATTGCGCAACAAAATTACTTAAAAGCAAGTTTTTTTATCGTGAGTCTTAATAATTGTGCAATTAAAAAAGAAAAGGCGATAAAAGTATAGAAATTTCTTCACTCAAAATGAGTTTCTTTTAAAAATGTGAATGTTTTTGAATGAATAATTTAAAATAAATAGCGTGTTATGTTATGTTATGTAATTTTTTGCTATGTTATGTTAAGTTATGTCATGTTTTTTTGCTATGTCATGTTATTTTTTATGCTATGTTATGTTATTTTTTGATGTTATGCTATGTTATGTTATGTTATGTTATGTTATGTTATATGTTATGTTATGTTATGTTATGTTATGTTATGTTATGTTATGTTATGTTATGTTATGTTATGTTATGTTATGTTATGTTATGTTATGTTATGTTATGTTATGTTATGTTATGTTATGTTATGTTATGTTATGTTATGTTATGTTATGTTATGTTATGTTATGTTATGTTATGTTTATGTTATGTTATGTTATGTTATGTTATGTTATGTTATGTTATGTTATGTTATGTTATGTTATGTTATGTTATGTTATGTTTATGTTATGTTATGTTATGTTATGTTATGTTATGTTATGTTATGTTATGTTATGTTATGTTATGTTATGTTATGTTATGTTATGTTATGTTATGTTATGTTATGTTATGTTATGTTATGTTATGTTATGTTATGTTATGTTATGTTATGTTATGTTATGTTATGTATGTTATGTTATGTTATGTTATGTTATGTTATGTTATGTTATGTTATGTTATGTTATGTTATGTTATGTTATGTTATGTTATGTTATGTTATGTTATGTTATGTTATGTTATGTTATGTTATGTTATTATTCGTAAACGTTTTTTTTTTTTTTTTAATTGCCTAGTTACTAAAATCCATTTTATAATTTTAAACGCAATTCTCAGCGTGAATCCATAAAAATCCTCCACAATTCCAACTTACTCATCTCTATTTTTAACTTAATCTTTTACGACCCGACTTAAAAAATTAATTGTCGAAAAAACTGAGACCATCCTTCCACTCAACACTAAAATGTTTAACCCTATCGCCCCAACGCCCAAATGTTATTCCTGGCAAAATGCAAACATTTGTCAGCCCCCATCAAAACGTGTGCTCCAAGGCACATAACGAACAAAAAAAAAAAAAAAAAAAAAAGGAATGGTGCATTTGGAACAGCAATTAAAGCTGCCACGTCATAGCCAAGTGTGCATTCCATCGCTGTTGGCCAAATATGTGTTACGCTTTGTTTACAATTTCGGTCATTCCATTCATACCGCATACTCAACTCAATACTAACGAGAATCCATATTGATAAACGAGCTGGTGAGCACGATGCGTGGGGAAAACTTAATTCTTTTTTCACTGCTTTTGGAACAAGACCCAAGCAAACGGTGGGCAAGCATTGTATGAATATGAAATTTCACTCTCTACTTCTATAAAAGTACATACATACTTATATATGAAACTTATTTCGATCCACATCAACGATTTTGAATGTAGAGAAAATTGTTTTCAATAAAACAGAAAATTACAAAAAATAAAGAAGCTTGTAGGGTGCTGCGTGCATTTAATGTGCTGCCGCCTTTTTTCAGTAAGAATGTTTTTTTTTTTTTCTTGACTTTCTTTTTAACATTATCGCATTTCTTTAATTTTTTTTTTCTACATTTCTTTTACTGCAATGCATCTTTATATTTATGTACTTATCGACGTCAGCACTTTTTACTTAACGAAAAATAAATTCATTAAAAGCAAAGAGCAAAGGACTGCAGCCTCATCGGATGCGCATACACTGACTTCAGATGATTTTTAGTATAATTGAATTTGTGATTTCTGGATTTCGTGATATCTTCGCTGGATGTTTATGTTTGTTTTTTGTAGATTTTGTTATAGCTGCTGCTGTCGAAACCGGAGCTGTTGATTTCCGAACTCATCTTCAATTCGCTTCATCTGAATGTTGCCTTCAAATCACAAGAGGAGTTTATTTTTGATCCAATTTATATTTAAATTATATGTGTGTGTGTTTGTGGTGTTTTTTTTTTTTCATTGACGTGGGCATTTATTTTTTTTTAACCGAAATTATACTCCTTTCAATAACAATATCAATTTCCATTGTATATTTTTGCAGCTGAAGATAAATATTTATCTCGGATATATGGATGTAGATTTGAGATATAACCGCAGAATGATGAGGTTGATAAATAATGATAATGATTGATAAAATGATGACAGAGAAGAGTCGTCGGTTTCTCTAGACATTCTCTAATCATGTTGCAAATAATCAACTTCAAGATTTTCGGGGAAAAGAAGATACAGTAGGTACAATTTGAAGCTTCGGATTCCAAATTTCTTCGTTTTGAAGATTGTATCGCGCTTTTGTTTACATTTGAAAATGGATTTTTCAAATCTCGTTATAAAAATTGACAGTGTTTGGAAAACAGATTCTATAAGGGGAAGGGTTTGAGTGTCCGAATTATTAAGTGTCGAATTGTTCTCGGATTGGGCTCCATTAGTTTCAAGGCTTATTTTCGAATAAAAAATATAGTTATTTACGAATAGCGGTGTGCAGATTCTATACATCTCGATTTCATAGAAGTTCCAGTAACAGAAAGAAGGGTTAATTACTGTAATGGAGACTGATTTCAGTCGTTTTCTGGTTAAAAGTCGCTGCTGAATTTAGAAAGTGGATAATTGACTCCAAAGAATCTAAGAAAACTGAATCAATTCTTAATGTTTTCGTACAAAAAGATTCGATAGGTGATCTTATGATGGAACCCTCATCCCTTGTTTATGAACTGCAAATATGCTTTGCCATTTTTCATGTCCATTGACTGAAACCCAAATTCTTTTTCAAAATTAATTTTATATTACAATAATAACACGACAAAAAAAAAGACCACCTTCATCCGCTATTTGAACTCAATGCTAGGCAATGTCAACGCACTAGGCTCAATGTCTAATCCAAATTAAGAATTCAAAGCCACCTTTTATGGCAGGAATTCAACATTTTGTTTGAATTATATTTAATTGAAGATAGATAGAGTGATAGAGAGGGGGAGAAATTCGTGCAATAAGTCGCAAAAATTCCATTGTCCTTATACGCACAAACGCGTACGACGACGACGACGATGGCGATGGCGACGAGGCGAAGCCAAAAATGGATATTGCGATTCTCGTTTATGGGCGTCTTTTTTCTTGCCATAACTGTCATTCTTACATCAGTCAAAGTCGAAGTTGGTGTTTGCTATCATGTTCTTCTTTCAGGTAAAGGAATCCCAAATCCTGAATCCCGATGTCTTCGTCGTCGTCGTCGGCGTCGTCGTGGACGCAGTTATCGTGGTCAATGCTCTTTTGTCGTTGGATGAACGATAAGTCATTGTGAATTTATTCTCCTTTGTTGACAGTTTTTCTTACTTGCTCTACTGATTCTTAAGAAAATTCTTGCGGGATTTCTTACATAAATCCAATTTGGTAAAGTTGGCTTTTGATAAATGAGAATGTCCATGACGGGTCTGGCTGCAAAGGTGAACTGTTTGTTATTGAGGCTATTTGTGTAGTTTTTCGCCTTAAAAGATGTGTTTTTTGATTTAAAAAAAAAAAGAGATATTTGAGGAAAATGTACAGTCCCCTTTAAATATCTCTAAATGATCAGTTAATCTTGATTTAGTGTAAAGCAACTTTTCAATGACTGCTCCTATAAAATGAGTATGAAACAGATCGAACTTTTAGAATTTTCTTGTTAGTTTTGTGAAAAAATTTTTCTCAGTGTAAAAATTAAAAAAAATATTTTTGGATTTCCTGTTGTATTAGGAATCAGCCAACGTTTGTTTCATCCTTTTATCTGAATTAGTTTTGGAGATATTTAGAAAAATGTAAGTGCATATTTTTGTTAATTGTACTGGCGGCTTACTTTTTTGTAAATATCTCAAAAAGTATACTTTCGAATTTGATGAATTTTCTTTTGGTAAAAGATAATTCCTTGAGGAATTTTCTAAACATATCTAAGAAATGTGTAGCGACAGAAATACACTGAAAAAAACTTTTAAAATTTCCTTTTTAGTTTTGTGAACATTTTTTTCTCAGTGTAAAAATTAAAAAAAATATTTTTGAATTTCCTGATATTTTAAGAATCAGCCAACGTTTGTTTCGTCTTCCTATCTTAATTAGTTTTGGAGATATTTAGAAAAATGTAAGTGCATATTTTTGTTAATTGTACTAAGGGGCATGAGTTTAAAAAATCATGTTTCTGAACTCTGACTAGTGTTCGCTTGCTGTTTTGTAAATATCTCAAAAAGTATACTTGCGAATTTGATGAATTTTCTTTTGGTAAAAGATAATTCCTTGAGGAATTTTCTAAACATATCTAAGAAATGGTGTAGCGACATAAATACACTGAAAAAAACTTTTAAAATTTCCTTTTTAGTTTTGTGAACATTTTTTTCTCAGTGTAAAAATTAAAAAAAAATATTTTTGAATTTCCTGATATTTTAAGAATCAGCCAACGTTTGTTTCGTCTTCCTATCTTAATTAGTTTTGGAGATATTTAGAAAAATGTAAGTGCATATTTTTGTTAATTGTACTAAGGGGCACGAGTTTAAAAAAACATTTTTCTGAACTTTGACCTCGTTGAGCACCCCCGAAATGATGTCCGATCGATATAAATCTTTTCATTTCCCTTTTTCTGTTGCCCTCTACTACATTTTGAGGGGGGTGACTCGTAAAATCTGACAAAAAATAATTTTTCCATACAATTTTGGACCACCCTAATATGAATGCACCTGACAAACCCTCAAAATAACTGCAGACGACAAGCAACTTAAGTTCAACATACCATTTTTCTTTTTCGGCAGATTGATTTTCAAGTCTTTACCGCTGTTTGTAGTATTTTTCCCATTGAAATCTTGGACAGAATGCAATCGAAAACAATAGAACCGACCGACGAAGATCGATTGCCCTGACTGGTACCTACAATACATATAGGTATATCATGAGCGAGAGTCGAAAGACGCCGAAAACTGCAACGCATACTCCCCTAAAATGTTGACTTTCGGGTTTATTCTTTTCTTCTTTTCCCCTCTTTTCCTCTAAAATCTAATTCAGCGTTGCACAAATCATAAGTAGAACTTTTCGCTTACACTGGAACATTTTTTGTAGGCGTAAATAATGATTCGTTTCCGGTACTTTCTCATCCTCCTTTTCACATGTATGTACGTGGCATGCACACACACACATACAAAATACTGCAAAGTATAGCCTGTAATATGGCATGTGACTTTTATCCTACCTACTGGGAATGTTGTTGAATTGAGCGAGGTCCTCTGAAATTACTGAAAGAGCCGACAATGATGACGTGAGTAATAGCATCGGCGGCATAATTTTCGAACAACTACGATTGTCAATTACAGTCATTTGTCAAAAACTAAGAAGTGAACAAGTGAGTGAAAAGTTTCTGCTGCTGCCAACGGACTTATTACAGTTCCGGATGATTATCGAGAGAATTTCACTGCATGTCAGATGCGATGGCGAAAATATAGCATTTGAGTCGGTTGTCTTACATTTTCTTTATTCATTTAGCGAGTAAAAGTATGAAATGAATTTATGAAAATGAAACCAGTTCAATAGCGATAACTTCATCTAAAAATAGGCAAAAATGTGATCCAAAAGTTCGAAAGACTTTGAAATGTTCTTCATCAATATTCTCACAGAAGGAGAAATCTATTTTATAACTATTTTTGTTTCGGAAAGTCTTTAAAACAAACATTAAGGACATTACTAAAGACGATATCCCGATCTTCGGATTCATGAGTGAAAGCATTTTTTTCAGACATCATTAATGCACTCTAAAATCAATGAAGCAGAACGCTTATTATTCGAGTCAAGCACATGAACAGCTCCCTCCACGTGACATGTCCTCCAAGATGTCATGCATGACAATGTCACCTGTATTCATCGATGACATCATTGGTGACTGTCAAGGAGATATTCGCTGATAGCCTAATATGGCATGTGACTTTTATCCTACCTACTGGGAATGTTGTTGAATTGAGCGAGGTCCTCTGAAATTACTGAAAGAGCCGACAATGATGACGTGAGTAATAGCATCGGCGGCATAATTTTCGAACAACTACGATTTCAATTACAGTCATTTGTCAAAAAACTAAGAAGTGAAAAGTGTAAAGTGAAAAGTTTTCTGCTGCAGCCAACGGAACTTATTACAGTTCCGGATGTTATGCGAGAGAATTTCTATGTCATGCGATGGGAAAATATAATTGAGTCGGTTGTCTTTCTTTCTTTTTTTTATTCATTTTTTAGCGGAATAAAAGTTATGAAATGAATTTATGAAAATGAATATTTCAATAGCGATCAACTTCATTAAAAAAGGCAAAAATGTGATCCAAAAGTTGGAAAGAAACTTTGAAAATATTCTTCATCAATGATTCTCACAGAAGGAGGGAAACTTTTTTATAACTATTTTCATTTCGGAAAGTCTTTAAAACAAACATTAAGGACATTACTTTAAAGATGATATATAATTTGATACATAGTTAGAAAGATTTTTTTCAGACACATTATAAATGATCGTTAAAAATAATGAAGCAGAAGCTTATTATTTCGAGGTAAGAAAGTTTTATCACCTTCTATTTAATAAAGAATATTTTTAAAAGTTCCTGAAAGCTTCAATAGTTTTCGCTGCGTCGAACGAAAAGCTCATAAATGTAGAAAGTCAAAAATGTTCACAGTATTAATACTGTGAAATTCCTCACGAGTTAACGTAACTCCCATAAAGCGACACCTCATTATTGGCCGTTACTCAGATATATCGTAAGTAAAGTGCCCATATAAAACCCATGAATAAAGACCGGCAATTACTGCGGTATAAAATTGTTACTTTCGCCTAGACTGAGCTGGCAAGAAATCGTAAACTATCCAGTGTGAAGGGTTGCATTCGACTTTATAGCTTTGCTTCGGCATAAGATTTTTAAATGCAAAGTAAATGCGACAACAGCTGATGGCACCTCATCTTTCAGAGGGGACATGGACGCCGACTTCGAAGGAGTCAAATTTTTGATATATTTTGAAAAAATCGGGCAATAACGAAAGCATCCGTCCCTCTCAGACTTCACGAGATTGCAGCTTATTTACTTACTTACCTTAAATGTGCAAGTATTTTACTTTATATCTGAGTGATGGCCATAAAATTAATCGATTTTGAAGGATTTTTTAAAATAGAAATCTAATATCTTTAATCTTAAGTTCGTTGAGAGTTCGGTCTATTATTTCCAAAAAATAAAATGCAACCCTGAATGTTCTATTAATTACTTTTAAGTCCTCATCAAGTATTCAAATATAATATTTAAGGGGCATATGTTGCAAAAAAAGAGGATCAGAGGGCTTAGAATGAATAATTCCCGATGTCCACACATGAATTTTTCTTTCGAAATTCCATAGCTTTTAGATAAGACAGGTGAGACGAAGGGAAATTTCTTCTCTTCCCCTTGCCATCCTCGCCAACATACTCGACTATTTGGAGAGAAAAATTTGTGTGCGGAAATTGGGAATAAAAAAATATTTTTACTGATTCAGCGACTCTCGGAAAAATATGTCCGCTTAACGGAGGACGTTCGCTTAACCCTTTCAGACACGCTCCCAAACCGATAGCATAAAAATCTCATAAGCTCTTGTCCCTTATAAGTGACGCCGTGTCTCAAAGGGTAAAGGGCTCTACGCTCTAAAGCAGCAAGTAAATTTCCTATACCAAACACATGTGAAAAAACCAAAGAAGTACTTTGGCTTACTTTCGCTACTTGAACGCATACGCTAATTACAAGTAATCGGACTCACAGGGTTGCATTTAAGTCATACATTTTCTATATTTCTGTCGACCTGTCATCGAAATTTCAACTCTGATTTCCTTTCTTCAAAAGAATGAGCTCGTTACTTCCTTTCAATTTACTTTAACAGCGTTGAGCCCTTAAAGATGAAACTATGTGAGAAGCAGGAACACTCAAGCATTCCAGAAAAGTGTCCGCTTAAGAGGAGTGTCCGCAAGGAGGGAGTACACTGTATATATCTTATATATATATTTAGAGTCTAAAATCTCTCAAAAAATTACAATTTTTATGTAAGTATATCTCGAAATTGATATCCTTTAAATTAAAATGCATCCCTGCGAGCTCGATTACTTAACCCTCTAATTCCTGGCTCTAGACGGACTTTTTTCGAGCAAATTACCAAAAAAACTAATAATAAATAAGTATTTCAGATTCATGTTTCTCTACCCAAATTTAATCATATCTGAACTTTTCATTGAAAAAAAAATTATGGTATTAGAGGGTATGGAGTTAAAGTTCTTCTGTACTTAATTTAAATAAATTTAATTCAGGAAATTCACTTGCTTCTCAACAACATACCGCTCTTAAAGCTAATGGGTATGATGTTAAAAGGAAAATATTTATTTTTGAATTCTCCTTTCCACGCTTCGTCCTTAATTTTGTTTATTTTGGTAAAACGATTTCGTTTTCAGAGAAATTACTCATCATTAAAAATTCATATTCAAGGAAACCTTTTGAAAAAAAAAAACCCAAATATTTTTTCCATAAAAGAGTAGAATTTTGTAATAATACATAATTACTTTTTCCAAGCCAATTTTAGAGAATTCACAGAATTTCAATTTATTTATAAAAGAGAGCGAATTTTTCACGCACTGAAAATCACGAAAAAAAAGGCAAATGAACCTATCTGCATATTCATGTTTCTCATATTCATGAAAAAACCTGATGGCGCAGAGCAACATCAGCACTAGCACCGGCATCAGAATATGGAAAGTTTTTCATTTATTTTTGGGACATCGCATATGAGCGAAAAACCCCACAAACATTAGGAATTGCATTCACCAACGTTGCAACGTTGAAGCTGAAGCCCCACACCGAATACATTTTTAGAACTCTCTGCGTAGAGGAAATCGCTAAGCTGCTCAGAAATCGCATCGTTTTTTATTTTACTATTTTTTTTTTCGTTTTCATCTCAATTGTTTTCTTTTTCCTTTTTATTTGATTTTTTCTTTTTCATATTTTTTATTTTTTTTTATTAATATTTTTTATTTTATTTTCATAATTTGTTTTTTGCATTTCGCATACTTGTGGTGCAGCTGCGAGCACGTTCCTCACGAGTTATGGGAAACCACAGAATTATTTTCGCACATTTTACGAATGAGTGAGAAACGTTTTCCTGCAATGTGAGGAAGCCGAAACACAATTTCGGATAACTTTTTGAATAAACGTTGAACACCTACCAAAACATTTTCAGAACAATGCAAGACATACAAACGCTAAGGAACGAACTTACACCACTCAATGAACAAAGCGAAACCGAAGCGAATTTAGGAGCCTTTATGAATTCGATATCTCGTTTTTGAGGTAAACACATACATATGTATGTATATGTGTGTATGTTCATATGATCTGGAAAAAAAATATTTACATTCGGACAAGAATTTAAATTTGAAATTTATTGAAAAATTTATGCAGCGAAAACCTTGTCGACAGCTGTTCGAAAAAAGTAATTCGATTTGCAATTTCCTTGTTGGGAGTTGAATTTGGGTGTGTCCCCTTAATGAGTGGTCAACAGTCAGCAATATTCGTTTGCTTTCAGGAAGTCGAATCGTTATTAAAATTTTATGAAATGAACTGTGAACTTTCATATAATTTTAGAAATGTTTGTTTCAAATGAGAGCTGGATATTATAAGGGGAGGTGGATGTATTTGCAATCTTAATATTTATTATGCCTCAGCTTTAGTTGGCATTTTACCGAAAGAATCTTTTTAAAGCAATATCTCAAATGGGCTTTACGTTGTAATGACCAATGCTCAGATATTAAGTAAGTACTTGCACAAGTACGACGACACAAGAGACGACATTCTTCTCATATTTTTCAAACTCATCCAAAAAATCGATCCTTTCGAAGATTGTGTCCATGTTCCTTCTGAAAAATGATTTGCCGTCTTCTGTTCTGTCTCTCATTTACTTTGCATAAAAATTACAATTTTCCTTTCTCATGGCGAAGTAAATCCAAAAAGTCGGATGCAACCCTGCGGGTTCAATATTTTCGATTACTTGCCAGCTCAGTATAAGCGAAAGGAAAAAATACTTCCAAGTAATTTCTTTTCATACATCTTATATGGGCACTTTACTGACGCAGTATCTGAGTATTCGCCATTAATAAACATTGGAAATATAAGGACTTTGTGCCAATAATTTTAAATGCAACCCTGTTAGAGAGATTATTTTCTATTGGACTATTAACTATTTTCTTCTTAATTTTTTTTATTAATTTTTTAATTGATTTTATTGTTTTATTGTATGATATTTTTAATCTTTTTATTTGAATTTTTATTTTATTAGAGGTATTTTTTTATTTTTTTAAACATTTCTAAAAAAAATGTTATATTTTTATAAGTACTTAAAAATTTTTTTATTATTTTTTTGTATGTCTTAATTTTTTTATTTAAATTTTTTAAATTTTTTTTTAAATTTTTTTATATTTATTTTCATTTTTTTTTTTTAATTTTTAATATTTTGTAATTTCTAATATTTTGCAAATTTGGTATTTTTATCATCAGTCCGATACTAGATGAATATTTCCCGGGATTTATATACGCAAATAAAATTTTATCTCGGAAAAAAGAGGTTTTTGAAGCGCCAGAAAAGAGCATGTGATGAAATTTCTCAGCGGCCTACGGTGGCTTCAAAGTATACGTGATTGTGGGCGACCAGCCAACTAATAGCTTACAAAGTATACGAGATTGTAGGCAGCATACCGTATTAACACCACACAACCCCGATTACTTTGTGTTGTGGTGATAAGCGTTCACTCTACAAAACGGCCGCGCTCGATCAAAAGTATAGTAGGATTGTATATGAGGTCGTTTGCATTACAGACTACGGAATGTGTTGGAGTGTGTTGGCCGCTGGGTAGTTTAGTGATTTTAGAAATTCCGCTCCCTTTCAATTCCCTTCACAGTTATTTTATAACCGGACTGGGAATGTTAAAAATTCGGCTTTATATTTGAGGGCTCTACACAGATCCGTAAGATTAGGTATAGAGGTGGTTCTCTTTACGATCATGGTATGTTTCATATAAGAAATTTCCTTGTTTCCAAACATCGTTTACACCTTTAGCGACATAACGTCCCCTCAGAAAAAGACTGTCGTATGTCCCATAAGAAATACATGCGACATACGACAGTCGTTTTCTTGAGGGGACGATAAGTCACGATAAGTTTTCATTTATCGCTTCCATTTCACCTAAGTTCGCTTACGTTCGATTAAGTTAAGTTGACTCATAACACTTTGTTCTGACGACTGACTAAACAATTTTATTGATTGTGAAAGTAATGCTTTTCTGAGCTGTTAAGTAAACCTAAAAAATAATCCCAATAGATTAATTTGTTTAATTTTTTGTTTTTTCTAATTTAAAAAAAACATTTCGAAAACGCGAAAATTCACCAAAACTTATATGACTCACTCAATTCGTTGTCCGTCGCTTTTTAAGCCTGCTAATTAAACGGCAGTTGAATAAACACACGTTTAGACAAGTTCTTACCTGGAAAAAAGAGAGAGAAAAATGAAATTAATTCATAATAAAAACGAATTTTTAGTAAATGCGAAAAGTTCTTAGTCATAGTCGTGTTCTTCGTGTGGACGAACGAATGCTTCGTGCAAGTCTGTTCACCCATTGAAAGATTATTTATGAAATGCAACGAAAACAACAACAAAGGACGGCGCAATTTATTGAAAACATTTACAGGAAACTTTCAGAATTACAACAAACGAAAATTATTTTTTTACAATTAATCAGTTTCAAAAAGCGACAAATGAACAATAAAAATTTTTATTCATGTGGAAAATTTTAGCCCAAGTGTGGCGACAATAAAAACAGAATTGAATGAGAAAAAAAAAAAATTTGAACAAGTAAGAGCATGTGATTGATAGTTCAGGCGAGCCTGACATAGAATACCCGACACAGACTACTTATTGTTCGAATAATTTTTAAATATCAAGAGGTGTTTAAGGACATATGGAGAACCACATATACCGATCTTTTGTTAAATTTCTTTATTAAAAACCGCCCATTTGCCATCGCCTCAATTTTTGAATTTTATAGTCTGAGCATTCCAATCGGACCCTTATAGTATTGACGCTTAAATTCTAAGTTTCATTGAAATATTTCAATAAAGTCCGCTTTTGAGGCATTTTTGGGATTTTTGTGACAGACCTCTAGTAAGAGGTCCCTTAATAATGGTTCGATTCGTAAAAAATTTTGGGGCAGGACGTTTCTGGCTATCATAGGAAGCATACGTGCCTAAACTTTCGTATGTCCAAGATCCCATTATGTATTTCAGGGCGTAAGAGATCAAGTTTTCGAATTATCGCTTCCTTTATGTCGCACGTCGACTAGTTGTACTCATAAACTTTGTTCTGACGAGATAAACAATTTTATTGCCTTGTGAAAGTATGTTTTCGAGTATAACCTAAGATATATCCAATCGATAATTGTTAATTTCAATCTTGAAAAACATTTCGAAACGCGAAAATTCACCAAAACTTATATGACTCAGTCATTCGTTGTCGTCGCTTTTAGCCTGCTAATTAAACGGCAGTTGAATAAACACACGTTTAGTACAGAGGTACTACCTGAAAAAAGAGTCCGATCGAGAAATGAATCCAATTCATATAAAAACGAACTTTTTAGTAAATGCGAAAAGTTCTTAGTCATAGTCGTGTTCTTCGTGAGCACGCATACCAAATGTTCGTGTAAGTCTAGTTCAACTCCATTCGATAAGATAACTGTATGAACATGCAACGAAGAACAACAGACAGAAGACGGGCAATTACTAGACAGACGGACATGTTACAGGAAACTTCAGAATCTACAACAATGGACGAAATGATTATTTCTATATACAATTATCAGTTTCAAGCGTCTAATGAACATCGACATGTGTATTCATGTGGAAATGTTACACCCAAGTGTGCGACAAAAAGACAATATTGACCCTGAGACACAGAGATGTGTGGGTAAAAATTAATAATAAAAAAAAGAAAGTAATCAACTGCGAAACAATAAAACTGTGCATCACTGTGCAATGAATATGACATACGATGGGACTGGAGACAATTATTTAATGTTTAGCAGCGGCGTAGATTGGCCATCGGAACAAAGGGGGGAACGGTCGCCTGAACACACAGAGCGATTTTTTCACTGAAGAATATACTCCTGTTATAAAGAGACTGGAAAGGGAATTGAAAGGGAGCGATAATTTCGAAAATTACTAAACTACACAGCGGCCAACACACTCCGTAGTCTGTAATGCACACGACCTCATATACAATCCTACTATACTTTTGTTCGAGCGCGGTCGCTTTGTAGAGTGAACGCCTATCACCAAAACACAAAGTAATCGGGGTTGTGTGGTGTTCATACGGTATGCTGTCTACAATCTCGTGTACTTTGTAAGCTATTAGTTGGCTGGTCGCCCACAATCACGTATACTTTGAAGCCACTGAAGGCCGCTGAGAAATTTCATCACATGCTCTTTTCTGGCGCTTCAAATACCTCTTTTTTCCGAGATAAAATTTTTTTGGGTATATAAATCCCGGGAATTATTCATCGAGTATCAGACTGATGATAAAAATGCCAAATTTTGAAAAAAATAATAATTACAAAATATTAAAAGTTTAAAAAAAAATTTAAATTTTAAAAATTTTTAAAAATTTAAAAAAAAAATTTTTTTTTAATTTTTAAATAAAAAGTTAAAGAAATACGAAAAAAAAATTTTTTTAATTTTAAGTGCTTATAAAAATATTATACTTTCCATATTTCAAAATTATTTTCTTTTAAATATAATTAAAATTTTTCTTATGAGTGAAGTGAGTGAGGATAGATCCCTTCTTTGTCTATTCTACGTCCCTATGGAAATATTTTCATTGGAATTCAACTTGCTCTGGCGTCGAGATGCACTTGGCCATTAATCAGTTTTTGTCGTTCAAGTGTACGCTTTTCTGTTTTTGAAATGGGAACTCATATTTCTAACAGCCGGAACAGCTGCTCGATATAATATCATATCTAGAGTCGAGAGCATTCAGGCATGAGAATGCGATATGTTTTCGAAATTGAAAATTAATATTCACCACAAACAAATGTTGGTATCTTTTATAATGATGGCAACGTGAACTCGTACCTGTTTATTTACCTACTACCGTAATCTGATCCGCCAAAAGGCACGAAGAAAAAATTGCCTCGACTCACGCGTAGCCTCAAGTTCAGTTCTCAGTTCGGCTGACTGCGTTGGCCACAATCTCAAATGGGCGTAAAAACTAATCTCAAGGTCGTCAATGAGAATGGCGTGGTCTGTCTTATTAAGATGAAAACTTTATTTTTATAATTTGAATTTTTTTTCATTTATTCTGCAATTGGAAAGTTGGCAGTTGGTACCTACAGTATTCCCCCATTCCCAATGGAGATTTGTGCCACTTTTATCCTCCAATCAAATCAAGTAAAATTATTTTGCTATTCTCTGTATTCTTAATTTTTCTCACATACATATTTGATGGTACTTTTATCCGGGGCATACTGTATCAAAAAACGAAGCAAACATTTTTTTTTCAACACTTAATTAAATCCGATTGAAATTATGATCTTTTTTTGGGATGAAACTTAATCCGGTTTTATGACGAACTTGTTACAATTTCCAAAAGCGTTAAGTCCGGTTTTCTAAAAATGTTTGCTCTACGCCAAATTATGGTCTCAAAGAGTGCAATGCGCTCAATCCAATTAAGCCAGATTAAGTGGGATTGAAATGAAAACTTTTACTTTCAGTTTTTAATTTGTAGGAAGTTTTGACACTTTTATGTACCTACTTTCTAAACGTGCAGCTAAAAAATACGAGAAAACCTGATGCTATCTAAAAGAGATTTTTTTTCTAAATACTCATGACATATGTAACATATGTTAGAAAAAAAGGCCCTTTTTTGACACCCATTTCAGAAACTAATACTTTTCTTGAGTTACTCAGAGAACGTCCCGCGAAAACATTTTATTGATAATAATCGACTAGACTCTGAGTACCATTCAAAGAAATAACAGAAAAGCTGTTGTCGAGAAGGACCCAGATTCGGAAGGAATATGATAATTGAACCTCAATATTGGAGCCATGAGGATCATTCTTGGCGCAGTAGATAAATATGCCAAAGGTGATTTTTCAACGGATTTTTAGATGTTTTATTTAAGAAACTTGACCATATGAGCGGACAAATTAACCCGAAATAGCCCACGATGATCATATGGGAAAGATACAAACTGGTGTTTTTTTGTTTATCCTTCTGTACCCAAGGCGACCCACGCTTTTTATATGTATGTATGTAAACGCTCGTTTTTCACATTTTGCAGAAAGTTGCCAAACAGATTTGAAAACAGACTTAATTTTTGTACTAGGAAGTTCCAAATACCGGTTACTACCCGGTTTCTGTAAACAGAAAACTGTACTGGTATATTTGCGACAAGTCAGGCAATAGTCTGAGTGCAGTCAGTATTAGGGCATGCAGGGTATAGACTGATCTTGAATGTAAAAATTTTTTTCAAATTTTGTTATGAAAAAAAAAAAGGAAGAAGATG
Source organism: Chlorops oryzae (assembly GCA_020466095.1). Lineage (NCBI taxonomy): Eukaryota > Metazoa > Arthropoda > Insecta > Diptera > Chloropidae > Chlorops > Chlorops oryzae. Next base: position 3,223,487 of record CM035807.1, on the reverse strand, counting down.
GAATAAAAAAAAAAAGAAATGACAAAGAAAAGCTTACGATTCTTTTTGTGCTAGTACTGATATTAAAAAACGTAGTAAACCGAAAGGGTCTGGCGGGTTGCGGCATCATGAAAGGAATTTTAAAATTTTGTTGATTTTTCGATAGTTGCCATCTAAAAAAACTTTTTAGATTTTTATTTTGAACGGTCCTTGAAATATCCTGGAAAATCCTCTTTTTTCAAAATTTTATATCTCAACAACCAATTGAGATAGAGAGACGATCTAAGCAGATTCTGTTAGATAATAAAACAGGGAAGCTAAAAATTTTTTTTTAATTTTTACACTGAGAAAATTTTTTTCACAAAACTAAAAAGAAAATTTTGAATATTTTTTTCAGTGTATTCCCAGTTTCCCGCCACTCTATAAATTGCTTTTAGAAATACCCCTTAGTATTTACTTTCATTTAACTTTCTTTAAAAATTTTGAACCAACTTAAAGTCTCTTTATACTCCACAGATACATATCTTCAGAAACCAATATTTTAAAATGAAAAAAATCGTTAAAAAAAATTTGACTTTAAAGTGTTAAAGTTTAAGCAAAATAAGAAAGAAATATCGAATGGGATTTCTCAAATTAATGTATCGATAAATCGATCTATTGGGTTTCATCGTAGATTAGTCGTCAATGATTTACGTTTCTGACTCGGACGGACTAAGAGAATGCCCATAGAACGTCCAATTACGATTCTTAGAACATTCTTATAAAAGAGAAATTTATGTCCACTGTTGGCGGCTTAGGACAATCTCCACTTATTTGAGAATTTCTGATCTTTAGGGGAATTTTTGAGAGATCAAGTTTTTGTTTTTGGAATGATTTAAATATTAAAAAGACAATTTTGGCCTAAATTTGGGACATAAACAGAGGGGTGTCACAGAATCCGACATCTGTCGGAATCGGAATTAAAACCGATCGAAATTTCATACAGAATTTAAAAATTTTGTTGTTTTTGGTGTTGAATCGGAACTATTATCGGTTCTCGATTGCACAGAACCGTTTTTTATCCGGCTGTCTATAAAATATATTAGAAAATTCAGTCGATTAAAATTCCAATTCCGACTGTTATCGGACTCTGTGACACCCCTGAAAGGCAATATACATATTTATTGAAAAGCTGCCAACTGTTATAATGCGAAAGATTTAAATCCACTCGATAAACGTGCTCATTTAAAGCTCAATATCGCTCTCCGATAGCTTGACATATCCGATTTCTTCTCATGTTTACATCAAATTTCGAATTGAAAACACGTACAGCCGCTATTACATATATGTATGTACAGTCGACTCTCGTTAATTAAAACCTGCGATAATTCGAACGTCTCTATAATTCAAAGTGATCACGAGTTCTCTACAAAATCTCTTTATACAGTCGACTATCGTTAATTCAAGCAATCGATAATTCGTAATATTTTAAGAGTCCCTCGAGTTTCGAAGTTAACGAGAATCGACTGTAGGTATATAAAACCACAAAAGCACGCCAATTTCTAGGCGAGAAAAAAAAAAAGAATCGTTGATAACAAGAATAACAAAAAGCCAGTTTATTTTTTCTATGAATTCTACGTCGCCTTTTATCTAATTATTTATTTAAAAAATGCAAAAAAAAAAAAAACATTTTATTCAACAACTGACAACATCGTTCCATTGTAAACAAATTCTTGTGGTCTCTGGGAACTCTCGACTGAATGAGGAGCGAAGGAAGAAGCATGTAATTACCTTGTTTTTCAGCTCATTGCGTTTTCAAATGATTTCCCATGGCAAATTAAATGAATTTCAGTAAATATTAGAAATTCTCACTCGAATCCTTTGACGGAGTCTCCCCCTGGACACACACACATTTTCTCCTGAGGTCTTTCGATGCTGTCAAATGCACTCAAATTAACTGCATAAACGTAACGATGGGAAAATTCACTTACACAATTGCTTGCTTCATCAGTTTAAAATTAAGAAAAGCGAATTCTAAGGCGTTAAGTGAATTAACATAAACGTGCTAAGAATAAAAAGGCAAAAATAGAAAGCGAAGTCATTCAAATAAAAAAAAAAAAAATAAATAAAAAATGTGAAAATAGATAAGAAGAGCTCTTAACGAGTTAGAACTTTACTAACTGATCGGAAGAGTAAATATTGAATTACCTCATGAAGTACTTAAAACTAGCATCTCCGATTCAGTGCACTCCTTAAGGGCTTACCAATGGAAAATGTTGTGACGCAACATACCGGGATATCAATGATGATATCTCCATGGCCGTCGAAGGCAGAAAAACATGGAATAGTTATAAGAATAAAATTCCATTTGGAGACATTAAGAGTTGCTCGACATTTTGCAGCGAATGAGTGAGTTTGAAACTTAGGAATGGGAATATTGTCGGCAGATGGGGACTTTCATTTAAGCCCAATTTAATCGCATTCGACGTCGCCGCCGCCTTCAATTGTGCGACTCTGCTGTAAGCATTTTACTTATTAAGCACAAATTGGAACGCATCGAGTAGTCAAGATGCGAGCACGTAGTGTTTGGCTCCACCAACTCGGGAAGATGGCCACGAAGACCGAAGACCGAAGACTGTAGAGTGTTGAGTATAGACATCGGATTGGCACTGCGCTTGAGGAAAGGAAATACGCTTAATGCAATAAATTATTCGAGTACTATTAAGTAGCTTACTGACTTCCTTTAGTACCTACTCGCAGCGTGGAGATTGTGAATTGTGCTTGTTCTTGTGCTTATGTTTGCGGTTGCAATCGACATACATAAATACAGAAGTGTACAGTACGCGGCAAGGAGTATTCCGCTTGCATGGGGGTGATTGTTCGCAACACATTAAGCCGAAATTAATGGGTTCATGTATTCAGTTGGCTCGTTAAGTTTTGTCTGCGATGAGGAATACTCGTACTTATATAAAATGGTTCTCTTCTTATGGCTCTCAAGTGTAACTGGGGGCGTCGCAATAGCTTGTGAGGTGTGATAACAAAAAAATAAATAAATAAATAAATACCTATTTGAGGGCGCTTAACATTATTAATGCATTTTAACCGCACCTCTTTTCTTTTTCCTTAATAACATTGTTTAGTACTATAAAATTTGTACCTAATCGGAAAAAAAGGTCATAAATGCCATTGAGGAATGGTATTCTCCTTTTTTCTCTACAAAGAAAGACTTATGTGCGTAAATACAACCAATTTTTTTTATCAATATAACAAATTCGTTGTTAAAACTCAGCCTATCCCACTTTTTATTATATTAACAAATCGTTTAATTGGGACAATTACCAGTGCACGGACTTCTACCACTTTAGTGGGAGATCTACTACGTTTTTATACCAGACACACTCTGTGTCGAGGGTATATTGCGTTTGTGTGGTTGTGTGTAACACCCAGAACCAGTCGAGATAGACCATACAAAATATATATAGAAATGATCAGCGTCACTAGGAGATTCGATTTAGACATGTCCGTCTGTCCGTCCGTCTGTCTGTATACAGTTATCTTATCGAAGGAGTTGAGCTATCTCGACGAAATTGGGTATGCGTTCTCACGGGGCCATGAGTAAGAACAAGTTCGAGAATGGACCCGATCGGACCATTTTTAGGGGTACCTCCAGTACTAGGGTCTGTTACGAAAACAACAAAAACTGCTCTAAAATCGGAGCTTTTCAAGAAATTTTGATGAAATTTAGTATTTGAACATGTTTAAAAGCAATTACTATGAATTTAAAAAATTGTAAAAGTGGGCGTGGCAGAAGGGCGTTTTTCGAAAATTCTCTCCTACATCAGAAATTCAAATGGGACTTGAACGAAATTTGGCACTTATGCTTCCTTTGTAGCCGTAAACATCCTCTCAAAAAATTTTCTTGATCGGTTCATTATTAAGGGTACCTCCAGTACTAGGGTCTGTCAAAAAAATGCCAAAACTGCTCTAAAATCGGACTTTTTCGAAATATTTCATGAAACTTAGGCTTTGAGCGTATATCTAAGCCTCCGATTAGAATTCAAAAAAATTGGAAAAGTGGGCGTGGCAAAGGGGCAGTTCTCATAAAGAAATTTAACAAAAGTCGGTATATTGGGCCCCTTATGGCCCTTAACACCTCTTGATATAAAAAATTATTTGAAAGTATGTGTCTGTGTCGGGTATTGTATTGTCAGGCTCGCCTGACTATAACACCCTTACTTGTTTACTTTCTACCAATTCTACGACGCTAGGTCCAAATCTACCACTTTTTATTTATTTATGTATGCTTCTGTTTTAATTATTTTATGATCATTTGGAATATTTGAGAACATAAAAAATGTTGTTCAATTGATATGTATTATTGAAAAATATGTTGGAAGCTTTCTATTGTCAAGAATGGCAGTATTGGCGCTTAACGACATCTAATAAATATTGACACATTATTTTGTTATGAGAGAAAATACCTTAAAACAAGTAAATTTCCCAATTTTCTACATGATCCGATGTGATATATTCTATTACTTTATTAAACAATTTTAAATCTACCACTTTTAATAAAAATCTACCACCTCTCTTTTAATAATCTACCACCTTTAAAAATTTTCAAATCCGAGCACTGACAATTACTCGAAGTATTAATTAACACTCAACAAAAATTTTCAATTAACGATTTGTAATATCAACAACCAAAGGTATTAAAAATCAACCAATATTTTTAAATAAATTAATAAAAAAGAAAAAAATGCCATATCTACATATTCCATAGTAAAAATTTGAGTCTGAAAAGTCAGTTTACGGAAGATAATTATACATTATAACATCATAAACATAAGTGAGCTCATTTTTTATTATTTTGTCTCTTTTTGTATGTAAGTCCGCATAAAGCTAATGAGAATTTTAGAAAAATATTTATATGCACTTTTAAAAATTTCAAACAAAAGTTGTATCAATATAAAAAAAAATTCAAGCAAAGGTTTTGTTGAGTGTTAATACTTTTGATATTTAATACAACAACAAAATAATCAACCAAATTTTTGTTCAAAATTTAATATTACGAACTTTTTCCGAATTTCGTGATTTGTATGAAATTTTTAATTGGGACAATTAAAAACCCGATGAATCGAGTTTAACAAATGCCATTAATTGGAATTTTTCGTAGCCAGTTTTTCTGTGTATTCTGAATTAAAAACGGACTTCATGAGGGATCGATTCTAACTTTTTTTCTGTGGAGCATGTCATCTAACCATGCTTTGATAGGGCGCCCTTTTGGTAACGCCTTTAACTACAATTGACCCTCAGCTGTGAGCACTCCTTTACACACTTTTTCCTTACAAGAAAAACCCTCAATTTGTTGCTGTTGTTCCAAGCCAATTCATGAATCCTCTATGAACAAGGGATCAAATAAACACTTTCGTGACATAATTAGGGGCAATCTTTCACTTTCAAAGGGGGATCGTATATCAATGAAATATACACGAAAGATGACATTTCAACTCTTTTCTTCCCTCAAAACAATTAACCGATTAATCAGTATTGAATTACCTCACCCTTTTTTCTTTGGCTTTTCTTAGTTGTTCCAAAAGAAATACAAATGAATATAAGACACTCATCATTACACTTTATGCTGGTATCGCTATTAATCTTCTCGATTGAGAGCTGGGGCCACACCAAAGGCAGCAATCCTTTCATGCACATTTTCCTATCATCAATTTAATGAAAATCATTTTTTTTTTTTTCTTTTTCTCAGAACCAAGTTCAGTTTTAAGGATGCATCAATAGATACTTTGAGCATGTGTGCATTCATTCACCCATCCTCTATCCATCCACATTCAGTCAGTCTATCTTTCACAGCCTTCCATTTTCGAATGTGATGTCAATAACAAAATACGACGACATCTCTTAAGGGTGCCCTGCATTCAAGGTTGCTTGTAAATTGAGGCAGCAGGAAAAAAAAATCGAATCTAAAGACACAGTGCTGCCTTGTGCGGTAAAGAGTTCAAGAGTTCAAGGTAGATGATGAAGAAAATTGAGAAGAAAAAAACGAAGGCGAGATTGAAAGTCTTTTTCGATTTCTTTGAATTTTTATTTATCTTTCATTTTTTATTTGATTTTTGTCTAAAAAAAAAGTTCCTCCTCAACAAGCAAATGCATTTCTCCGAATGAAGTCGAAAAGTCAAAGAACAGAAAAACGATTCAAACATGCAAATTAAATTAAAAGCGATGTTTGCAAATTAATTAGAAGAAATCTAATGAAATCTTTTCCATTAATTAAATTCAATTTAAACTAAAAAGATTTACAAAAGTACTTCACCTTCAAAAAAAGCCTTCCAGCTCGATGTTAACTTTCTAACGACATGGATTTCTTAGCATGGATTTCGCATTCTTAAATTTCTCGCAAAACTGTTTGACTTATGTTGGAATGAATTTTTTTTCATTTCGTGTTGGCGTCCATCACAGCCAAGCCCAAAACGCTGCACAAACGCCTTCTCGTTTTCTTGTCGTTAATCAGGTCGACATGCAACAAAATTACAACTCTTCCAACATCGCAATGTAATTTTCACAAAGGAATTCAACTGAGAATATTTGAAGGTAAATGTTTGCAAAAAGTTTTAAGATTAAAAAAAAGAGAAAAAATCGAAAGATCTAATGAAAATTTTCAAAGAGCGAGTGAAAATTAGTGATGCTTCCTTTTTAATAATTTCAGACTTAAGGAATTGAAAAATGAGATGAAAAATTCTTAGTTGAAGAACTTCAAAAGCTTAAAGGTATGAAAAATTCCACAGAATTTTGAACTCTGAAGTAGATAATATCGGGTTTCAAACATTCTTTGCGACCCTCACGCAAGAGAAGAGAAAATTAGATAAAAGAGAGTAACTTTTTAGCAGAATTTTCTCGGGTGCGATGGGCCCCTTTATGGAGGTTTTTAACCCGGGAAACCGCCCCTTTTCTTTAGCCCCTCTTTGTCTTTAACATTTCACTGGACCCTCAAAATTCTGCTCGCCCAATGGTTTCATCGTCTCCCTAGCCGGACTTGATTCTTCTAACGGAAAAGAGGAAAAACTTTTCGAAATTTTTCATTAGATTAGTCTTAAGATGTAAAATCTGTAGACCTAAATAAATAAATAAATACATAAAAAGGGTAGGTATATAAGGGTATATAAGCATAGTGATTCGGTCCCAGAAGCCGATTTCAACTTAAGCTGTTTTAAAGTTTATGTCAGTGCAAAAAAATTTAATTCCCGCGAAGTTTTCGCTCTCGATCTCCTATAGCCCTTGAATATCCTTGAAAAAGGGGTTTTTTAAGAGAAAACTTTTAAAAAATCATATCTAAGACAATTATAGAGATAGTATGTTCATTCAAAAGCTCATATATAGAAAATTACTCAGAAAATATTACAAAAATATTTTTCAGGCAATTTTGGCTAAAACCAATACATGCTCCCGTGGAAGGATATTTTTCCATGACAAGTTTTTTGGTGTTCGAGGTATCCTACTAGCTTAATTAAAATTCTCGAAAATAGAGTTTAATAACAGGATTAAGTATGCTAGGTTTCAATACGCTCAGGCGCCTGCAACATTCTTAAAAATGGCAAGTTAAAAAAAATGTTGCATACTTCTCGGGTGATTGATATGCATCACAATATGATTTTTCCGTACAGCCATATCATGTGAAATTGTGTAACAAACAACAAAGAAGAATAAGAAATTGCTTAATCCTACAGAAAAATCTAACCACAGTTCAAAGACAACAATTTGGAAGGCTTACTTATGGAGCCTCCCCTTTTTCACTTTCACTTCACTTATTTAAATTTTTTTTTATTCTTCCCATGCGCTCCAATTTCTTCTTGACACCTTTCTTCGAAAGTTTTCGCTTCTATTTTCAAGTGAACTGAAAAAAAAAAAATAAAAAATAAAAGATCAAGTGAGCCCCTCCGGATTAGTCATCACACCTACACAAATGAATTCTTTTTTTTTTTTTTTTTTGCTCCATTCATTATCGCGTATAATTGAATTAAAGAATTTATTTCGTTCCCTTCGTTCGATTTTTAGCTCGTGCTCGCACGCAAGCAACTTAAATTAATTTAACCGTATAAAATTACAATTGAAAATTCTAAAAAAAAAAAAAAAATATTTTAATTCTGAAATGACTGGATGAACTAATGCAGGCCTTGGACTTTTCGCAAAAAAAATTTTAAGTTTGAGCCATCATCTCAAATCTCTCCACTATTTTCTTCGTTCCATTTTTGGCAGATTTTTCTTACGGTTGGCAACAATTGTAGGGTCGACTCTTTTAAGCTGTTCTACTTTCTGCAAAAGGAAATGCCAACAATTTTGGAAAGCAATAACCGTTTATTTTGAAAATGTCAAACACCCGAAGAGAGGAAAACTGATAGTTAACGCATGAAACGACAAGAATCGTCATCACCTGTCAGACTGGTTTGGTTGGGTAACAAACAAACAGTACACTGTGGCTCCATCCATTCAATGACCGGTGGCCGCCTCGAAGCGTGAATCACTTCAGCTTCTTTAGAAGTATTTCCGCAGAAGATTGCGTGCTAATTATTGAGACGCTGATAGCTCATAGCTCGGGCGTCGTATGACGGTGGTGGACCTTGTCTATAATTCATTCAAAATTGCTTCAATAAAAATTTTTTAAAAATAATTTTTATATTTTTTTTCTAAATTGCGTCGAAGATGATTTAACGTAATCTCTTGGAACTGACTAAAAAGATTTTTCCACGAAAATTACGTTAAATAATCGGAATCGCCTCTGTGTCATCCATTTTTTTGGAGCAATTATAAATGCCGTTTGCGACTAGAATTTCGTATGATCGTCTTTCGTTTTTATGCCATTTTGATTTAGCAAATTTATTTGAAACGACTTCTGACCTAATTCAATTAAAGACGAACACACGTTTGCTTATGAGCATATATGTATATACATATGTATGCTCGATCAGATATTCATCGGACGAAATCTTCCTCGTTTGCATCTCGCCGTTGTCTCGCCGAAGATTTATTTCAATTAGACTCAAATATTGTTAGAGCAGTTCAAAGCTTATGCGGTAATATTTAACGAGATGAATACGGTTTGAAAACGATAAGCTTTGCCAAACATGTGGGTATTTTTATTGCGTTTGTGCGTCCGAGTGTAGTGTGCGAAACATTTTGAGATGGGCGCTGCAATGAAATGATCCCTGCAGTAATTCATTTCCTTCAGTCCCCGACTAGTCAATACCATGACTATCCCTTTCAATTTTTTCCACATGCTTTGAACCGTTTTCTTATCAAAGTTGAGCTGTTATTGGAAAATAACTAGTCACAGTTTTTGCTCGTATGAACTAGACCTGGATATATACAGTTGGTCGACTTTTGGTCAATTTGGTTTATGCACATTTTATGATGAAAAAAATTTTTTTTTTTGGGATTTTAAAAAGTTTTTTATTCTTGTTTTTAAATCTTTTCTTATTCACTTTTTTTATAAAAATTTTCGCCTCGGAAAGCCTGACCACTTCCCTGCGTTAAGGCTACCACTACGTCCTAACATTCGTTAAATAAGCGAAGTATTCCTAAAACTGTAAATGGCTACTTACTTATGACTAGGTATTTGCAACAATAAAATTTTACTAAAAAAAATGAATAATTTTTAATTGACAATTTTGAAAAAAGATAAATAGAAAAAAAATCTAAAAATTTTCAATTCAAAATTATAAGATAAAATGGTGATGGCAATATTAGAAGAAAAATGACTCTCTCCAATCGCAGCGATCTTACAAGCCACGAGTGCTTAAAGCATGTTGATCAACAGCATAAAAATCTGTTACATTGCCATTAAAAAGCTTTTTGTAAAGAGTGCCTTGAGGCTCTGTTAAGCACTAATGGGTTATAACGGTAATGGAAAGGTGTGGTTAATTATTTATGACGTCCAATACTCTACTGGAAGAAAAGGATATAGCATAAGAAGAACAAATATCTCATCCACTTGACAAAGAGTTGAAAGATATCGGACTTTTTTTGTTGTTTCTGAAATTCTTTTCAATTGTGGATTTAAATTACTTTTTGATGAGTTCAAGCGGTCTTAAGAAGAAGCTTCCATTTATGGAAAGAAATAATTTATTATTTATTTTTTAATAAAATAAAAACCAATTAAAAAGCTTCAATCAACGCCATATTAACTTTTTACAAGATTGTTCGATTTTTTATTTTATAAGGAGAATACAGTCAAAATTCGACTTAAAAACTTCTCAAAGTTGACTTTTCTATATTCGAGTGACCATAAAGTGGTTAATCCACATTCGAGCATGCTCGTTCGAGCGGCTCGGTTCGATGCAATGCTCGATCGTATGAGGCGATGTTGGTTAATGAATTGGCTCGCCAGCATCATCACTTATGATCGAGCATTGCATCGAGCCGAGCCGCTCGAACGAGCATGCTCGATTGTGGATAGGTCACTTAAAGCTTCGAGATTCTTTAACCCAGAGTCTTGATAATTGTGATTCGGCTTATGTAAGTTTGACTGTATTAAACTCCACAAAAAAGAGAATAACTCAAGATGACTAATTCAGTAAAATGTTGGCTAAATCATTTTCTTGTATTTTATTTATTTATTTTTTTTATCGCCTTATCTGGCCAGCAATGGTCATAAAATGTTAGAAAATATCAAAGCATCAAAGGCTGCCACAAAGATCAAAGACATCAATTCGAAATAGGCAAGAGCCGCTTTACCTTTATGGGCATTTTTCGTTTCGAATGAGCTTTTTTTTTTTCTTTTATTCGATCGTTTTGCTATCGGACGTGGGAAATCGAGAATGCAATTTGAGGAGTGGAACAAAGAATCGCAAGTTGCTTTAGGGTAATACGAGTGAATAGAATTTATGAAGATATAGATATAGTGGAAAACTGAAATATTGTATTGAATGATGCAGCAGAATTTTTGCAATTCAAAGTGTCTAATTATTACGTTGGCTCTCATTATTAAAATGCAATTTAAAAAATTGAATTTTTAATTATTATTTGTGCTTTTTGGGTCCCTTATTTTTTACTTAAATTTTTGGCAATTGAATTTTTTTTTTCACATAAGTAGTTGTTCGTTTAAGGTTTATTTGTTGCCACCAGTCTAATGTAACTTTTCGCAAATTGCTTAGTATAAAAAAACTTATATAAAAATTATTTTGAAAATCTTTGAACCACTTTTAAAGCAACCACTGAACTAAATTCAACACTCAACCTTCACAAACAGAAAGAAAAAAAACTATCCTCACTAACTCAATTAGCGATAAAAGCTCAAAAACAATTGCACAAAACAAAGACACGCTCTAATGGCTCTTCAAGATTACCCCCACATATGTTTTCATCGGTACGTATTTTTATTATTTATGTGTTGTTTTTGTTGTGTTTATAAACCAACGTCAACAATGAGAATTGATATCTCATTTGGCGTCTTAATTATATACGCAATCAAAACGAACGATACGTCCAATGATAAAGACCACGGATCATTTTGGAGCACAAAGACGCTTCATACATTAATAGTGACACTACATCGTTCAGCCATTATAAATCGTAATGATTTGAGACTTTGGACTTTCGAAGACATCAAATGAAATTGTTCAAAAAAAAAAAACTAAAATAAATAAATTGAAAAATAAAAAAAAAATCACCCCCTGCCAAAAAGTCAAAAGCAAAAAGACAGAGAAAAACGTTTTTGTCACGCACAAACAAATCTCAATCTCATCAGACGCCAGTCAAAGCGGCGCGCGGACATGCGAAAGCGCCTGATGAAAAATCACGCAAGCAAACTGGAAGCCTCTGAATACCTACAATATACATACGTACATACATACATATATGAAAATCGGTATGACGAATGGATTTTGACAGTCAGCGATTGGGAAATTGAAAATTCGATTGCTCGAAAGGCCGAAGCGGAATAATGGGGTCTAGCGAGCAGGAAATCTCGATACGAAAGCGAAAGACTAACACAGAAGCTCTGCCCAAGCATGGAAACTTCTAACGGGCACAGCTATCGGATTCAATTAGTTATCGGAGCCGCACGTAACATAAATGTAATTCGAAGTCATGGGAAACATTTTTATTTTTGTTTTTGTTAACTCGGTTTTTTTTTTCTTTTCTTTATTTAAAAAGAAGCGCATTCTTTTCGACAAAGTCTCGCATCAATAACTCTCTCTGTACATTATTGTCATTATCACTATATCATCATTACCGTTATGGAAGTTACAGTTTCAGAATTTTGGAATCGAACCTTGGTTTTTGAACATTTCTCACGGTGTGAACTTAAATGGGAACGTCTCTGTACGGAATGAGTAAAATGAGTATCTACAATTGGCAATAAAGTATTAACGTTCCAGTAACTGGTATCGACACAGTCAGAGGGTGTGATTACCCTAGCGAGACTCTCATATGGAGTTTCCTAAGCTCCGGTTTTGCCAAGGCAATTCTGATTGAAGAGATGCCCACATTTTTGGCGAGAAGACGGATCGAGTGGAGAGTCGAATCGAGTACACAAATCGAGTACAAATTTAGTTCTTAAATCTTCCGATAACAAAAGCTTGGTTCCATAAGGTCTTTCCCTAACCACTTTTCTGACCTAAGACTCCGCTAAAGATCATAAATGTATTTTAATTTAGGGGAAATTCCCTTAATCTGGTCACAGTGGTTGAAAAAAGCCCATCAATCCATCAAAATGATTCAACGAGTAGTTTTTATGGACTCTGCAAACAGAATATAGCACTGAAAGTTCTCCTATAGTATTGTTTTCTTTTGATTGAGAACTTTATCAAGAGAACTCGATCTTTTTGATAAAAAATCTGTTTGCTAAATCCTTATGTTGGTGACACTGATCTTTTCTATATAATTTAAAATGGTCTATATTATCTTCTTTTGGACCTAAGTACAATCGAAGTGTAATGCTTCCCTCTGGATACACACAATGTGCCGCGCAATAATCAGTCCCAAAAAGTTGAAAATCCCTTTTCACAGTACAGACCCACTTTCAAAATATACAGAGATAACCTACAAACTCTTAATTTTTATCGAAATAACCGAAAAAATTAGTCGAAAGTATTTCCCTCTCCCCCCTCCCTATCTCTCTTTCTCTTTCTTCGGCGTTTCTGTGTCACTAATGCACTTTGTGAGCAAAGCACGCGCCCGAGAGCCCGTCAGAATAATCTTTCATTTTTGTCGAACGAGAACTTTTAATGAATAAATTAAATTATGACGCTTCTGCGATGCAAAAGGAACAAAAAATCTTTTATTTTATTAGCATTATCAATAGTCATTTTCCGGCGGAAATGAAGTTTATGCATGAGCATACACAAGTGCAGATATAGGTATGCATGCAAGGAGTGGAGATGGAGAACGCTGCTCCTCATTCGCGTGCATATGACTCCGCCTACGAAATAGTCTCAGATATTTTATGTTTTTTTTTTTTATGTGTTATCAAGAAACGCTCTCTCCTCTCTCGCTCTCTCTTTCTCTGTCGCAGAACATAATGTCAAATAATGAATGCAGTTCATTTATATCAAAATTGCTTGGGGGAAATTGTACGTTATGCAGGCACTAATTCTAAGTCTGAGCAACTTTAAACATGATAGATTAAAGAAATTGGGTCACAATTACTCCCAAATAAATTTTGTAGATATTTTTCCATCCAAACAAATAATCGACCTATCTCAAGTATTACTGAAATATCCCTACTCATAGTAGAATTTCGAAATTACTCTCCAATTTCTTAAGCTTGAGAGTTTTTCTTGTCTCTCATCCATTTTGACCTAAGCCAAGTTTTTAATGCCTCTAACATCTGCCACCACAGCATGTTTACAAACAAATATTAGCTTATTTACCCTCAATAGGGGGGGACTACAAATGAACTACTGCAATACAAATAGCCTCAGATGAGATAAAGATATGTTAGATTTTTTTTATTTTTAGAGCAAGCAAATTGCACTTTCAGCTTTGTTTGCACATACGCTTGTCAGTTGCCTACATTAGTGGTGTTCCCAAATTGGATTCTGTGGAGAACTGGGGCTTCGTAGTGACAGATAGCAAAAATTTGTCTTGTCTTTGAACTTGTTCTTCGATATAACACAGCTGTTCATAAGCTAAATTTCATGGACGAAATTTCATAGGTGATCCACTCATGTCGGAATTTTTCTAGAGTCACAAGAAATTTATGAATTTTTTCAATGTTTTGTTAGGCGGTCTCCAGGTACCTATAAAAAGACATTCAGGCATGAGCTAGAATCCAAAAACTGACGGAATTGGACTCAAATTTCATGTGTATCTCATAAACAAGCGGATAAAATAGGGCTCTGTGCAATTGAGAAACCAAAACCAAAACCAAAAATCTGTAAATTCTATATGAAATTTTGGTCTATTTTAATTCCGATTCCATTCGGCTTTCGGATTCTAGCATATTGCCCGATCATTTCATTTCACATTTCATTAGATTGCTAGCGAAATTCAGCTCCAAATCCTATGTCTTCGAGAAGAACACATGGCCGAGTAACGATCGAAGTGTATCGATTATTTTCCAAAAACAATCCAACGATCAGGCCCGTCCAAATGAGTGGCCCCGTAGCGTTTTCCTTCCCAACGGTCCCCAAAAAAAGCCACCACTCTCTTACTTATTGGTGTGTTGGTATTGAAGGGCCTCTTTCTGCTACCATCATTACATTTGCAAGGAAGTACCTCATCGATTCGGGGTCCCTTCTTGAACCCGAGAACCAAAACCCTCGCGACAGGGCTGTTGCCTTTCAATTCAAAAACGGAAAAAGTTCCATCCTAACAAAAATATTTCTGCTCAAAAATTCTTCATTGCCAAAAGTTTGGATGCCTCTCCTTCATGATGAAAACCCTTCTATGACTAGATAGACAGATGTATGAACCCAAAACGGAAGGATCCTATTAACGGAGTATTCAGCGCCACTTGAATTTTTCTTATAGACTATAGAACAACAACTTTTTGAAGGCGTTTTCATCCACAGTGTCTCAGCGAATAGTCCTCGTTTGTGTAGTTAATTAATTTAAAACGATAGCATTCTTCCTTCGTAGATTCGTTTGACACAAGTCGATATCTAGAGCAAAAATCATTCTCTACCATAGTCCAGAATTATCTCTTCCTGGTAATCTTTTAAGTCGTGCAATGAACTTCGAAGAGCGAACAGCTTCAGCCGCCAGCCTGCCTCATCGGCCTCGTTTGGTTATGAACTTCTCAGCGCCATCGGAGTCGTTGCATCCCAGTCCAGTCTTCTCCAGAGAAGTTCAAGTTCTCATTTTTATTTTTTAATATTCATTACAATATTATTTTTCGTTGGATCGTCTATTTTTTTTTTTTTTTCTGTTTTTTTCTTTTGTTTATCAATTGACAAGCACAAAATAACGCAGTTTCATTTACAATCTGCTCACCCCTCACCAATGTGTGCAGTTCATCGAGCAGTCAAGCGTATACGGAATACCGATGTACGAACGTCCAGTAGGGAAGACCAAACAATGCTTTTGCGTATATATGAATGTATCTCTTTGGGTTCTTTAGTTTTTTATTTTTTTTTTCTGTTTTTAATTTTCTGTTTTTGAAGTGTTCTTGTGTTTTTTTTTTTCAATGCATTTGTTTTGTTCGTTTCTTATCTCGGTGCCAAAAGATAAATGGAAGCTTCAACTTTGACTCAGTAGAAAGGGGGGAAATTTTTGTGTGTTTTATTTAAAAGTTTTCATTTTCGCTTGAATTTCTACCAAAGTATATTTGTATTTGAGCACGATGATCTTCAGTGTTTGAATTACTGTCTCAAGTGCCCGTATTAAATTGGATATCACAACAAATCGTGCTGGAAGCATAAATGATGAGCATTATCAATAAAAATAGAGCACCATTAAGGTTTTCGGAAGGCGACTGCTGGTGAGTTTTTTCCATCGAATTCTTACAAATAAAGTAAAAGAGTCTAATGCCATCTTTTCACTTGTTGTAAAACGTTTGGAAATGCTTCAAAAAATCGAAGAAGGCATAAAGTACACTCATGGCCGGCCGTATCCAGGACTTCAGTTAGGGAGGGGAAAGATACAAGTAGTTTGCTTTATGAGTGTTTTAAGACTTTTTCGTATCTTCATATTGGGTGTCTCATGCAAGCAAAAGTCTGATTTAGGATCTTTTTTTCCATTTGGCTTTCAGAAACTCTTTTCCGATGTATATTGAGCAGGCAACATTTGAGGGGGTGGCAGGTTTCCCTCCCTGCCCTACTGTAAATACGCCCATGAGTACACTCATCATGTCTACAAATCAGGGACGTAGCTAGAGAAAATCTGCTTTGGGAGTGCTTATATTGGCCACAGTGGTATGATGAACAATTATAAGACATTAGCCCAAAAAAAATTTTGGGGGTTAGAGGAAGTTTATAGAGTTGTGGACCAAAAACCCATAAAATCCAAAAATTTCATGACGTTCGATTTTGATGAAAATTTATATTTAGAATAAGTGAAAAATTCTACGAATTTTGGTGTTAAAATTTTTTCAAAAAACTGATTACAACTAGTCTAGTTAGGATCTAGTTCCAAACTGGTCCAAAAAGGAGTAGTTGTAATCAGTTTTTTGAAAAAAATTTTAGCGCCAAAATTCTTAGAATTTTTCACTTATTCTGTAGGTATACAAAATTTCATCAAAATCGGACGTCATGAATTTTTTTGATTTTATGGGTTTTTGGTCCAGAAATCTCTAATCTTCCTCTGATCCCCCAAATTTCTTTTGGGCTAATGTCTTATAATTGTCCATCATACCACTGTGGCCAATATAAGCACTCCCAAAACAGCCTTTTCCTAGCTATGCCCCTGCTAAAAATGCTTAAAATCTCTTTAAAAATCCCCAGAAAATGTCGAAAGGGAAAAATTATTGATGAAATCTTTCATTGCTTGAAAATTCCACGAAAATGTTGCTCAATTGTATTGAATACGCAACAATTTCTTGAGCAAACGTTGCGTGTTTAGTACTCGCGTGCAATAGCTTTTCACTTGCTTCAATCTTTTTGCTTAATTTAATACTTTTTCAAGGAAAGCATATTAGTCTACCATAAAATGCGTGACGATTGCACCAAAATGTTGCTCATATTCATGTAACAAGCAATAACGGACATTGCGTATTCACTGTTCTCGTGCAACGTGCTTTATCGCTGATAATTTTAATTTTTATCATTTCAAAAACGAAAGAAAAAAAAAAAACGCTTTGTCACGAAGCATTATCACGCTTCAGCGACTTGATACACCTTACAATTGACTTTTTGACACAATTTTGACAGACACGACAACAAGAACAACAACAAAACCAACAACCAAAACAAATCACAAACACATTGCTCTGTTTAGATAAAAAAAAAAAAAAATTATGTTTAAATAAACGTTCAGTGTTTACAGTTCGATGCCCTGCGGGAGCATTATTGTTGAAGGAATAATAGCCTTCGAAAATATTTCTGTCATTAAAAATCTCATACGCATCACAGCGGCACACAGATAATTCATTATTTATTGCACAAATTGAGGCAGCGGCAGAACTTCTCGTGAATCTTAAAAATGTGCGCACGAATAAATCAATGGGAAATACAAATTCAAGAAAAATAAAAAACAATTAGTGAAACCATTGTTCAGCTTCGTGCATTTCACTCAGCGGAAATTCCGCATCGGAAAATCGTACAAACAAAGAAATCAATAATAGAACGTAGGAGAAATTTCTTTGTTTATTCGACACAAAAGCTTAAAAAGCTACAATTTTCATTAAGAATAATTTTTTTTAATTTTTTTTTTTTTATTGTAATAAACACGCTAAAACATTGACTTGTCTACTTGAACTTGATGAATCATCAGCGCTCAGTGGTTAAAGCAATAAACTGCTTCCCTATCTTCATCGCATACTGGTATGTATCCAATAGATACTACCCTGTTGGAATTTGAACTAGTGCCGTACTAGTACTTTACTAGTGCAAAAGCCACCAGTACTAGTTCTTTTCTATACCCCTGTCCATATAGAATTCTGTCGAAAATCAGTATAACATCTGTACAGGACAGCACTAGTACAGTATGCACCAGAATTATTCTAGTACTTTTCGATCCAATTGGGTAAATTTGCACCAGTTAAATACTAGTGATGTTTACGGGAAAAAGGTAACAGAATCGTTGATTTTTTTTTTCAGTACAAAATGGAAATAAGTATTATATTTACAATAAAAGAAAACCATTCGGTTGTATGTTTATTATCAATTTATAACGCCTCAATGAATGAATGCAATTTTTCCACTGATCACTAGTATAGTTATGGTGCAAACTTACCCAAACATTGCACTAGTTCTTTTAGTACTGGTAAAAGTACTAGTTCTTTTAGGCAAATTGCTTAACAGCTTTCTACAGGGTATCTATTCATGAACGTATGTAGATATGTGATTCTCATTGGATTCTCTATATTTTTGGGTAAATGAAAATTCTAGTAGCACCAACCGAGAGAAGTGTGTGAATAATTTTGAATGAAATCACTCTACCATGGCATGCCGAGGTGTGTTCCCCCATGCATAGAGCGAAAATTGGTCTTCACTCTGAGGTGTGTATGTATGTATGTATGTGTGCTCGTTGTTCGGGCGTTGTACTAACTAAATTTGAATACGAGACTTCTTGCATGATAACTAGATGTTGTCGTAGCAGCGTGTATTCTACAATACCTAAATTCAAAGGAGCTTATTCACCCCCATTCATAGTGCTCTACAACAGTCAGTCATTCGAAGAATCTTGACTCGCTTAGTCAAGGATCCACATGATCCTCATTAATGCAATTCAAAATCAAATTGCAAAACTTTTCGCATTTGAATATAATTCTCACTTTCTTTATGGTTGTACTTGCTCTCATGAGACTGGTTCTGCATTTTGGGCGTAGATAGATAGATAGAAATAAGAAATTGTTTGCCCTTTTTTAAAAGTAAATGTTTTAAAAATTCTTTGCTTAAAATTAAAGGTCCAAATAATTTTTCAAAAAATGGCATATAATCCCTGCAGGAAATGACAGTAGTGAATCTATACTCTCTTTCTACTGTCCGCGTCAACAGTACTACTGACCAATAATGCCCTTCGCAATGCAAACCGCTATAAACCGCTTGTTTATTTTTTTATTTATTTACTTTTTTTTTTAAAGTAAATAATAGTTTAAAAACCAAAAAGCTTTCAGGAAAAATATTCATGGTAACAAATTACAAATTTTTTCAATCCAAGACATGATTTTTTGAAAGAATTTTATGCATATAATTTGCTTTTTCATACCCTGAGCGTAGGAATTGCTTTATTTTAAATTATTTTTAAATTAGTTTTCATAACAGATATGCATTGATTTTAAGCCGGAAGATTAGATTAAATTATTTTTATACATCAAATACTACCCGCTTTTCACATCTTCATCCGCCTTCGCTGTGGTTTGAACCGGGAACCTTCAGACTGCAAAAACTCACACTTCTCAGACTTCTCAGACTTCTTGTTGACATGGTCGACAGAGATGAACTATACCTATTGACTCATTGTAGACATTGGGTCATGTGACGACAGACTTCCTGCAGGGATGCTTCAAATTGACATACATAGATGGAATCAGAAAGATTTAGGGCACGCCATAGATGAGTTTTCGGGTACTTTTTCTATCCTCTTTCTCTTCTTGAGTACGAACTACGTAGGCATTACCGAACCATTATTCGTACACTTCCATTTAAAATGCCAAAATTATTTTTTCCCACTAGGAATCTGTCGTTAAACCATTAATTTCCAGTTGTTTCTTGTAGTTTCTTGTATAAACTTTTATAATCATGAGAACTGGGTTCCTAATCAGTATGCCTCGGAATTTGAATATGTAAAAAAATGAAGAAAAAAAATTCAAAAAAATATTCCAAAAATATTCAAAAAAATTCAAAAAAAAATGCAAAAAATTCAAAATTTTCAAAAAGTATTAAAAAAAAGTGCAAAAAAAATTCACAGTCAAAAATTCCAAATTAATTCGATGTTGAACTGTCAAATTAACAAAAAAAAACCCTACTTCAGTGAATAAAATATTCAAAAAGCAAAGTTAAATGCAAAAAAACTCAAAAAATTCAAAATATTCAATAAATTCAAATAATTCAAAAAAAATTCAAAATATTCAAAATCCGAGCTCTACTAATCAGTCATGCTATATCAGCCCTTTTTCGAGCTATTTAAGCCCAATTTGGTATGTAAGAGACGACAAAAATTATCCCTTTTGAGCAACAAGTTTTTCAATATGAAAAAAAAAATCGAAAAAAAATTGGTATAAAATTAAATAGGTATAATTAGGTATAATTCTTGAGCCTTTTTAAAACACCTCAAAATCATCTATGAGACACACCGAATTCTCTGATGAGTGAAGATCATGTGATCATTTTAATGAGAACTCCTAAAGATCAGCCTTATATTTACTGCTATTCAAAGAGCTACTCTCCACCAGTACGACGTTGCACTATCGTGCGTCTAATAGAAGGAAATTGATGTTTTCGAGACCTCCTCCCAAAATCACTCAAAGTAATTCAAATTGATTCTCGAAGAAGAAGAAAAACGTGCCATTAAAAGCTCAAGAAAAGTGCATAACCATGGATTGTATAATGACAATAATGAGTTTGATGAAATAACTGTTATATGTTACCTTCGAGCTGTGCTGCTGATGCACACACGAAACCGATTAAGAATCCCACACACTTAAAGCAGAAAATTGCGCGCTTCTTCCAACATACATAATCCGATGATGTTGCACCGATGAGAATCACAAGATATGAACAACAACGACCGACCGACCAGCAATGTAATCAACTTAACAACGACAGGCAACAATAACAACACAAAAACGACAACAACAATGCACTTCAAGTGAATGTATGTATGTAGACTTGTGATGATGCAACGGAAAAGTAGGTGTGTCTCATGACAAAGTTAGAGGCATCAACGGGCAACAGCAGTCTAAGCCCGTCTAAAACATTCACTCTTGTTTCATTATTATATGTTGTCAATGTGTAAACATTTGATTGCATAAAAAAGCGGAAGAAGGAAATGCAATAATTGCTACAATTTTGCTTTTGCTTTGGCTCTCTTCCTCATATAGTTTCAGAAAGTTGCCGGGCAAATATTTGCATGACTAACGTGAAACTCAGTCAATCGATATATCGATTTAAGAGAGTCTTTAAAAGGAGTATTGCATGCATGTACGTGCAAGTCTTTGAAAAACTGAAACACTAACCCAAAATAAGTGGGCCGCTAATTTTCCCGTTAGTCATCGAAATTTCCTCTTAATAATTCGCTTCGAACATGTCAGAACGAAGAAGGAGAAGAAGAAGAGGAAAATATTATTGAAAATTGAAAATGAATTTCCATTTGAGAGAAGAGGGACCGTGATTGCTGCCACGTGTCGTTGCGTTCGTTGTTTTTGTTAATTATTTTGTTTTCTTTTTCAATTTCAATTTCTACTTTCCCTTTTTGGTTTTTTCTATTGTTCTTGTTGTTGTTCCTATTTTTCGGGTTAATCCGATTGCGCTATACTGAAATATGATTTTGGCACGCGTCACATACATATTTCGAAAGAAATGTCAAGGTAAAGAGTATCCTGATGAGCATTCGGATTCGGATATGCTATGGACTTGAGTGCAGTGTCAACGTTATAACGTCGAGAACACGAGGCCGGCCCGGCCCGCTGATTTCAAGGGTTAGCTGTGATATGTTTTTGAGGGTTGTTTTGGGTTTTCGATAAGCACAATGGCAGGGGGTAAGAATAGCATAGAAGGTTACACAAAGGACGGAACGATTAAAACATTACAAGAGGAAAATCAATGTTGAGGGATTTTTTTTTTGTTTTGTTGCTCTATTATGTTTGGAAAAATGTTTTAATAACATTCATTAGATTGATGTTTGAGGATTAATTTTTCGTGTTTGAAGATCTTTACGGCTGTATGAGAAACTGTGATTTGATTAACGTTTTCCGCGACTTTAGAAAATCCATTTCAAAATTGTAACTCAAAACTGAGTTAACTGAATCCTCTGCCATGTGATGCTCATCTGAGGGATTTCTCCCATTCAGAAAGAATATTTAACATTTTATTTTAAAAAGAAATTTCAGTTTCGATCTTATTAAATCTGTTCCTTTGATCCGTTTACCTTTTTTTTTTTTGGGAACTACCCTTAAAAGAGCTTCAAATTTAGACCTGATATTTCCTCAACTTTTCCCAAAAACATTTTCGGAGTGCTCAAAATATGAGTCCGAAATGAAATATAGAAAATAAGAGCCAAAAATAAAGGAGAAATATGAAGATATCGATGGGTGAGCACATGACTAGAAAGCGAGAGATCCGAGGTTCAAATCTCACACAGGGGCGAGAAATAAACATTGAAAAGAAAAATATTTACGATTATGTATATCACTCAAAATTTTTGAGTCTTTTTGAATTGCGGAAAGGAGTCATTATATGACATTAATATGGGCTCCTTCGGTATATGATTTCGGACTCATATATGACGACCTTTGCAAGAAGAGAAGCGCGTTCATTTTTAACTCCTAAATGAGCTCATTATGAGGGCTCACACTCCGAATGAGGATTCATGAATGACTCATATTCGCTGGGTTATATTTATTTCAAACTTTTTATTGCATTAATGTCGAAGTTTTCCTTTAAAAAGCTTTTTTTCAAAGCATTTTCTTCTAGAAAACCAGGGGAAAAAGTTTTCCTTTTTTTGAATTTTTCGTGCTGAAAGTTGATAGCACTGGACAACTATTAGTGTGATCTCTGACAAGAATTTTCTTGTCTCTCGATAATATAAAAACAACAACTTTGATCAGGGCAACTCAAACTGATGTTAGGACAACTAACCCATAACCATTCAAACAAAATGATTCCTTTTTTTTAATGCGTCCATTTGAATGGGTTAAATCATCTAAAACTTCTCACCCTAAGAATTAAATACACCACCCATGCGTCAATTCAACGGAAGGCCAATAAATTTTGGTGACTAATCTCAAAGGAAATACATATAACTGGAACCCTTAAGAAAAACTTTTTCGCATCGAACGTTGGGAGACATTTTCATACATAGAAAGACGTTGCAAGTTCATATTTAACCCCAATAAAGATACAGCCACAAAATTGAAGGGGAAAAAAAAACTAAATTTCAATGAAATTTATGAGTTAAGAAACTAAAGTAGTGCACATAACGCGTATAAGTGGCGCCGTACTCACCACACTTTTAAGTGCTTCCAAGCGTCTAGACGACTCGAGACGTCAGAGCCAGGGAGTGCTACCGAGAATCGTTAATGCAAGAAGCTTGATCATTGATATGCGCATGAATGTGCATGTATGTATATTTGTAAGACATCGAATATGTATGGCCAATAAGATATATAGATTTGTAGCCTGCTATTTTTAATTTTTTTTTTTTTTTTTTTGAATAGCATTCAACAAGCCGAAAAACACTTCATTTAAATTTTTATTGAAAATTACTGGAGAACATCAAAATGAATTGAGAGAATGTTTATTAAAAATTGATTTAAGCGTTTTCTCTATATTAACCCAGCGAACGTTTTCAGAGTGTTCAGATTTATGAGAGTGAGAAATGAGTCCGAAATTTGAAAAAAAAAATGAGCCTCATTTATATGTATATATGAACGCGTAAAGAGCCCGAAATATGTAGAGATTATGAGGGTAAAAACTTTTAGTCCGAAATAACTCTCGAAATCTCTAGAGTGAGAAATGAGTCCGAAATTTGAAAAAAAAAATATGAGCCTCTGTTATATGTATGAACGCGTAAAGAGCCCGAAATACATATGTAGAGATTATGAGGGTAAAAACTTTTAGTCCGAAATAACTCCGAAATCTCTAGAGAGTGAGAAATGAGTCCGAAATTTAAAAAAAAATATGAGCCTCTGTTATATGTATGAACGCGTAAAGAGCCCGAAATACATATGTAGAGATTATGAGGGTAAAAACTTTTAGTCCGAAATAACTCCGAAATCTCTAGAGATTATGAAGACAAGGGGAAATAGCAGGCATAATTGATAAAGGGTGTCAGAAGCAAGTAACACGCAATGATTCTAGAAATTTTGTAGCATAATCTTAGAAAATATATTCGGAGTTATCATTTATGAGTCCGAAATAACTCCGAAAATTTTTAAAAACTCAATGCTCAGAACCAACAGCTCAAAATGGGTCTCAAATATAAAACAAAAAATTCTGGTCTGAGTCCGAAATGAGTCCGAAATCTCTAGAGATTTTGAAGACAAGGGGAAATAGAATTGATAAAGACTGTCGGAGCAACTAACACGCTCTGATTCTAAAAATTTTATAGCATAATTTTAGAAAAAATATTCGGAGTTCTCATATATGAGTCCGAAATAACTCCGAAATATTTATAAGACTTACAAACCAGTCTACAATGGATCTGAAATATTTAACAAAAAAATTTTTTGGACTCAAAAGTTTCAGTCCTAAGGGACTCCGAAATTAAACAACAGTCAGGTTTGAGTACAGAAGGAGTCATATAGGTATGAACATTGAAATCCTACTCATATAAGTCAACCTTCTCAGGTAGGGACCAACATCCATTTAGGACTCTTAATCAAGGCTCCTTAACCGAATTAGTATTCTGAATGACTCAATTAGGACGCAAAATGTTTGCTGGGTACCTAAGCTTTCTGTACTTTTTATATTCTTTTTCGATTGCACGAAAAGTAACTTACTCAGCAGGGGGAAAATGCAATGGAAATCTCTCCAATTTATTGGATCGGTAAAGAGAAAAGGAAATGGCTGATAATTAAGTAGATGAAAATAATCGAAAAAGAAGGAATTTTTATTTTCATTTATTTTTTTAATATTTTTTTATTATTATTTTCTTTAAAATTTTTTTTTTTTCGGGTAAAAAGTGAGTGCATTCGTGTGCAAACAACTTTCGAGCTTAATTGGTGATGCATTCCACGCAACGTGGAAATGACGACTAGACTCGAGCGTGATGTGCTCAATCGAAAAAATTTCATGATTAATCGAAAAGCATAAAGCGGTAATGCGTAATGGGTTAAATACAATAAATTTGAAATGCCAACTGCAGTGAGTGTGTGTGTGTATCTACTTCAAATGCCAATGACGTTGATTGAGTGGTCAATTCAAAGATTCGAATCTTTAAAATTAATAGCTATATGAGTGCAGAGAAGAGTGAAAGCACCTCCTCATAGTTGAGTAACTAAAAAGGAGAAATAAAAACTAATTCTAAAAGTCTTTATGCTTCAATTTAAGTCGCTCGTTGCGTTAATTCAAGTTAAATCCTGACTCGCGTCAACATCGCAATTATTTCGAAATTTTCGCTTTAATAAAGTCATTGTGCGTTCAATTGACTTTTAGACGTTGACATCGGACTACGCAACAATTCGTCGTGCGTTGCGAGACCATAGCTCAATCATAACTTAATTGACGCAGGTCAAAGTAATTGTTGAAAGTGTGAGGGAACAAAGAAAGAAAATAGGAAGAGAGGAGGAAAGGGGCATGAATACCTTTAAAGTGTGCCCAGTAATAATAAAAGAAATGGGAATTTCCACTGAATTTGATCATAAAAAAGGATTGAGTAACTTTTTTAATTAGAGCTAATGCTGCGATCTCTGACAGGAGGACTAAAATTTCATCAATTTTCAACTTTAAAATAACTATAAAAGAAAATTAAGGATTCTGGTGAAAGTTCTTATCACTAAAAGAGACAAGAGATAAAATCTTGCTAAAATTTTGAAGAGAAGAGTCACTTCCCTTTTAAATATATTAGCAGTTATGTTCGACATAATAGGGGTCTTACCCCGAAGTTTAAATAATGAGCTGCAGCTCCTAATTAAGGAAGAAAATAGTCTCAATAATTGATTAAATTCGACTAAATGATACCAGACTAGTGTTGAAACGAAATGAGTAAATACTACTTGATATCGAATACTTTTAGTCGATACTGAGTATATTTTGTACTCAATACTTACCACCAAGTATTTTCGCGGTATCGATGCTTTAATGTCAGTATTTACTCATAATATTTTTTCTTGTATTAGTGCTGTAAGTTTGTTGGGTTTTCCCTTTTTGAGGGACTTTTTCGATTTCATTTTGAAATGGATTTTTCTTAAGCATTTTCCTAGGAAGAGAAAGGGATATTTATAAATTATCTAAAGGTTTAACCTGCGCCAAGTTATTGGCAGCACTGACAAGAAACAGTAGTTCAAAATGAAATGGCCAAGTCTAAGGTCTGGATCCATTTAACGCGCTTGGATTCAACAAGTGCAAAAAATCATAAAAATTTACTTAATCCTGGACAAGTACTACCCAGTATCGATACTTTTGGTTCGGTATTTTAATGGTATCGATACTTTATCTCGATACATTAAATGAGTACTGGTATCGATACTTTCATGGTATCGTTTCAACACTATACCAGACCTGTTTTATTTGATAAATAAATATTTAATAATATAGGTTTTTTCTTTTGGGCTCTTCTTCTTCGTGCCATTTATTTCCCAAAGGATCATTGGGCATTTTGGGTTCAAATAATGTTAATTCAAAATCAATGATTTTGATTGGAGAAATAATCCTAAGTAGGACCTGGAATCGCTTGATAAATGTTTCAAAATACTCTATTTGATTTTGATAGATATACTACAGGTCAATTTTAAATTGATCTCGAAAAGTGTGGCTTAAGGTTAGACAAAAGAGCTGTACTGAAACTGACCCACTTCACACAACACCATTCCGTTTTGGTGTGGGCCAAAGAAATATAAATCTGGAAGTGCCGGTTAACCAATGATTTTTAATTTAAAAATCGCAAAAATTCATTTCTCTTTAAAATTCGATTCCTAACAAGGCTTAAGGCTATCAGTACCTAAAACTTTTTTGAACCTTAAGTATTGCTTTGCTTTTCTACATAAATTTGTTTTAAAATAACCGGTGTTTTTAGTCCCTCTCAAGAAGAAATTAAAAATTACGCTCTTAAATTTCTATTTCATCCAACTAGACTGTTAATTATGGTATTCGCTTTAAAGTGAAAAGGTATTGTATGGTGAAAAGATTGAAAAATCGTAAAAATGTAAAATTTTTCATACAAAATTTCGTTCATTAATTTCTAAGCCTTCTTGATTTACGATTTTTCGAAGTTTTCGACGCAAATACACGTTTAAGGGAAGACCCCTAACATGAATTTATGATAGCTGTATAAAATTTTTTGATTTCCAACAAAAATATTGAGTCTCTCCAAAATGTAAAGCTAATCACCCTGACTCTAAATATTTTCAAAGAATTTTTCCCTGCGGAATTGAAAAACTTCTTCCATTTTAAGTACAATAAGAAGGGAATATAAAGGGAGCAAGAATCTCGAATATTTTGAAGCAAATCTCATCAAATCTTTCGTTTTTTGATGCTTGGAATACTTCCACGGAGAAAAATTTATATGGAAAAAATTCCCGGGGAATATTCATTTAGAATAGGGCTGAATGTCTTCCTCACTCTCGTTATATACCCCTTGAATAGAAAATTGCTTTTTCTTTAAGGATTTTACTTCTATAGTGGAATTTTTTTTTTTAATTTTCTATAATCCTGCATAGAAGTTCTCTTCTAGTTAAAATTAACTATTGATACTCTTCAAAAGAATATCACCTAGTGGCGTTGATCTATGAAAAAGTCCGTATTTAGACCAGGGCGGCAGTCGCTCGATAAAGCAACTCTGATAGACAGAAATGGGATTCGTGTCGCCCGTATAAGCAACTCGCTTAGGTCCGGCTTAGACCAGGCAAATCCGATTCAAGAGTTGTCAGCACTTGTTGGCACGGAGGCGACGGGGAGTGTACTCGATTCCACTCCCCGTCGCCTACTTGTCAACATATGTGGGCAACTCTTCAATCAGAATTGCTTGGTCTAAAACGGACCTTAGAGTTCCACTATCGAGCGACTAATCTAAATACGGACAAAGACTACTCATTTCTTTTATTGTATGCCTTTTTTCCATCAAAAAGCAAAATAAAAGCTTTTATCTGCCTATTCAAGTGTTTTGTTTTTCTTTAATTCTTAAAAGGTAACGATTTTCATTGTTTCTTTAGACCAGAAACTACTTAAGCGCCTAAGTCGGCGAAAATATGGAGAAATAAATTGGCTCAAATATTGATGCAGAAAAGCATTTCTGAGGCGGCATTTTTTCGTTCATTGTTTTGTGGTTTTTAGGTCTTTTGTTTTTTTCCTAAGAACAAACTATTTGAAAATTGAAAATAAAATGGAAATTCGGATGGAGAAATCCCGCTCTGAGCTCGAATTCTAATTGCTCAATGACACCAATCCTCATTTGCGGCACTTGCAGGGCTTATTCGGAATTTCTTCTCTTTGAAGACACTCTTTTAATGGATTTCATAAACAGTGAAGCACTGTTAACTAAACGTGTCAATGGCATAAAGCGAACATAAAAACCATCAGTTTAAGTCGTATATAAAATAAAAAAAAATTAAAAACTCGTTCGGGTAACGTGAACTCACTACTTTAACGGCTACTTTTTTTTTGATAATTTTTGCTTCGAATGACTAATTTTTATTTCTTTCTTGCTGTTTGTGTTTTTTGATTTTTTATTTATTTATTTATTTATTTATTTTTTTGTAAGTAACTTATTTCCAAAGCACGTAAGTCTGGTCATTACTGCGTTCATAATTACGTTGCTTAACTGAGCAACATATTTTTACTTATTTTTTTTTTGCGTTTCTCGTTCGTTTTAAAGCAAAGGCAACTACATAATTCCATGACATGAAATTCGATGAATTTTTTATGAAGGTTCGTTCAGGCTTTTCTTTATTTTGAAGCATTTTTAAGGACTACAAACTGGCCTTTTTCAATAAAGATTTAGAAAAAAGGAAGAAAATAAATGCCAAAGGACGTTATATACAAAAAGGCGAAATTCTCCTCAACGGATCTCTCTGTTGTAGTTGTAGGCAATATAGAATGTTTGGTGTTTTTCGGATGTATATAGAATCGGGAGTATATGATATGGCACACTAATAGGGATTTCACTGTACTTCAGAAAGAAACCAAGTGATCGATTCATTTTCTTAGGCCCGATAAAAATTCAGTTTCATGTTTTGAATTATTAATTCATTTTCCAATTTTTTCCTATTCGACCCTGTTTCCGCATTACCTTTTGAAGTGTATTTTTTTTTTTAAAGTCTGAAATCGAATTGGACTCACCTTTTGCTAATAAATTCTTATGACTTTGAGCGAGGGGAACAGCTGAATCTTGAGATGATTTCACTCCAATTCCAGCGGCATTGACTCCAACAAAATTTTGCCCACATATGTTGACTAATATCGCTGTAAACATAAGCGACAAGAACTTTTCTTTGTGCATTTGTGCTCGATGTTGTGACATTTTTCTCGTATTCTTCTTCTTCTTCTTCTTTGTATTCTCTTTCACTTTTTATCTTCCGGACGCGATGGATGGCTGATGATCCAAATCGACGATAGGATGACAGCAATGATTACAGGCACCCAAGACAGCGATCGGGGGGAGAACAAAATGCAAACAACGAAATTAACAATGAAGCGAATGTGCATATGTTGCGGCAGTTGTTGTTGCTGTTATTATTGTTGTTGCTTGACTTTTAACGGCCAAAGGCAAATGTGGTGACATCACTTCCTGTCCTTATTTTTTTTTTAACGGCAAAAAAAATTAAAACTTAATCGAACTCTACGAATAAACTCTACGGCTTGGGGATCAAACGCCGACTCTGTTTCGTTCGCCTCTTCTCTTTTCCCCGCTTGCTTTTTCCCTTTTTTTTTCTTTATAGTACTATTCTAGTATTCTTCTGTTATCGAATCAATGGAAACATATGTTCGAAGATTTTGTTGTTGCTGCTGTGGGAGGTTTGGGTGCTGTTTTCATACAAGGTCAACGTTTGTGCAATATCGAGGTGCTGTGTTTCTCTTACGTCTTTCTGCAGATACTTTTTCACACTTTGCTGTTCAATTATTATTTTTCTTTTTTTTTTCTATTTAATGTTTTTCTTCAATTATTCAATTAATAAAGAATTTCATGCAGAAAAAAAAAAAAAACATTTGTGTTTACTATTTGTTTTGATTGATGAAGTTATTCACAACAACAATTTTTATATCACAATTCAACGACCACATTTCGTACGCACGCAAACACACACACGCACACACACCCAGAGGCACACTGTTGTGTTTGAAAATGTTTACGATTTCGTTAACAAAACGAACAAAAATTTTAGCACTTGCATCGAACCGCAATAAGCACTCGAGAAAATATTAAATATTTTTTTTTTTCTTAATCAATTTTCGTGGATAGGAAAATTAAAAAATTGATAACGGGTTTTTTTACGACCGCATTCTACTCACAACATTGAATTAATTTTTTTTTTCTAAATATTTTTTATAAAACTAAACAATTAATTTTTCAAATTGCGCAAATCGGCACCCCACACACCCGAACGGAACGAAATTCATCGAGAGACTGAATTGTTTAATTCTCTGTTGAACAGTGCTCGGAATTCTACCACTACAGTGGTAGATATACCACTTATTTTTATTTCTACCATGCAACGTCCAAAATCTACCACTTTTTTCATTTACTTTTGCATTTATTTATGTTATGTATCTCTTATGGTTCTTTAAGACAATGAAAAAGAACATTAAAATATGTCGTTGAATGTTATGTATAAATGCATTTTATTTTTCAAACCACGTTGGCAGCTCCGTATTGTTTGCAAAACGTCAAATTTGTAGTCAAGCTTGCCAGCATTGGCGCTTATGGATGTCAAATTGGCACTTTTTAAATAATTATAGAAGATGGATAGGATCCTTAAAAAAAAAAACGAAAAACGGCAGTTATAAATTTATAAGTATGGGGCTATCTCCAGCTCTGTCAGAAATGCAAAACTTCATATATAAAAAACGCTTAAGAAATGACTCAGAAGTTTTCTGAGGGGTTTTCTTATATGAAATTTTTCATTTCCATTTCGTATCTGACAGAAATGGAGCAAGCCCCTGAGCAATGAAATACTATTCTACTTTTTTAATCAATTTGAAATCTACCACCTTTTGAACAAATTTACGACTTCTCTCTTATTATTCTACCACGTTTGAAAATTTTCAAGTCCGAGCACTCGACTTCCGTGCTGCCAGTTTAAGAGATTTTTCCCATTTGGTAGGACTTTTTGACATGATTTTTACAATTTCGGAAAAAGAGGTTTTTTCCTCTGCTAAAAGCCTATACTGAGATATACAGTAAGTAAAGCGCCCATAAGATATACGTGCAAAAAAAAAATTGAAAAGTACTTCGAAGTAAATATTTTACTTTCGCTTATACTGAGATGTCAAGTAATCAAGTGCACAGGGTTGCATGCGACTTTCCTGCTTTACTTCGCCATAGAAATGAACATTTACATTTTTTATGCGAAGTAAATGCCAGGACAGCTGATTTCAAATTGAATACTGACACCGACTTCGAAGGTGTTAAATTGTTGGCATACTTTGAAGAATTAAAGGAGCGTGAATATAGTCGTCTCTTTCAGGCTTTATGACGTTGTAGCGAATTGGCTCCTAATGTTCAAGTAGCTACTGCATATCTCAGTATAGGCTCTAACGCAAAAGAAGGGGATTTTCATTTTAACATATTATCCTTTGGAAAAACAAACCTCTAAAGCTACAACATTTAATATATTGCTTTATTGATCAGGGTCATACACTCCTTTACCTAATGAATAACACATGAATTTTGAAGTACTGAAAATAGCGGCCATCTCCTAACAAATTCCATTAGAAGTAAGGGTTAGCAATGCGAGTAGTCGCAGTATGAATTTTCACCACTTCGGAAGTACTGCAGAAGTAGTGAAATTTCCGGCTGGGGATGTTATAAGAACGGCTGTAATTTTTGGTGCATGTCTGGGAAATTTGGTACATTTTTTCTCATATAGGGATGCCGCTCTTCAGAGATTTTCATGAAAACACGCATTATGTCTGGCAGCACTGGCATGCATGTTGGCTCCGAATGCCTGAAACGATGGACAGTGCTACCAGAAATAATAAAATTTTCGTTCATCCCTTCTTTTCCCCCGTACAAAAGAGTACAGAAGCAATACTTGTTTCTAAAGGGAAACTGAAATTCAAATTAAGAAATTCTTTGAAAATTAAAACTGCGTAGAATGTTGCAAATCTATGTATGCACTTAGTTGTATAGAGCCAGCATCGGGCATTCAAGGGATTAGGGTGTTTCAGACGGGAAAAATTGTGGAATTTCGAAGACGAAATCATAAGGTAAAACGAAAAATTTGGGCATGATTTAAAACTTTTTTCATTGATGTTTAAAATTCGCTAAGAGGACTTTGATTTTCCTCTAAAACGCCTTAAAAAGAGCTACAAAAAATTTATTAAGTTTTTATTTATTTTACAGTTTTTCAAAATTTTCTTTATAGGTACATTTACTTTACACTTTATGCCCTTAACAAATAACTAAAATAAAAAGTGTTTTTTTTCATTTATTTTTTATTTATTTAAATTGGGATTGTAACAGTCTCATTTATTAGAGCATCTAAAAGTTTGGCTAATGTTCACCTTAAAGGACCGGTGGAATATTTTTCTTAATTAGTTAAAATGTTTTTAAATATGACTAATCTTTGAGTTTTAAAGGAACTTTTTGTGATGAATGAGTATAAATCAATGTTTAGTTTTAATTAAATGTAACTAAAATCTTAAGAATTTCTTTCTTTGGTTCTTAGGTCATATTGAAGTCAATAAAGTTAAGTTACGTTTATTGTAAACTAATCAAGGAGCGATTTCGTATGGGGAGCAGTCGTGTTCACTTTGAAATAATTATCTTAAAATGACTCTTTTTTATTTATCTATATTGATATCATTCTTCGAATTACTACCACTAGTCGAAGAGTTTAAATCAGTCCCTGATGATGGCTTTCCTATCAGCTTTGTTTCACCATTACTTAGTGACACTGCAAGCGGATTTGTACTGGACTGAAGTCGAACTTTTGTAATTTCGAATTTTGGTTTTAAATTATTTTTCGATCCATCATCCGAAGTCTTTAGCAGGGTAGTTAAGCTTTTATAAGGCTTCGTGGCTACAGTAGGACCCTTGTGACTTAGACTTGGCGAGTTTGTTGCCGAATTCGATAGAATATTATGCTTATAACTTTTATTGTTCTCTTTGCTATCAAGAGATTTTTGATTTTTAGTTAGATTTTTTATAGACTCGGAAACTTTTGGTAAACTTCTCATATCAATTTCGACGCTATGCAAGGAAGTGTTGAGCGATACTGTACCATTTCGATTGAGATATTCATCGGATTTAGAAATTTTCTGTTCCCACGATTTTTTTATCGATTGAATCGTGTTTGTACTGGATTCATTCGAGCTTATAGGCGATTCAATAGGAGTTTTAATCCATTCATTTGATGTTTTACTCGATTCATCGGGGGTTTTACTCGATATAATCGATTTCTTACTCGATTCATTCGAATTATTACTCGATTCATTCGAATTATTACTCGATTCATTCGATTTCTTACTCGATTCATTTGATTTCTTACTCGATTCATTTGATTTCTTACTCAATTCATTCGATTTTTTACTCGATTCGATCGACTTTTTACTGAATTTATTCGAATTTTCATTCGATTCATTTGGCTTTGAGCTCCCTTGATTTGCATCACTGCAAACATCTTCCAAAGCTGAAGAATTTTTATCTTTGATAAACTTACGACGCTTAAAAACTCCACGCTTTAAGCCGAAGTGAATTGCTGTGACAAAAATGATCACAACTGGAATAACACCGCAGAAGAATATGTAAAGGAATCGTTGGAATGCATCATAAGCTATACAAATTAAAAACGAACCATTAATTTTATGAACAAAACGATTTACATAATTTTCTAACTTACAATTTGGATTCGTTGCGGGGCCACTCTCGATTGATCCACCTGGCCCTGGTGAACGGCATGTGATCCCTCCGAAGCCAACATAGCAATGACAATTACCCTCGCTATTGCAAATACCATTTCCATTGCAATCCTCTGGGCATGTCCTTCCAATTCCCCGGGCGCGCAAATCATCAATGGATACACATTTCTGCTGCAGGCACATTTTATTATTCTCATCACATTTAGCACCGTCCGGTGTCATACCCGGGTCCGGTGTATGAGCACCAATATCGAAAACAGCGCTCTGACATTCGACATATCGACGGTTATAGATTGCATACGAGGTCGCCGAGTATGCTCCTTTGGCGATGCCGAAATTTTGCCAATCCCTCGGATAATTGCATTGCAATCGACCACATTTCACATGCTCTTTGGCACATTTTTTGAATTCAAACGCAATCATTGGATTGCCACCGCAATTTCCACCACGATTTCCCCTCGTATTCTTTTGTAAATAACAACTGGGACTATTTTCCGCAGCAGGACCCCAAAGCAATCGACATTGGATGTCATGTGATCCACAAATACCTTGATAACAATATCCGGATCCCTTGCCACACGAAGCCGTATCGTATTTGAAAACATCTTTGGGACAAAACTCCGATTCACCATTACAAAACTCAGTCAGATCGCATTCATCGTTGGCCATCCGGCACGCTGTGCCGGCCTTTTTAAGCTGGCAATTTCCCAAGTCACAACATTCACCAGATCCGCAAGTTGCATTTTGACTCAAGCGACACGTTGCTGGATCACAACAATTGCAGAACGTTGATAAGCCACCACAATCGCATTCTTCACCGGGCTCAACGATGCCATTGCCGCACATGGGTGAGGCCAAATGAATTTTTGGCTTATTTTTTAAGCAATAAGCTGTGCCACGCTCGAGATTTTCTCTGAGGCTTCTGATGCTGCAACTGCTCCATTGCGTTGGAATATACGATGAAGATGTTGCCGACATAATGCACTTTTTGTCATTGCATTTGCAATTTTGATCGTCATCGTGTGACATATTAAAATTGTGACCCATCTCATGGGCCATTGTGACAGCAACAATGGCGGTTTTCTTGTCGTGATTAACACAAACAGCTCCGGATTTCTCCGCCGAACACATTGGACCAACGAAAGCTTTACCTTAATACACATATGAAAGGATCGATATTAATGAGGATAATAGAAAATATTTGTATTCAACACCTAAAGGTATGCATTTGAATATTTATTAACTAATTTATATAAGGCTGGTCTGGCGGGTTAAGCAATGGCATGCGGCATCATGAAAGGAATTTTTAAATTTTGTTGATTTTTCGATAGGTGCCATCTAAAAACACTGTGAGACTACTTTTTAGATTTTTATTTTGAACGGTCCTTGAAATATTAAAACTTTTTTGTTAAGGATTTTTTCAAAATTTTATATCTCAACAACCAATTGAGATAGAGAGATGATCTAAACAGATTCTGTTAGATAATACAAAAAGGAAGCTAAAAAATTTTTTTTTAATTTTTACACTAGGAAAATTTTTTCACAAAACTAAAAAGAAAATTTTGAATATTTTTTTCAGTGTATTCCCAGTTTTGCGCCACTCTATAATTTGCTTTTAGAAACACTCCCTTGTATTTGCTTTCATTTAAAAAAAAGTTTCATTCAAATTAAATGGCACAACAGTGAGATATTCAAACATTATTACTAGAGCGTGTATTTTTAAGCATTTATAAAATTGAAGCGTACTTTATGGGGCAAAAAATTTGTTCAATTGACATAAAGTTAAGATTCAAATCGATTTTTAGCCTATTTAAGACTTTTTCAAAGCTAGGAAATCCCCTTGAAGTTCAAATTCGCTACTTATTTCCAAAATGGTGATAAGAAAAAAAATATCCCCCCCACAAAGTATGCTTCAAATTTATAAATGCTTAAAAATACACGCTCTAATTATTACAAGTGCACATAGATGCTCTAGTACTAATATCCAGTACAAATGTACGAAAATGATACAAAACACAATACTCATACGGCATGTTTTTAAAAATTTTATATCTCCAGAATTAATTAAGATAAAAAGATAAAACAAACGGTGACTTATTGTTAATAAAACAAGGAATATGGAAAATTTATTTTTAAATTTTACACTGAGAAAAATTTTTGCACAAAAAAGAAAACAAAAATTTAACTATTTTTTTCAGTGTATTTCAGTTTTTGTAAAACCTTTTGAATGTTTAAAAAAAACCCTTGTTTTATTAATTTGTTTTATCTTTTTATCTTAATTAATTCTGGAGATATTTGTCTATCAGAATTATTCTAAATTTTTATACTTATGCATACTTTTTGGGTGTTGAAATTTATAAATATTTTAACCCTCTAATGACACAATTTTTTTTTTTTTTCAATGAAAAAATCAGATTAGATAAATTTTGAGTAGAGAAAATCGAATCTGAAGAAATATTTTTTTAAATATTTTTTATTTGAATAAACTCCATCTAGCGAAAGAGCTAGAAGCTAGAGGGTTAATGCCACCTTAATTAGTGTAGCCAGCTTACCAACAACGTCACTAAAAGTATGTGTCGTCAATAATTGCGCATGATCATTTGGATATTTCGGTGATAATTTAATCTTGCGGTATTCGAGGAATCGAAGCAAAACTTCCCTGGCATCAGGATGAAATTCGATTTCGTCTCTTTCATTCCAAACGACGACTCCAGTGAGAATAACGAATATATTTAATTGAGAGTAGATCTATAAGTTAAGAAATTCATTAGTTTGAAAAAAAAAGTAAGATTCAAAATCATTCATGCATTCATACAGCGTTCACGATATTCGCTAAATCCTTGCAATATTGATGAATTCTTCCCAAATGTTCTTCGAAGGACCTATACAAACCGTTGTCAATGACTATGACCAATTCAACGTACAAGGATTTCTTATTGGATTTGTGCGGATCATGAAGTGAATTGTCTTCGAAAAAGGAACGTTTTTTCTGCAAAAGGAGTTAATTAGTATCTCTAAAAATGGATGCAGATCTAATCCAACTCACTCTTAAAGTGGACTGTAGAGTGGAATTGGCATGTCCTTTTTGATAGCCTTTCTGTGTGCTGTTTTCATTGAGATAATTCGATGTTCTATAAAAAGAAATAAGCAGAAAATCAGATAAATATAAAGATACCCAGCCGCACGGAGCTTCTAAAGGCTTCTTTTCCGGAGCGCAAATACTCTTAAAACTCTTCAACAGGAGCTCTAAATGAGCGTTTTTTAGGGAGAAAAGAGCACGGAGCCTTATATGGAAAGAGTATCTCTTTGGGATCTCAAAATTTATCTTTCATGAATGCTATAATGCTCCATAAGAGTCAGTTTGGACTCTCTTCCAGATATAGTTTTCTTTTTAATGACTCGTCTGGTCTCCCTAAATGCTCTTAAGCGTTGTTTTTTTAAGGCTTTGGCAAAAGCACTACTTTGAAGAGCTCCGTTAGGGGTCCTTTCACACTCCTATTCGGAGCACTTCGAATATGGCTAGCTGGGTATAAATAGAAAAATCGAAAATACTTTCATTTAGCTTCCAAAAGTATGCATGTAAATATTTAGAATGTTTTCGATATACTCAAATAAGGATATCCAGGGCTCGGATTTTGTTGACTTTTATAAATTTGAAGCATACTTAAAGGGCTAAAAATTTTCTAACTAACATTTTACGAATAAGTTTAGCGAAGTTGAAATTCAAACCGCTTGTCTTACTTCAAAAAAATTTATATTAGGGGTATTCACAAAGGCGTGTTAAAAACGTTGGAAAGTCGGAAAATCGGAAAATTGTGACTTCTTAAAAAAAATTAAATTTTTTTTGTATTTTGCACCACTTTTTAAGCCGATTTTTTTTTCCGATTTTCCGACTTTACTATTTTCCGACGCCTTTGTGAATACCCCTATTGAAGTTAAAAATCTACTTGATTCGTTACATTATGTGAGTTAAATAAAAATTTTACTCCTTAAAGTATGCTTTAAATTTATAAAAGTCACAAAATCAGAGCCCTGAGGACATCCATTGAAATGGAAAATACTTAGGTGCATACTTTTAGGTGCCAAGCTTAAATATTTTCTTGAAAACTTACTGAACTAGATAATGTTTTCGTATTCCTGATTTATCCCTTTCGGTATGAATTATGTAAGAATCACTTTCATCAAAGACGATGCCATTTATATCGCCATTGCACGTCGATAGAGCAGCTCTAGAATTTGGACTGCTCTTAATGGAACCCTTAGAAGGAGAAAAATCATCATCATTGAAAATTTGTGCTTTAACAAACATGTCGCAGGGCTCACCTGATAGTGGCAAAGCTCATTTTCAGTCTTAATAAATCTCTTAACGGTATAATTTGAGTTATCACTGGAATTTTGAAGCTTTAGGAAATGCTCATCCGGCAGTAATTCGTGATAGAGGGTCAGATCTAAATGAACTATTTGACCTTTGTGGACATACTTCAGTATTATATTTGGTATGTGTTGATTGTGCTGAGAAAAAAGGGAACTTTTTAATAAAATTTTTAATAGCTGGAAATTTTAAGGACTCACCTTTTCGTCCAATGTGCTTTGAAGAAGCTCTCTCGTATAGCGATCATAGATTTGTGGCGTAATAAGAGCATGTGTTGAAAAATTCTTTTGAGAAGCCAAATTATGGACTTGAAAATAGAAGAGAATAAGTAGCAATACAGATTGTGCTTTGTAATATTTATCTTATTTTGAGGGAGTTTTTTTGGATTTTCTTAAAAAAAAAAATAAAAAATTGAAAACGGATAATGGAGAGCCT
This sequence comes from Chlorops oryzae, assembly GCA_020466095.1. NCBI lineage: Eukaryota > Metazoa > Arthropoda > Insecta > Diptera > Chloropidae > Chlorops > Chlorops oryzae. The sequence continues at coordinate 3,184,718 of CM035807.1, read as the reverse complement.
ATGAGAGAAAATGTGGAAGCATTCCTTAGAGATCATCTTAAACGCAGCACAAAAATATCTCAAACCTCATCCGAAATATTTTTTGTATACTTAAAGGAAAAATCTAAAGATTTCTTTGCCTTCGTCTTGAGGTTTCTTAATCCATCATTGCTTTGAGTAGCCTTACGTGAAATGGCTAGAAAGGGCTAGAGAAAGTTTAACTGCTCAAAGGAGATTAGCCCTCTAATTCCTGGCTCTGTCTCTAGACTGACTAGACAAATTACACTGCTCAACAATAAAAATGCCTTTGACTTGAACCAATTTTTTTTTGTAGTATTTGTTTCGCTGAATCTCAATATATGCGTAAAATTTGAAAGTTAGCTCGCGTTTTTTAAATATCCGCTAAGAAAGGTTTTGCGAATTTTTGTCAATATTTTTTAGTCGTAGCCCCATTACGTTCGACCGTTTCAAAAAACTTTAATTTATATGAAAGAAGAGTAAAAATACAACATATTCTTCATACATATGGATGAAATCGGTTCAACAGTTTAGGCGCTATAGGTCGATAAAGGCGAGAATTTTATGAAATTTTTAACAATTTTGTACAAAAACTTGATTTCAAACCCATATAATTTCCGAAAAAGGTCCGGTATTAAGTTCAGGCTATCTTAAGTAAAAGAGTGGATTTCTAAGAGCATTTCAAGACCAAGACAAAAAAAAATCCGATGACTGGTTCATATTTTAATTGGGTTTTTTAGAAAAAATGAGACGACTTTTTTTACGCCGGAAAATATGCCACAATTGTTTTATTTCTGTCTTTAAGTTATATTAATATATAAAAAAAATATGTGGCATATTTTCCGGCGTAAAAAAAGTCGTCTCATTTTTTCTAAAAACCCAATTAAAATATGAACCATTCATCGGATTTTTTTTTGTCTTGGTCTTGAAATGCTCTTAGAAATCCACTCTTTTACTTAAGATAGCCTGAACTTAAATACCGGACCTTTTTCGGAAATTATATGGTTTGAAATCAAGTTTTTGTACAAAATTGTTAAAAATTTCATAAATATTCTCGCCTTTATCGACCTATAGCGCCTAAACTGTTGAACCGATTTCATCCATATGTATGAAGAATATGTTGTATTTTTACTCTTCTTTCATATAAATTAAAGTTTTTTTGAAACGGTCGAACGATAATGGGGCTACGACTAAAAAATATTGACAAAAATTCGCAAAACCTTTCTTAGCGGATATTTAAAAAACGCGAGCTAACTTTCAAATTTTACGCATATATTGAGATTCAGCGAAACAAATACTACAAAAAAAATTGGTTTCAAGTCAAAGGCACGCAAAAAGTTCGATTTTGTTGTGCAGTGTTACCAAAACAACTAATAATAATAATTTCAGATTCGTGTTTTTCTACCCAAAATTAGTCATATTTGAAATTTTTAATTGAAAAAAAAAAATGTGACATTAGAGGGTTAAGGAAGTTGAGGATCTTATTTATAATGCTTTTGGGAATATTCGAATTTTCATGATTAATTCGTGGGACCAAATAACATTTCTACTATATGAAGTAATATTTAGATCCCCTTTAGTCATACCGACTGCACTCTAACTACTCTTAAACCAGTCTCTTACATACCATAATTATACCCTCTTCATTTACAAGCCATTGCGTTCGATCGTCTTTTTGTCCATTAGATTTCATTGAAAACTAACCACTTCCACATTTAACTACTCCAAGATTTGTCGTCTTGGCTCGATTGGATCGATTATCGCATTGATTGTGAGTTAAAGAGAGTAGGTTGATTTCAGCTGGTTTGCTACCCGGCATTTTTTTTTTACTCAGAGTCAATTAGAATATATGAGTTTCAACTGGTCATCCATCTGAACAAACTGTTTTCAACTACCTTTTAGTAAGTTTACTTCCGCATAAATGAAGGTTTTATTTAATTTTCGAAAGACGTCCTCGTATGCAAGTATGCTGAGAATTTTTATGAAAAATGTATGAAAAACATAAGTAGAAATATTTCCAGCCAAACAAAAGAGTTGGAGCTCCTAAAGACTCCTTTTCCGGAGCTCAAATGCTCCTAAAACGCTCCGACAGGACCTCTTAATTAGCCTTTTTCGGGAGAAAAGAGCATGGAGCCGTATATGTGGGATCTCAAAATTTATCTTTCACGATTGCTAGAATGCGCCTTAAGGGTCTGTTTGGACTCTATTTCAGATATAAATCTTTAAAAATGACTTGTTGGATCTCCCTAATGCTCTTAGGCTTTGTTTTTTTGAGGCCTTGGCAAGATCACTACTTCGAAGTGTTCCGTTAGGAGTCCTTTTGCACACTTTTTCGTAGCACTCCCAATATGATTGACTGGGATATAATTGAATTTTTCCAATGCAGTTCATTTTTTTTTTTTTTTTATTATGTCGTGACTTTCTCTGCTCTTTTTGTTTCAAATAATTGACTCAGTCGAATTATTTTATTTATTTATTTATTAGTTCATAGGAAAAATATAAAATATTATGCCTATTAAGGGGCACTGCACTAGCCAGCGGCCTTCGACTCAGTCGAATTAAAATTGTAAGATTTAATGTAAAGAGGATAAGAAAAATTTTTCAAGAAATCAAAAGGTTTCCGCAATTATTATTTTTTTTTTTTTCATGGGGAAAATTTCAAAAGAAACTTCTCTGAACAGTGACACATTTGACGTAAATATGCATTGATTCCTAAATAAATAAAATCACTCATGATTCAGTTATAAGAATCGATTTGGAAAATCTAATTGATATAAATTACATTTCGCTGAATGAAAAAAAAAAAAATCATCACGTGAATCCCAAATCATTCATCAATGGAAAAACAATGAAACCTACCAACGGAACTCGATATGAGACTCATACGTGAGTAATTAAGGTGAACTAAAGCTGAAATATTGTTTTCGAATAAAATTTGCTCGCTTAGCCGGCATTCTTGTTGTTTCAGTTTCACCTTCAACGTTTGATTAAACAAAAAAAAACTTAAGAAAAAAATTAAAATAAAACAAAACTTTTTGTTCAAACCACGACGAGGAAACTCTTCGACTGTAAACAAACGCTCCTCACATGAAACAAGATAAGCTTTTTATCCCATGCGTTTGTGAATTATTGTAGGAAATAATCTGGACGACCACGTCATGAGCTTTATCTCAAAGTTATTTAAAAAGAAATCTTTGTCCCAAAACACGAAGCCATATCCGCCACATATTCATGAAGGATTATCCATAGGGATCCAATAATAACACTTTAATCTCTCAAGTCTTTGAAGAATCATTTAACTCACTTGTTTGGAAAGAATTGGAACTCTCTCCACCTTTTGAAATATTCACAAAAAGCAGCAAAAAATACCACAGCCTGTATATGGAATGTCCTTGCAATTGAACTGCTTTAAAACACATTCTGAGTTTTTTATTTTATTTTATTTTCTATTTTTCTACTTAAGAAATTTGATCACAAACCGTATCCTTTACGTATATTACTTCAATTACTTATTCGATGCACTTTTAGGAATTTTTTATAAAATATTATTTTTTGATAATTAAATTCGTTGCCCGCTAGGTCAATCTCGCACGCTCGTCTTAAAAGTCTTACTTTATTTATCCGCTTGCCTTATCAAACTGAGGCAAGTGAAGTCTTGTTTCGATCGAAGCTTTCAGCTGATGTTAGAATTTTTTCATCGAAACCGAGTTCAAACCAGAGTTGATTCAAGCCATGAGTCATTTAATAATGGTTTTTTTTAATCATTAGAGAAAACAATAAAATATTTCCCCTTCTTATAAGTATATGCATTCCGGATATACCCGTAAGAAACCGGAAGTATTTCTTCGGCTCAAAATAATTTTGGTTCAAATTTTTTCTGATTTCTTGTGGTAAGCAACGATCTGTAAATTTTATGTAGTGAGACTAGTTCGTTTAATTGAGACTAATACAGACACATGCAGTAAATGATCGGGAAAAAGATTTCAAAATTATAATTTTCGGTTCAACGAAGGATTTGCCCCATAACACCTTTTTGCATATGGGGCATTCCACGTGAAACGGACAACGAAAAAAAGTTGATTTTTTGAAAATTGTTCATATTCGGCTCAATTGTACCTCTAGAGGGTATGAATTAAGGAGTAAAAAATTTATGTTGTATTGCTCTTAGTTTTCGAGATATAGGCTTCTAAAGATCGACGAAAATAAAGATAAGGTTTTTTTGTATGCAAATTTTCGAATAAAAAATTTGTAAATGCTTAGTCATCACAGCACAGTCCCCAGCGTACGTTTGAAAAAAAAAAATAAAGCATAGTCTTAACCTGGGAAAAGAATAGATACCGATCAAATTTCAAAGCATACTTTTAGGCCGTCCAGTTTGTATGATCGTAAAGTGGATGTTGGCTCAGGCCTTGACGAATTTTTGAAGTTTAAACGTGAATATCTCCTAGATTCGGGATGTAATCACAAGGGTGTTTTGGGAAGAAATACTTCTCAGTCTTGCGACTACATTTTGAGACCAGTCCAAAATACGATTTTTCAACTCACCCATAAATATGAGCCAAAAACTGGGGTACAAAACTTCAAAAAGAATTTTGGTATGAAACCGCAAATTTAATTAAAAAAACTAATGATGCAGTTCGATTCCCCGTGGCCGATATAAGCCAGCCAACCATATACGGAGTGCTCCGCAAAAGAGTGGAAAATCTCTGCTTTTAGAGAACCCTGACGAAGTGTTTTCGGAGTGCTCCGAATAGGAGTGTAAAATTTCCAGACCTGTTAAATCCCGATTAAGATTAATAATCATGAATTATTGTTCCTTTTTTAATCCATAATCATTATTAATTTAACTTCTTGAAATTTTTGATTATTAATGATTGCGATTACCAAATAATCGTGAAATAATCATGATTATTTTAGATTAATGAAAAAAATCAGAAAAAATCAAAAAATAATCAAAAAAATAATCCCGATTAATTTTAGATTATTTTTGAATATTTTTGATTATTTTTGATTTGTTCTGATTTTTTTATTAATTTTAATTATTTTCAATTTGTATTTGAATAACATCGTTTTTTCCAAAGTTTCCCTATAGTCTGTGGGACCGGCAACGGGCAAGTGAATTCACCGGCCACCTGTGGTTAGGACCACCCCTCGTCAAACCACCGCAATACTTTCGAGAGGCGAATTTTTCATTGCGATGTCATAGGCAAGGACATATGGGCTGTACTAGATTTAATTATATTCAATTACAAATTGAAAATAATTAAAATTAATAAAAAATCAGAACAAATCAAAATTAATCAAAAAAAATCAAAAAACCCAAAAATAATCAGGAAAAATCAAAAATAATCCAAAAAAAATTAAAAATATTCAAAAATAATCTAAAATTAATCGGGATTATTTTTTTGATTATTTTTTGATTTTTTCTGATTTTTTTCATTAATCTAAAATAATCATGATTATTTCATGATTATTTGGTAATCGCAATCATTGATTAATATAGGTCATACAAAAATAATCATTAAATAATCACTATTTCACTCATAAGAATAAAATAATCTGATTAATTAATCATTAATTAAATAATCATTATTTAACAGGTCTGAAAATTTTTCCTAACGGAGCTCTTCGAAGTAATGATTTTGCCAAGGCCTTAAAAAAACAACGCCTGAGGCAATTAAGGAGACCAAACGAATCATTTTTTAGGGGTCATATATGGAAGAGAGTCCAAACAGACTCTTACGGAGCATTCTAGCAAAGATAAATTTTGAGATCAACAAGAGATACTCTTTCCATATAAGGCTACCTGCTCTTTTCTCCCGAAAAAGGCTAATTTAGAGGTCCTGTCGGAGCGTTTTTGGAGCATTTGCGGTCCGGAAAGGAGTCTATAGGAGCTCCGTGCGGACTCTTTTGGTTGGCTAGGAAGGGAAAAACATCAGGTCTGTCTTTAAGGAAAAAATGCAAATTTTCAAAAAATCTTTTATATTAATTTTTGAAAAAAATAATTTTAAGGGCTCAATTTTTTCGAGCAGATCTCGACAACGCATCATCCGATTTGAACAAACTGTCCTTCAATTAAAAGAAAATAAACCCCTCTAAGATTTTTTCTTAAATAGTTTAAAGATCGGTCACGAAAATACGATTCTGTAGACCTTTAAAGATGAAAAAAATATTTTTATCGATAAGTGACGAAATTTCGCCTTTCATCGGCATCTAAAAAATTGAATGGAAGCAGATCACATTTTTTAAAATATTTTTTATTCAAAGTTGGTATTAGTATTCAAAATCAATGGATAGATAAATGCCAACGAAATGGAAAAAAATATATTAATAATAAAAGAAAGTGATTAAAATGAATACCGTTTATTAAAAGAACAAAAAACAAATTCCTCATATCCTCGAACATTGAGCCCTCTAGTTTCTATGAAGCCTATTTTGGATCTCTTGCAGACTGAGTCCCCTCGTTTCCATTACAATAAACATACTAAAGAAGAATGCGGCGACACACAACAAAGCAAATAGCCCGAAGGCATAATAAACACCGAAAATATGCAAATGCGGATAAAATAATGCGACAAAAAATCCAGCCACCCAACATTGTGATGCCACCAATGAAGAAGCAATCGGCTTAACATTCGGTGCAAACATTTCGCTCAGCATCGTCCACGGTACCGGTCCATAGCCGATGACAAACATAATAATATAGATCATCAATGCCGGTATCGGTAGCCAATTGAGTAGCCAGCCGTAATTTGTTTTCAATTTAATAAGGAAAAACAATGCTAGCAAAGCCAATCCCAGTGCCATCAAACTCGATGAGGCAAGCAAGATTTTCTTACGCGGGAATCGGTCGGCAATAAATGGTGTTATAGCCGCCGTAACGACTTGAACGGTTATAATGGCAATGGCGGCAGTTGACATATTTACTCCCATATTCGCGGTATTGAAGATCGCATGCGCATTGAATAGAACGGCATTAATGCCTGATATCTGCTGGAATGTTATAAGGCCAAGGCATATGAGGAGCGCTTTTCGATTTGCACCATCCGTCAATAGGCTTAAAATGCCAGCCTTGTTTTGCGACATCGATTTTTCCACGAATTCTTGAATCTCCGTGAGCTCTCTTTCGGCAGCCTGAGCAGATACTCCGCGTAAGAACATTAGAGACCTAAGTGCTTCGGTTTTATGTCCTTTTGCAACCCAAAAATAAGGAGCTCTCGGGCATAAAGGAGAAAACTGCAAAAAACCCCACCGGTACGGCTATGCAACTGGAAAGAAAACAGGATATACAAGGATATGAAAACAACAATTTAGAGAATTTTTTTAAAATAAAAAGGACCTACAAGTATTGAAGTGTTGGATAATAGACAAACGGTGCGATCCACATAATCGCATAAATACCGATCGCAATGAATAATGACATCAGTGAACCGACGGCTCCACGGACATTATCGGTTGAAATTTCACCGACGTACATCGGTACAACGGACATCACAAAACCAATTCCGCAGCCAGTCAATAGACGTCCCACAAGCATCATCCACACTTCTGACGCGAACAGCAACAATAGATTTGATCCAGCAAAGAATATAGCGCTTGAGAGCAGGGTCATCTTCCTTCCAATAAGATCAGCTAAAGGTCCTGCTATAAAAGGTGCTACAAAAATACAAATGAAGAGGATTTTTTCTCTTAAGAAGCAAAAAAGGACGTGTAAAAATCGTTTCCTACTTATTGCAGCGCCTATCGCTATGATCGAGCTGATCCATGAATATTCCGTTACACTCAATTGTCCATTCAATGGTGAATCGATCTCTTTGTAAACGTCAAATCTTCCATTCGCACTCAGTGAAAGACCATACCCACTTAGCAATGCCTACAGCTTTGGCTGATAGATTTCCAGCTAAAAATATAGCGCAAGACATTATTATATACAGTCAAACTTCCATAACTCGAACTCATGTTAAAGAAACTTATATGAAAAAAACTCCCACTTAAGCGATATTTCACAGGCTACATTTGTAAGCATTGTATATCTGGTCGCAGCGATCCATAAATTCATACTTTGTAGCCATTGGTAGGCAGGTCAGACTCATACCATTAGTACGTACTAGCTTTGTAGAGCTAAAAAAAAAATTTGGTAGGCAGTGCTTACAATTCATATACTTTGTAAGCTATTGGTAGGCAGGTGCTTACAATTTCATAGCTTTGTAAGCTATTGGTAGGCAGGTCGCTTACAATTTCGTATACTTTGTAAGCTATTGGTAGGCAGGTCTACGACCTCATACACCATTTCGTATACTTTGTAAGCTATTGGTAGGCAGGTCGCTTACAATTTAGCAGTACGCTCATGTAGCATTAGTGTAAGCTATATTGGTAGGCAGGTCGCTTACAATTTCGTATACTTTGTAAGCTATTGGTAGGCAGGTCGCTTACAATTTCGTATACTTTGTAAGCTATTGGTAGGCAGGTCGCTTACAATTTCGTATACTTTGTAAGCTATTGGTAGGCAGGTCGCTTACAATTTCGTATACTTTGTAAGCTATTGGTAGGCAGGTCGCTTACAATTTCGTATACTTTGTAAGCTATTGGTAGGCAAGTTGCTTACAATTTCGTATACTTTGTAAGCTATTGGTAGGCAGGTCGCTTACAATTTCGTATACTTTGTAAGCTATTGGTAGAGCAGGTCGCTTACAATTTCGTATACTTTGTAAGCTATTGGTAAGGCAGGTCGCTTACAATTCGTATACTTTGTAAGCTATTGGTAGGGAGTTCGCCTATAGTCTCATATATTTTGTAGGCGGTTAGCACCGTTGGCCACTGGGTTCCCCGAAAGTCTCAAAATAAGACCAAAATTCGCTTAAATTTGATTTTAAAATCTTCTTTAAACAAAAACTTGGCCCCAAAATAAGTTCTCCGAAAGACTTTCCTTCCCTAAGTCTCCTGTAGAGACCAGAAAATCCGGGTAATTTAAGGGGATTACCCAAAACTGACAACGTGCTCTAAAGAAGATCTCTTAAATACGATCATTATTATTTAATTAATACAAAAATTTATAAAATAAGTACTTTTTGTTTTTGGGTCACAACATCTTACTGGAGCCCAAGCAACTTAAAATGAAAAATTTGAAATCATTTTAAGGATTAAAAAAATTAATTGCAATGATGATTTATCTCAGATCGGATTTGATTAAGATCGAGTTCTAGTAGTTCCATCAAACGATTCTTGACTGTAACTTCAAAAACTATTAACTTTCAAATCTCACCAGCTATTGATGCTATAAAGACTCGGATTGTTTTCACTTTCTCCTTTCTTTCGTACGGCATCTCGAAATTGTGTACTTCCGGTTTATCGCAATCGTTCGCTTCATTTTGGTTGGACATCCTTAAAAGAAAAATCAAATTAAATATGTACATTTTATAGACACATACATACACTGTTGAAAATTGTTTTCATGACATTCAAATTTCTTTAAAAAAATTTTTAATAAAGAAGATTCGCAGTGTACAGTCGACTCTCGTTAATTCAAACCTGCGATAATTCGAACGTCTCTATAATTCAAAGTGATCACGACTTCCCTACGAAATCTCTTTATACAGTCGGCTCTCGTTAATTCATACATTCGATAATTCGTAATATTTTAAGAGTCCCTCGAGTTTCGAATTAACGAGAGTCGACTGTATAAGGATTGCTTGCAAACGTTGCCCGAACGTATGAAGCATGCAATAATGTCACGATTGCACGTGATAAGAAACGGAATGCTTTAGAAATCGATTGCATTTTTGTCAAGTTAAAATTATCTTTCAAAAAATTTAATTAAAATGGCTGTAGTGTGAAAATAAATATTAAGTTCATAGAAAGCTTTCAGAGGTGAAAATTTCTTTTCAAGGCCTCTTTCTTCAACATGTCCTTCGATTAGACATTCTGTTTGGAAGGGCAAGTCCGCGAACACCTTATCAAGCTATGCAAGAGAGTTTTTAATATAATTTTAAAAATAATATTCACAGGATAAATGAATTCCCCGCTTAAAATCACTGACACCATTGCAATTGTCATACTTCAATGTAAGGATATACATTGGACTACCATTAAGCTATCATATCTGATGGTGCTTTTATCAAGAGTCAACTGTATTTCAATTCCCAGGCGTTGGTGTTTTTGTCCTTTCAAAGCTTCAAAAATCTCCTCATATGGGGAGTTTTTTTATTGCTTGTACTTATCGAATTTTGTTTAAAAATATCATTCAGATCAGGTATTCGGGATCAGGCTTATCCCCCATTGAGGGACTCTCCACGTTAATTTGAACGAATTTTTTTATATTTATATTCTTATTCTATTAAATTGAAATAAAACTGACAAATCAAAAATTTCACTTTTTTTTGCCGATTTTCTCGATCTGACGCACTTTTATTTTGAATATTCGCGGCTGTTCCACCTCGTTGAGTATCACTTGCTGCTTTCCGAAAGCCGAGTGATTGCTACTCGCTGAAATGATTTTTCAACCCGCTGCGATCATGCGTATGCAGAGAGATAGAATGACTTTTGGAATGCGGCAATTGTGAATACAGCCATTGATAAAACGCATTCCACTGACATACAGTTTTTTTGAGTGAACCGATCTCGATCATTTTCTCGTGCGCTAGAAAGGTTAAAGGACGTGCTCTGAAAGCTATCGAGATGGTCTCTACCTCTTTATAACTAATGTCGCATGGAGTTGAAAAATTGTAAAAAAAATTTGCTCTATAACCAAAAAGAATAGGAACCTCGTAGAGTAAATTAATTTTTAAAAAACAACTGAAGATCAGATGTAGATATTGCCCAATTTTACTATCCCACTTTCGAGGATTCCTACGCACGGACTTGACCCAGGATATTAATTGAATGATTCCTTGATAAAATATATGAAATCACAGCGAAAAGTGTACGAAAAAGGATGTTTTATCCCAAATGTTTCAGTAGAATGACGAATCAAAATATTAAAATTTTCCATCCTTTTGAAGGGAATGTGATATATTTGCTTAAATGGATTTTTAAGTCCTTATCTTTTAACTTTCGTATTACATAATTGGACATCAAGAAGTTTGTTTTTTGATTAGGAGAAACTCGAGACAAATAGCGAACACGGAAGCATTTCGAACGACGTCACTCACTTTAATTTCGAATTATCCTTTTCCTAGGAAGACATTAAATCTTAAGAAATTAGTTAATTACAGCTGCTTCTGCTTCGGCTCAAGTAACCTTCACTTCTCGGTCGAATTGATACTATTGAAGCGTCATTTGAATAAAAATAATTTTAAGGTCGTTTAAATTCAAGCTCTCCTTCGATCGTCTGTGAATTGATTGCAAAAACATTGCGATAAGAAGAGATTCTTTATCAAGCTAAGCCGCCCTTCCTATTGCCGTGACAATCTAAGGAAATACTGTCAATAATCCGCGCAAAAAAAGCTTTGTGCTTACATAAGGTAATCTTGATTTTTTTTTCCCCCAATAAATATTGTATTTATAAATTCCGATCATTATTAATCATAAAAAAATATTTTTAAATGATTAAAATGATTCAAAGTTCGGTTGCACACCTAAAGCTTTGAAAGCTTCCATTTTTATTGGTTTGTAAATATTTCTGAAGATTGTGTTTGTAACAGTTTCTGGCAGAGCTTTTAAAAGCGAATTAAGATTAATAATCATTACAATTAATTTGTTTATTCATCCTTAATTATAATTATAATATTTTTTTGTTTTGAAATTTTTGATGAATCTTCTTCATTAAGATAAGGCCATTCTTCTTCTTAACCCTTGTTTACATCTTTTCGGATGCACCTTCTGAGGACAGGGTATGTGATCTCAACACCCTTCTGCAGGGATTCCGATCATGGATCGTGTCATCGCTGATACCCATCGTTTGCTGATATTTTTCCATCTGAACGATCCACATATTTTTCTGTCTTCCTACCCCCCGACCGTCTGATGAATATTGCTTTTTTTGCGGGGTTCTTCGTGGCATTTTCTTGTCGCAGAAAAAACTAGAAATTTCTAGCCACTTCATCCACCCAACCTAGGTACTTAAATTTGCTGCTTATCATCAACTTTTCTTCATCGATATAGACATCTGGATTTGAACTTTCTGGATCAGACAATTGGCAGGAATGAAATTTTGTATTTTTTACGCTTATTCCCAGACCATGATCTTTCAATATCTTATCCCAAATTGACAAAGAGTTTTGCATGGTTACAATATCGGTCCCACGAAGAATTGCATCATCTACGAAAAGGAGGGATATTTCAAAGATAAGGAAAAGTAATCGTACATTAGTTATGAACAGTGCTCGGATTTTGTTGACTTTTATAAATTTAAAGCATACTTTAAGGAGTAAAATTTTATTTAACTCACACAATGTTACGACTCAAGTCGATTTTGAACTTCAATATAAATTTTTTTGAAGTAAGACAAGCGGTTTGAATTTCAACTTCGCTAAACTTATTCGTAAAATGTTAGTTAGAAAAATTTTTGCTCCTTTAAGTATGCTTAAATTTATAAAAGTCAACAAAATCCGAGCCCTGGTTATGAATATTCCAGATTAAAAAATATATATGAATTATTAAAAATTAGTCAAAAAAGTCCCAATTATGTTGAGGTTTCTTTGAAGAATTTTTCATTAATTTAATTAATTTTGATTCAAATCAAATGAAAATCATAAATAATTTAATATATGAATTTAAACTAAAAAATTTATCTTTATAGTATACCGGGATTATTTTTATTTTTTTAATGATTTAGATTTTTCGCAATAATCTGAAATGATTCCGAATTAATTTAGATTATTTTGAACAATTTTTCTTTTTAAATTCATTTGAATTTTATTCCCATTTAAATCAAAATTAAATCAAAATAATTTTAAAATTTTTGGGATTATTTTATGATTATTTTTTATTTAATAAACAGTCGAAGCTCTTTAAAACAAATTCAATGGGACTAGATGGCTAGAGGAAGTTTAGAGAGTTATGGACCAAAAACCAAAAAATCCGAAAAATTCATGGCGTCCGATTTGGATGAAAATTTAATATATAGAATAAATGAAAAATTCTCAAAAATTTTGGCTTCAAAATTTGTTTCAAGAAACGGATTACAACTAGTCTAGTTTTGGTCTAGTTACAAACTGGTCCATAAAAGACCAGTTAAAAAAAATTTTAGTGCTAAAATTTTTAGAATTTTTCACTTATTCTATATATAAATTTTCATCCAAATCGGACGCCATGAATTTTTTGGAATTTTTTGGTTTTTGGTCCATAACTCTCTAAACTTCCTCTAGCGAAATTTTTTTGGGTTAATGTCTTATAATTGTTCAATATACCACTGTGGAAAATATAAGCACTATCAAAGCACTCTTTCTCTGGACACGCCACTGGCTGTACCTAGATTTATTTGATGAAATAGTCCTTATAATTGCACAATGAAATGGTAATCCTTATCATTCCTTATGAGGCACTAATATCACATAATTCATTATCAAATATTATTTAGATTCAAAAAGAAAATATTTCATTGATTAATCACTATTTGACCCGCCAGCATTCTGGTGATTTTTTCTTCTCAAAAACTCAAGAATTAATTAATTAATTAAATATCTTTGATTTTTATTTTCTATAAATTAAAATCATAAAAATTAACAATTAAACGTATCGCTTTACCTTAATTAATTTACAAATTGTGACTAAAAAATAATACAATAATAGTTTAGAGTCGTTTTAAAAACAAAAAAAGAGTTGTTCGAAATTCAGCTTTATGGTTTCTTGCCATTAAGTCTGTCCTGTATTTCCTGTAAGCTAAGTCCTTTCGTCTCCATAACAACGAAGAGTACGAAGAAGAACGCGCCAACGCAGAAGACACCGAATAACCAAAATGCATAATACGCACCGAGTGCGTCCAAATATGGATAAAAGAATGTTACGAAGAAGCCAAGTGTCCAACATGTTGACGCAACAATTGACGCCGCAACCGATTTAACATTGGAAGGGAACATTTCACCCATTACAGCCCATGGCAGCGGACCGAAACCAGTACAATAAACAATATTATAGACAACAAGTGCCGGCACCGGTAGCCAAAGAATATTCGATGGATCACCAACAACAATTTGTACATAAAAGAATGCGCCCAATGCTGCTAAACCGGCTGCCATAACACCAGCCGAGACTAACAGAATACTCTTACGTCCCAAACGATCGGCAATGATCGGTGTCAGTCCGGATGAACCGACTTGTACCATACCAACAATAATTGTAGCAATAGCAGGATCCAGACCAGTATTAGCACTCTCGAAAATCGATTGACTATTGAACAGCACAACATTGATGCCGGACAATTGCTGGAAGGCCAAAAGACCAGCCGATATTATAAGTGCCTTACGATTTCCGGGAATCTTGAATATATCCGCCATCGTTCCCTTATTGGCCATCGACTCTTCGACACTAGCTTGGATTTGTGCCATCTCGTCTTGTACGCCATTGGCGCTCTGTCCGCGCAAGAATTGCAATGCCTTGAGTGCATCGGTTTTTCGTCCTTTCGCTGCATAATAATAAGGACTTTCCGGCATAAAGAAGAAAATCGCATCAAAGACGATTGGGACAACAATGCAACTGTGAAGTGATTATCATTTTTTAGAATTATCGAAAAATTAATAATATTATTCCGGGATACCTACAAGTATTGAAGTGCATTATAGCTGACGAAGGGTCCAATCGCGTACACATATAAAATTCCAGCTAAAAGAGAGAAAATGATAAAAAATTATCAAAAATTTTATCAAATATTTCACGCAAACTTACAAACAATGAACAGCTGCATCAATGATCCCGTTGCGCCGCGTACACTGTCTGTTGCAATTTCACCAACATACATCGGCTGGACGCACATGACGAATCCGACGCCGAAACCTTGTATCAATCGTCCAAGCTCGATCATCCATACTTCAGTGGCGAATAACATGAGTATATAGGCCGCTATAAAGAATAACGAACTCGAGAGCAGAACCCATTTTCGTCCAATTTTATCAGCAAGCGGACCAGCGACGAATGGTGCTTCATGAGAGAAGAAAACGTTTTCATTGATTACACAGTGCGACACGATTTTGTAAACAAAAATTTGACGACTGTTTTTGAAAGTGCTCGGTGAGTATAACAATGCCTCATAGTCAGTTTTGTCAAGTCACCTCTACTTTTTTTTAAAATAGACTTTAAAAAGTGGGCCGAGAATTAAATTACTCACTTACTTATGGCTATATCTCGTAATCCGTTCAATATTTTAATTTCCTTTCTATCACAATTTATAGCTCTGAACTCATTTTAAAAAGTTTTAGTACAAACCGACCCGAAAAAACTATATCTAGTAGGTGGAAATTGCAAAAATTCCTCAAATTTGACGTGTTTTTATCATATTTTATTTTGTATGGCCTATAGCTCCCAAGGCAATAAACATTTTTTCAAAATTTTTTGATGCAAATATAGAAATGTTTATAACTTAAGAACTTCTTCATATACATGAACTGCATTCTTTTCATGGTTCTGAACCATTTGCTTTGGATTGAAATACTTCGTGCATACCCAAAGGATGATTTTGGGTTTTTCTTTCTGATTTTTGGTAAAAATTGTTCAACTTTGAAGCGGCAAAACGGTATCAAGTAGTGCTCGGATGGAGTTCGTGTATATGAAGAAGTTGTTTAGTTATAAGCTTTCTATATTTGCATAAAAAATTTTTAAAAAAATGTTTATTGCCTTGGGAGCTATAGGCCATACAAAATAAAATGATAAAAAAAAACACGTCAATTTTTAGGAAATTTTGCAATTTGCACCTACTAGATAGAGTTTTTTCGGGTCGGTTTGTACTAAAACTTTTTAAAATGAGTTCAGAGCTATAAATTGTGATAGAAAGAAAATTAAAATATAGAACGTATTACGAGATATAGCCATAAGTAAGTGAGTAATTTAATTCTCGGCCCCACTTTTTGAAGTCTATTTTTTAAAAAAGTAAAGGTGACTTGACAAAACTGACTATGAGGAATTGTTATACTCACCGAGCACTTTCAGAACCAGTCGTCAAAATTTTTGTTTACAAAACATGACCTCTAAAATGTCGCACAGTGTTATTATTTTTTTGAAAAAAAAAAAAAAATATTCATTTCACACTCACCGATTAATGCACCCAATGCAACAATCGAGCTGATCCATGCATCATCAGATGAATTGATTGGATGACTCAATGGCGACTCTGATGTGTCCTCCGCTTTCAGTTTCGGAGCTATTGGCGATGTCCAGCCCAAGCATGTCCCGACAGCAAATGCTGACAAATTCGCTAAAAATAAACAAAATCATATTCTCATTAAAAAAAAAAAAAACACAAACAAACTCTTCATTACAGGGTGCCCAGTAAATATTTGTAATGAATTTTTCTCAATGGAATATTTTCAATATCAAGTGCGAGTACCACTCGAGTTTGAATGAAGTTTACAATTTTTTTTTAATTTAATTTTTTTTTTTTTTTAAACATGGTCAATTGATTAATAAATTGCTCTACATTTTGTACTCTCGACTGTGTACTTGAATGAAAAGAAAATTGTTTTTTTTTTTTTAAATAAAATTTTGTTTACTCACCCGCTACGGCAGCCATAAAAATTCGTACTGTCTTAACGGGTTCCATTCTTCGTTGTGAATATCCTTCGTTTATGTCAAAAGGACTTACTTCACTACACTTATAGTGCGGTTCTTGTGAACTCATTTACGACGCAAGAGTGTACAGCGGCTAGACAGGCGACAAGAGAATAAAAATAAGAAAGAGTGAGGTTCAGTTATACGGAAAAGCATACAAAAAAAAAAAAAAAAGGAAATTACAATTTAAATTACAAAATCAGAATTTGACTAAGATAAATGAGCTGACGGTGTTTTGTCTAAAAATAATAATAATAATCTAATATAATATATTATCGCGTCCGCATGAGACTTTCTTTACAATTTTATTGATAATTGAATGCAAAATTCATGGAGGATTTCCATCAACCGAATTCTTTTGAGATACGTACAGTCACACCCGGATATATTAATTTAGGCTTTAAGTGTACCACAACCTAACAGATCTTTTGTACAGCGGATATAAATATCAACATCAATCAAGACTATTCGCGTCCGAAAGATCTCGTCGATGGCAATGAAAACTGGTTAAATGAACTAAACGAAAATCGGTGTTCATCTAATTTGACAACAATATTCAAAGCACAACAGTCTTCTCAGGATAAATTCAACCTTAAAAGTACATGAGAAAAGATTTCATCAGTGGAGATTGTTTCATTCATAATGATTTCCTTAGAATGAAGAGTCATTCAAATTCAAATGTTTGATTCCTTTTAAAATGGGTTCTTATATTGGGTAAACTCTGTAGATGTACTAGATGTAAGTGTGAAACTATCTGAACAGACCCAGCGGCAAATGTCCTTCATCATCGATGAAGTCAGGGTGACTTTGGATCCGGTATGCATGACAATTCATATGACACTTTGTATGACATTTTTGCAGGAGTTGGACAGTGAATTCACCGGTGACAATGTCATGCTAGGAGGTGAGATAGCGAAAAAAGCATTTGAGAGCAGCACATTTGCTCTTTTCTCTCTAATTGTCAATTTATAGAAACCAGTTTGATAACTTCTCTTCTTTGCCCTCTCTTTGAATATTTCGAAAATTTAAAAAAATATATTTTTAACAATTTTTTTCGGGTCAGCCCGGGATCGAACCCGCGATCTTTGGATTCTGAGTCGAGTACTCATCATCTACGCCACTTCATGCTAACGTTCAACTGACGCTAAAACCTTATTTAAATTTCAATAGCCAATTAGATTCAAGCACGTGAACAGCATCCCTCCACGATGACATGTCCTCCAAGATATCATGCATGACAATGTCACCTATATGTCATTGATGACATCACTGATGACATTGTCATGCAGGAGATAATTTTCCTCTGGGTATCTACAGTATATCACAAAAGCCTTTAACTAATAAATTCAATTCAAAGCTTACTTCTTTGCTATTATTATGAGATTATCAAGTCAATTGACGCATAGAGAAATGTGAAAAGCTTGTGAGGATGCACAATTGTCAAATTGGGGGTGTTATTTGTGCAAATTATAGTTTAATAGAGAAAAGTATTATAACTTGGATATCTTGAAAATTCCTGCTCAAACAGCTTTTTCGAAATTTTATGCTTTGTGTCGTTCACATCATGCATGATTTTTCTTGAAATGCAATTGAAGCTTTTTTCGCTCATTTTCATTTCTTTAGGTTTCCCATTGGTTGATTTGTTGATTAGTGTGGGTGACACACTAAGGCCTCACATGGGCCCGTTAAGATACCACGAATAATGGGAAAACAAAGAAAAATCGAAACAGAAAAAAAGACGATCCGTGGTGGGAAGTTGAATCCAGAGCCTTCAGAAATATTATAATAATTGGCATCTCAATCAACCTACGTTAATGAGGCTACGAACCTACTATAAATGTCTTAACGATAACATTTCAATTTTAAAAGTTACTATCTATTATAGTAAGTTCTTATAATGTCCAAGATTGTAAATTGATGTTAAGGTTGCCCCATAGTACATTTGATTTATGTGCCATCGAAACACGAAAAAGCGAACTGTGCTGTAGTTGAATAGAGCTGCATGTTATTAAGTTGGCATTCAATACAACTAGTTAAGGTCACACGTTCTATAAAAACTGATACAACTAGTCTAGTTAGTCTAAAATTACCACTATACTGTAAAAGTCTTCAAAATTGCCAAGTTTACATTGAGTTGACAGTTCATAGATACAGTTTTTTTGCCAGGAAAACAATCAGAAATGGACTTCCTTATAAGTTTTACTTATGTTATTCATAAATTTTTTAAAACTGATTACAACTAGTCCTTTTGGACTCTAGTTTCGGAACTGGCCCAAATAGACTAGTTGTAATCAGTTGTTTGAAAAAATTTTAGCCCCAAGTTTCTTAGAATATTTCACTTATTCTATATATAAATTTTCATAAAAATCGGACCTCATGAAATTTTTGGATTTTATGGGTTTTTGGTCCACAACTCTATAAACTTCCTCTAACCCCCCCAAATTTTTTTGGAGCTAATGTCTTATAATTATTCAATATACCACTGTTATGTGAATCCCTTTTTTAGGCTATTTTGGCCCAAATTATCATGTCGAAAAGTTGTTTATAGCGCTTTTGAGGCAACAAGTTTATCAATATGAAGGTTGACCAAAAAATGGCGGATAGGAAAAAATTGTTCGGATGACCAAGGTGCTTTGGTCAAAATCATCCAAAGTTCACAGCCCCCTGGAACCATGGGTTTCATACATTTTAATTGAAGTAAAAGCTTCGTTTTTCCGGTGAGACTTTCGTGTTGAAATTATAGATATAGATAAAGAATCTATATTAAAGATATAGGTATATATATAACAATAAATGATATTTTTGGACCCAGAAAGCTTTTATCAGGCGTTAAGAAATTTTCTTTTGATACAAATTTTATCCAATTTGATCATAGCAATCGCCTAATTCAGGTCTTTGAGTTTATATAAAAGTTTAAAGTTTTCTCTTCGAAACTTTTTTAATCCTTTTAAGGCAAAGAGCTACTATAATGTTTGAGCACTTTTATTAAAGCTGCCTTCCCGAGTATCCTAAAAATCCGGCAACCTTCTACTTAAAGGAAAGAACTGATGATTTCCTCTCTTAAAAAAAATTTTTCTTAATTTGTTCTCCCTGGTAACAGTCCTATTGCGTTGAACCCAGCTGTTTAAGAAATAATCAAATTCTATTGATAAAGAATTTATGAATACGATTAAGCATTTGAGGTTTTCAATTTTTTCTTGCGATACCGTCGCTTTTGAAACGTGCAATCGATTTTCGGGGCCTCCAAAAAAAAAAAACAAAAAAAGTTGAGGATTTTATATAAATTGATTTTTGTTCTTTTCTATGTAGATGGTTTCATTGATTACGGTTTGATAGTACAGCAATAATTATTTTAATCAAAGTGAATGGATTTGTTTTGGCTTCAGATTGATAAATCCATAAATTGCGTCATTAGAATAAACGCACTCCAAAATTATTTATGTACATTATCGGGTAGCAAAATTAATAATTTTTCAAATCGTACCTTTATCTCGAGATAATTTCTGGAGAGTTTCACGTTAATCGTTATTATGAAACATTCATCTCTAAAATTATTGTCGAGAGCACGCTTTTGTATTGATTTCAAAGTCGTTTTCAGATAACTTTCTTTTACACTATTTTTGTTAAGTGTTTTGAAGGCGAAAAGTAATCGAAAGGAAGTTAAAATGATAGACTGTTAGTTAAGATAATTTCTCAAAGAGTAATCGAGATCATTGAAACAAATTTTGGATGAAAAAAAGGTGTTCACTAAAAACCACAAAATAAAAAAAATATTCAAAGATTTAATGCTGCATTCAATACAATAGCAGCAATAAGGGACCTTAAAAGACGTTGGTTCTTCCTCAACGTGACTCAGGGTTACTTTAAGCATCAGCTGGTGCGATCTTTTCGGTATATTTCGTATAGGAAAATTTTTTATTGAAAACTGGTAAAGAATTTCTATAGCAGCTAAGGGCCAATATTACCAAGCATATTTAAAAAATTTTTAAAATTAAAATTAAAATTTTTTTAAAATAAATTTAATTTTTCAAATCGCAATTTTTTAAGCATCAAAATTTACGGCAGCACCGTCTACTTCCAGGCGGGCTGTGAGTACATTTGACAGCTGATTAGATCGTTATTTTTAAAAACGGATTCTATAAAGAGCCAATCCGTACTCCAAATTGCTGCCCTGTGACTCCAAAGCTTTTAGTCCTGTCTATCGTAATGTGTTATTTCCAAAACTGCATTTTTTTAAAATTATTTCTTTGAATTTTTCCAAACAGCTGATTTTTGAAAATCGAACTCAAATTTGATATCATATTTAAACGCAGTGCCGAGGGAATTTAAAATATTTTTAAAATTAAAAAAAAAAATTGAAATGGTAAAAACCAAAAGCGGATTATTATTATTTAAAAAATTTTTTAAATATGCTTGGTAATATTGGCCCTAAGTCATAAAAATAGTTCCACATTCTTGAAATTTATATCTTGAGATCAAAATTTCTTTTATTTATTCAGTTTTATTTTCAACCAATATTTCGTTTTCCATCCGAAGACATCGTCAGGGTTTTTCCACATTCTTCATAAAAAGTTTCTTTGAGGGATATGACTTAAGAATCTGGGAAATATTGAACTGAAGTTAATTACTTTAAATTGAATTTAAGTGATTGAAGTAAATTAAATAAATTTAACTTGAATAATCTTTAAAATGATCCCAAGAAGCACTCGCCAATAAAGGAAACCCCTTATGAATGGTCATTAAAGTCCGTTTATTTGACCAATTTTCCTTTGATTTTATGAAGGCAATTCTCTTTGAATAAATCAAAATTAAAGAAAAATTTCTTAAAATATTTCCACTTTAAGATGGTGTCCCTTTCGAAGAGCGTCCACTCATGACGAATATTTGCCACATTTTCCTCCACATTTTTTTTTAGTCACTTTTATTTGGGCACACATTTTAAATAAATTATTAATTTGATTTATTTTAATTCAATTTTTAATTAAAGATATAATTGTTTTTTTTTTAACTCACTTTTCACTTAGTTAACCGAATATCCTTTTTCACTCAGAAAAAAAACAAAATTCGCATTAAAAATTTCAATAAAATCGCAAACGATTCTTATTACTTTAATGTTCTCGGGTCCCTAATGAAATGAAAAATGCTTTCTAATTATTAAAAACGTTCGAATTTAAAGAATTCGTAGCCGTTACGCTCTACGGCTGTACGACGGCTGTAGTCAGTCGTTTCAAAAAAAAAAAAAAAAAAAATACACAAAAAAAAAGCCACTTAAACGATTGCGTATGTAAATATTACTCTTCATTTGAAGAAAGGCTTATCAGCTGATTGGCGCTGTATTGGCGACACGGTATGATATCTGTGAATCGTCGAACCAATCAATGGCGTTTAAACTTATAAAAGATAGTCCAACTATACTAACTTTTCCCTCCACCCCTCATTTTTTTGTATTTTTTTTTTTTTTTTTTGTTTTTTCATATTTCAAATCCGTAATTAGTAAGTTATAAGAGTATGATAGATAGTATGTGGGGGCCTTGAAATTATAGGAAAGTATTATGTTTGAATAAAGAAAAATAGGGCGACTGATTTTCGCAATTCGTCGTGCGTTGAGACTGTCCATGCTCGATGCATTCCATCGGTATCATAAGTAGGCACACAAGAAGTCATTTATTTTTCTTGTTTTTTTGTTATTTTTTTTTTTTTTTTTTGTTTTTAGGTTGACAAAGTAAATAATATCATGTGAACGGTTGTTAAATAATGATTTTAATTAAATAATTATAAGTACTACTTGAGATTTCGAGGAATATTTCATTATTGTGTGACATGATACAATACTTAAGAATTTCCGCAATAGAATTCTTCAACCCTTCTTCGTCTTTTGCAATTGCATTTTTATTTTTGTTTTTGGAATTCAAGAAGTTGAAGAGTTTGTCATCTGGAGCTTACACCCTCTAAATTTTTTTAAACCGTATTTTTTGCAGAGGTTCGTAGAGAGAAATTCGAAAATTCCCAAAATTACCTACGTACAACCAGAAAGAAAATCATCTGCCTTCTTTGAAGAAAATGTGTCCAAAAATTTTGAATTCGGGGAATCCCATTTTTTAACTTTTCATTAAGGGCTCAAGGGCTCTACGCTCTAAAACAGCAAGTAAATTTCCTATACCAAACACATGTAGAAAAAACAAAGAAGTACTTTGGCTTACTTTCGCTACTTGAACGCATACGCTGTATTACAAGTAATCGGACTCACAGGGTTGCATTTAAGTCATACATTTTCTATATTTCTGTCGACCTGTCATCGAAATTTCAACTCTGATTTCCTTTCTTCAAAAGAATGAGCTCGTTACTTCCTTTCAATTTACTTTAACAGCGTTGAGCCCTTTATGTGAGTGGAAAAGTATCCGCGTGCTGTTTCTGTTTTCAAATTGAGAATTTTTTAAAGGATTTTACGTCACACAATAATCTAATAATTCTCATTCAGTTTATGTTTTGTGCCGACCTCGTGCTTTTTGTTTTTCTACTGACATTGATGTTTTATAATACCTCATTCAAGCTTTAATTATATCAATTTGATAGAAATATCAAAGAACTTTTCCTTCTTAGTTTCAATTGTAATCTACTTATGTGTCTTGTATAAATTTGCTTTTAATATTCCGCATCTTCAGGAACAATGAAAATGTGACGGGGAAAAATAGTTTTATCATATCCGATCAGTTTTTTAAACATTACAAAACAATTAAACGCAAAAAAAAAAAATAAGTAAGGGTGTTACAGTCAGGCGATCCTTACAATACATTACCCGACCGACACAGATGAACAGTAAGCTACATATATATGTATGTTTAAATCGGAAGCTTAAATTTAAGCACATATTCCAAATTTCATTGAAATATCTCGAAAGATTCTGATTTTAGGATAATTTTTGCGATTTTTGTGACGAAGCCTGTTACTGGAGCTACCCTTAAAATTGGACCGATCGAGTCCTTTCTCGAACTTGAATGCATACCCAATTTCATCAAGATAACTAAGCTCCTTCCTACTTCTGTTTTTATGCAAACAGATGGACAGAAATGGTTAAATCGATTGTCCTGGTGACACTGATCATTCCGATATGCATTTTTTTATGGTCTTTCTCGACTGGTTCTGGGTGTAACACACAACCGCACAAATGCAATATATCCTCAACACAGAGTGTGTCGGGTATAACAAAGAGAAAACACCTGAATGAATGAATGAATGAAAAAGATCGATCGTTTACTTCTTTCATTGTTCCGGAAGATACTCTTCAAAGAAGATCGAAATATTGAACGCACGCATTGAACTATTTTTTCATTGTTCTATTGACACGTCAGGTGTTTTTTATTTATCGAATGTCAATCTCCCTTAAAAGGGGAAATAAAACATATTCATTGAACAATTGAACTTAAGCTCTTTTTGAAAACTACTCGAGCCTGATCACATCAATTTTTTCTCAAGGATTATGAAGGTTTTGCCTGGAGTATGACACCTATAATTCTCATTTGGTTCATAAAATGCGACAAATAAGAATTTCTGTAAATTTTGGGTTTTATATCGTTAGTGCTGGAGATCTGTCGATAGTTTCGATTGTCGATAAATTTTATAATCGATTATTTCAATAATCGATCATATGAATAATCGATTATTTTAATTTTCGATCATTTCAATAATCGATTATTTTAACAATCGATCATTTCAATAATCTATAATCTGTATAAACGACCTTCCCTGTGAATACCAGGTTCAAAGCCATCGCAAAGGTCCCCTTTCGCCCCTCTGTCCCTCTGATTTCTTGTATCAAAGGCAATTGAAGTGATCCAAAAATATCGTTCTGGGATATCGGAGTCTTACTATCGATTTTTGATATATCATCTTGTTTTAAGAGCTTCCAATATATTCCTTTAGTCTTCATGGCAGTTCAACGCAATCAAATAAATTTGCTGTATTTTTAAAAGTTTCAAAATTTTCGTATAAATTCAATAAGCCTGGTGTAAACCCTCCTGAGGACTATTATTTGAAAGTTTAAACCTTCAAAAAGCTTAAAGTATGTTGATGTTCGAAAGTGTAATGAACTGCGAAGGCAACGAAAAAGTCGCAGGTTTAAACCGAATCGGGGTTTGGAGCTTAGCTTCAAGTCCCTCAAAACGAGAGCTTCAAAATAAGTCCGCGTTGGTTTTCAAAGGGGCTTTGGCTTGCTAAATAATCTCTTTTTTAGTCTACTATTCAAGAAACGCCGCCCAAATTAAGAAAATGGAATAGTGGAAAATTTTCATTTTAAGTCCATTCCTTTTAAACATATTTAAAAAAAAAGTCGGCGTTCGCTTGGCCGGGGATTTCAACCTGGTGTTGTTAGGCAATACTCGAACCACGAGCACTCAGCATTGTCATATGATATACAATTTATCCAAGACCAAGTCTGCAACAGCAACAACAGTAAATGTATGATGATAATTTTTTGGCAAACGACGGAACAACAACAAAAAAAAAACAGCAAATCAAGCGCACGTGTTACGTCCCTACGACAGAAGCATAGATAGATATCTGTAGGCAAACATAATTATAAGCGTCTAGCCATTCGTTATCGTCTGAGCAAGTTATAAGAGTATTAAATAAATTTAAAGACTTAGAATTTAAAATAGAAAATCAAGAAAGACCGCAATAAAAGCCGCAGAACTGTGGCAAACCCAAATTAAGCTACTCATAAAAATCTAAATCGAGGTACTCATTTAAAGACACCGTAATAAATGGATATTTATGTTAAGATTTTTCAACCATAGCACCAGCTGTGTAAGTATTTAAGCAACGATTTAAAATCAAAAGAGAACAGTCTTAAGAGGTATTTTCTGAAAGAAACATCGTGATTAGAAATAAGGATTCTAACTTAATAAATAAGTACATATAAACATATTTATTCTGTATCCTTATACTTTTCACATCAAGGTATTTAGGTTATATTTTTCCCCGGGGCTTCACATCTACCCGGTTCCCAATCTTGCCTCCTCATTGGGTATGGACCGATTTGGCTATTTTGGGTAAGGATACGGTGCTATCCTCACCTCATTAATTACCACAGCCTCCACGATACACCCCGAAGGGCCGTTCCCAATGACCGGCAGGATACTATAACGCATCCCGGGCCACAGGTCGCCGTGGTCCCATGTTATGTCTAGTTAAGAGCGTGAATACAACTATAGCCAGTATAGCTGAAACATGCCATGCTAAGTATAGGTCGTATGGTAAAACCTGTCACATCGTACAACACGACGATGCTACCACATTTATGACTCCATATCCAGTCGGTCCACGGGGTCGCCACGCCCCGTAAATCACACAGACTCCCCTCGCGGAAACATCAAGGTGCTTAGGCATTGTGTTCATTGAGAACACAGGGCGTGCAAAAATATCTTAATACTGGGCCCTTCGGATCGTGGGGTGCATGCGATACGCTGTGAGCTACGAGAGGTCGGGCAAATGTACTGAATTGGCCCTGTTGGCTCTACTTCTACTCTAGTCCAAACGTGACTGTCGATTTTCAAATGTCACCTCAGATCTGAGGTGAGTAAAAATTTACTCGAGTAAAAGCTTACAGTTCAATACATTGGGTGGGGAAATTGTGATCGAGTAGTACTGTTGATTTGGGAAGTAGTCGAAGAATACTTCTGCACTAGTTCGATTTCCTACAGGGAATAACGTTCAAGCTTTATGATATTGTTGAAAATATCAAGGACGCCCAATCCTATCGCACTCGCAAATCCAAAACGCAATTGGGAAACAGAAAGTATTTATGCTTAAAAATCTTTGGTTTGTATGAAAGAAAAAATAAATTAAAATCGTCGAGCGCTGAACTTAAGTATAAAAGTGCTTAATTTCGATTTACATTTTTTGTTGTTTTGTTTTTGGACAAAATTCTGCGCAATTAACAACGCAATCAGGTCAGAAAATCTGTTTCAAATTAAATAAATAAAGTTCATTAAAGTACATTCAATGAAATCAATACATCTTATGTCAACGGTCCCCATTCGGTTCAATCATTACCAGTGGCGTGTCCAGAGAAAGAGTGCTTTGATAATGCTTATATTTTCCATAGTGGTTTATTGAACAATTATAAGACATTAACCAAAAAAAATTTGGGTGGGGCTAGAAGAAGTTTGTGGAGTTGTGGACCAAAAACCAAAAAAAATCCGAAAAATTTCATGGCGTCCGATTTGGATGAAAATTTATATATGTATAGAATATGTGAAAACTTCTAAGAATTTTGGCGTCAAAATTTTTTCAAGAAACGGATTACAACTAGTCTAGTTTTGGTCTAGTTCCAAACTGGTCCAAAAAGGACCATATTACAACTAGTCTAGTTTTGGTCTAGTTCCAAACTGGTCCAAAAAGGACCAGTTTTTGAAAAAAATTTAGTGCTAAAATTCTTGGAATTTTCCACTTATTCTATATATAGATTTTCATCGAAATCGGACGTCATGAATTTTCGGATTTTTTTTGGTCCATAACTCTCTAAACTTCCTCTAGCCCCCCAAATTTTTTTGGATTTATGTCTTATAATTGTTCAATATACCACTATGGAAAATAAAAGCACTATCAAAGCACTCTTTCTCTGGACACGCCACTGATCATTACAGGAAGTGCTGAACGTCAAGGGAGGAGATGAGGTAATGATATAAAATATAACCATTTGAGCGCTTATCTTTTTGTCTGGCTGTATGTCTTTTTGTCTTGATGGATGTGACAGCCTCCCTCTGTTTTGCATTGAACTTCAGAATGGAGATAAGAATTAATAAGGATACAATACGGTTCAGGAATACACTTGATTAGCCATTGAATCTCAAAAAATTAAATATGGCTTTATTTTACAACACGTTTTTTTTTAATTATCTACATTAATGGCCAATGTAATAGGAGTGCAATTTCATCATAAAAACTCACAATAAAATATAGCATCTTTTGGCCAAAAAAAATTCATATGACATGCTTTTAAGATGAGAAGAACCTCTAGTCCGAATCTTGTCGAAATTAATTCATTTTGTCGCCCCGTCACAGTACTCAGCTTTGCACTCTTAGGCTCATAGTCTTCAACCCAGTTTAAACTTTTTGAAGATTTAAACTTTCAACTGATAGTCTTCAGGAGTGTTTAAACCCGGCTTTTTAATTTTATATGAAACATTTTGAAAAATTCAAATGTAGCGACGGTATTTGATTGAGTTGAACTGGCATGAAGACTGAAAGAATATATTTGAAAATTTAACCCTTTCGCGCCGGAGTTTTTTTCTCTTAATACAAGCATTTTTTTGAAAAACTGATCGCAGAAATGGATAAAAAGTATTAAAAAAAAATCATTTTCTGCATACTCAAAAATTTCGAATGTCCTTCGGTTATCCTGGGATATACGAGTATAATCCCAATAACAGTCTTAGATGGGACACATATATGTCCTATTTAATAGAAAAAATCAAGTTTTAACTGAGTGGGACGTATTGTCCCAGTAGGCGCGAAAGGGTTAAACTTTCGAAGATCGTAATCCGATTCGAAGACTACGGCCCATAGTTTAAAAAACTTTGTATCTTCATCAATCTAAAATGTTTTCGCCTTTTAAAATTGTCTCCCCTTAGTGTCAACATGTAGGGAGTTCGTTACTGGGCTCAAAAGTTTTGACAAATTTCCCTTTAGGGTAATTCCACGAGAAAAGGTCCCAGCCTAATGACACCCATGACAACCATTCTGTGCACAAATTGTGAAATTTTATTAATTAACTTTGATTAAAAGTTTTCAAAATTTTAAATCCTTGAGGATCACTTCCTTTTTTTTATTATTTTAATTAGTTAAGACCTTAAAAATGAGTGTTACGGAGGGCACTTAACTGCTACTGTTAAAGAATTTTTATTATTGCCCAGCGAAAATTATCTCCTGCATGACAAAGTCACCAGTGATGTCATCGATGACATATAGGTGACATTGTCATGCATAACATCTTGGAGATGTCATCGTGGAGGGATGCTGTTCATGTGCTTGACTCTCATTGGCTACTGAAATTTAAATAAGGTTTTAACGTCAGTTCAGCATTAGCATGAGTACTCGACTCAGAATCCGAAGATCGCGGGTTCGATCCCTGGCTGAGCCGAAAAAAAAATTTTTTTAAATAAATTTTTTTTAATTTTCGAAATATTCAAAGAGAGGGCAAAGAAGAGAGTTATCTATAAATTGACATTTAGAGAGAAAAAGAGCAAATGTGCTGCTCTCAAATGGTTTTTTCGCCATCGCAGCCCCTACCATGACATGTCACCGGTGAATTCACTGTACTACTACTTTACAAATGTCATACAAAGTGTCATATGAATTGTCATGCATACCGGATCGAAAGTCACCTTGACTTCATCGATGATGTCAGCGGGACATTTGCCGCTGGGTGATTCTTATAAATACAATCAAACGTTCCTAGAAGGAATCTTAAGATACTCGTAACAAAAATAAAGTTTTTTTTTACATTAAAACTACATCAAAAAAGCTATGACTCCACCTCTAAACCACTCAAAAAAAAAAAAAATAGCTTAAGGCGAATTTATCATTGAGTGGTTCGACTGTATTTCAATAATTTATTAGAGATTAAATTTTTTTTTAATAAAATAATAATTCAAATTTTTTTTTTTTTTTATAAATAAAAATCCTATTGAAATGGATAAATTCTCATGATTATCAAATCGAATAAAAAAAAAACCCGATCTGATAAGAGCCTCTCTTTGAATTCATTCCGATAGCTACTGACTGAAACATATGTAAAAAAAAAAAATCGAATTTTTACTAAAACTCATTAAAAATGTCAGTCAAAAAACACTCTAACGACCAAAGTAAAATTCAACTCTTTTAACACAAAAAAAAAAAAAAAAAATCCGATAACCTTCGGATCGCACTGCTTACCCATTTTGACAGCACTCTTAACGACCGATTAACGAAGTAAAAAAAAAAGAACTCTTATAATTTGAAGTGTCCGAAAACGAAAGAAAGAATAAATTATTTGAAATTCTTTTAATTTTTCGACTCGAATGAGTGGCACTTTTAACTATTATTTTTTTATTTTTGATGTTAACGAATTCGTAGGCGAATATCGACTAAAATTTAAATCCACGTTTAAACTTATTCAAGTGAGCAGTTCGCTCATTTAAATCGAGATTAAATCGGTTCAGCAGCAAGTGCGAGATGATTCTCTCTTTGCTTGGGTTTTTGCATTTATCTAAATTTTCCATAAAGCAAAAAATTAAATCAGTGCGATGAGCATTTTCCCATCATTCAATTTTAATGCTCGAACAATTCATTCAATGGGATCGTTTCAGTGTCGGGTGTGTCGGACAAAAAAACAACAAGATAACGTTCTTTGAGCTGAACCTTTTGGAGTGACAAAGAGATGAAAAGATTCTTTTGAATTTCATCAATGCCAGTCGAATCGAAAGACTATTCGAATTTAAGATCAACTTGAAAATATCCATGAAATGCATGAAAATATTTAGCAAAGAAAACTACCTCTTCGCAAAAAGGTTTAAGCTAATACAGTGTGGGAGTAGGCACTCTGTGGGCCCCGTATTTAAATATTTAGGGCCCTTTTGTATTCAGACAATTATTTAATTTGAACATGAAAGAGTTTAAAGACAAAGAAACGATTTTTTATATGACAGTCTTAAAGAATGTATGCTTTGGAAGCAATTGGTGTTAGGAATCGGCGTTCAATGGTAGTTCATACACACTCCGTTCTCATACACACAAATTAAGTACGAAAAATAACAATAATCCCTATAAAACTTTTGTGGTATTAATGATGATGATACGATTAGGGTGAGACTTAACTTCTCCCTTGCTTTGCAGAAGGCACTGGAAATATAGGGAAGAATTTCTCTTTCTCTAGGACTCATACAGAAGAGCTCGATATTCAAAATTCGGGAGTTGAATCCAAAGAAATTCCACTGGCAGCCTAAACTATTTTGCATTTCTAAACATCCTTCTATAGTGCTAGTAAAGGAATTTCTGATCCAATTACTTTAAGGGTCGTAGTCTTCAACTCGATTTACTAAATTCGAAAGTTTAAATTTGCGAATATATTCCTATAGTCTTCATGTCGGTTTAACTCAATCAAATACCTTTGCTACATTTGAATTTTTCAAAAATTTTCATATCAAATTAATAAATCTGTTTTAATCACTCCTGAAGACTATCATCTGGAAGTTCAAACTTTTAAAAAAGCTTAAAGTTTGTTGAAGACTATGCGCCTAAATGCCTGGTGTGAAAGTTAGAATTATTTTGGAACTCTGGAATGGCCCACAATCGAATCTTATGCTTTTTGGATTGACTTCGTACTAAATATTCATCAAAATAACAATAAAAAATATTTAAAAAAACTCGCAAAACTCAATGCAACCCTGTGAAAACTTAATTTTTTTTAAAAAAGGCATTTTTCCTTTGGAAAAGAAAACGATTAAATTTTTAAAGCCTTGAATTTAAAGTGCGCCCCCTTGGTGGTGAGCCTTTGTTTTGACATCGCTGATCTAGCACTGAGAAAATACTTTTTTTTATAAACATTAAATGCATCTATGCACGAATAAAATAAGTAAAAATGAACGAAAATAACTTATTACTTTGAAATTGTGAGAAATTTTTAATTTCGGAAATTCGTGTGCTCTCGAATTTGCAGTTTTTCCCTTGCAGTTAAGCTTAATTAGCAAATTTATATAAAATGTGACATTTTCTATGAATTGAGAGAAAGATTTTCCTCATCAAAAATTCTGTTCATAATTTGTTAGTCGATTGATTTACAGCTGTGTTCAATGTAATAGAAGGGTTAATGGGGAGGATCTCGAACGTGCGTTTGGGCTAATTGTGTGATAAAGAACTCACAATATCTCTGCCTTCGTAAACCTTTTCTATGATAGAAGTTACACAAGGGGTGCGTTAAGGGGTTTTATATCCTCCCAGAACGAATTTGTTCCTTAAAAAAATATATTTAAAAAAAATTGTATTTTTTATTTTTAAGGGGGTTGTCTCCTTCGCAATGCCATTTTTGGACCATTTTAAAGACAGAAAAGGAAAAGTCCTTTTTCATTTTTTTTTTATTGTGTTCAGAAAGAATGAAGATTAATAAAGAAACAATTTTTTTATGTGAGAGCGGTTCAAAAAGTTTTCGGCCGTCAAAGTGGAAACTCCAAAAAAAAAAATTATTGCTGGTGGCCACGATTTCTCGTCTCCAAGTTGTCTGAAATGAAAAAGACAAACGGGGTTATAATCAGTATACATCTCATTTTCAGGTGAAGCTCGAAAAAAATTTTCGATTTTTTTTTACAAAATGGCGGCCTTCAAAAAATGAGCACATCGATTTTAGGTATATTTTTTTGTATTTCAGTGTAAAAAAAAAATAGTAAAAAATTTTTTAAAATTGTGATTGAGGGTCCAGCCATAATGGTGACAATTTTACGTCGAATCCACTATATTTCATTAAAATCGGTTCAATTGAACTGGAGAAATCGTGGCCACCAGTTCAAAAAGTGGTTTTGAGATAAATGCGTTTAAAGTTTGAAGGGCAGACCTTGCTCAAAAAAGAAGGCTATATCTTCTAAACTATTTCGAATTTCAGAAAATCCTTTTAGCAAGATATTCTCAGATATCCAAGCTACAAAAAAATGGGACAAAAAAATATAAAAAAAATGTTTATCCAATCAACAAATCCCTTGAGCTCCACATTTTCTTTTGAGAGCACAATAAATATCCTTTTCCTTTGATTCTTTCCCATGAAAAAAAAATTCAATCTACGACACTGAATAGAAAGAAATGACTTTTCAATTGATTTTGTTTCCATGCAATTACGCACTTTTCCGCACGCATTTCGATTGCGGTCGAGCATGAATTCCGAGCAAGTGGTTCGAGCGGCAGCACGCATAACCTTGGCAATGGAAAACGAGAGCAAACCGAAATCTTGTCAACAGGAAATGTTTTTATAATCGAAACACGTAGTTTTTTCGGAACTATTCGCATCCGACTCACATATTAAATAAAATAATTGGGATTCAATTTTTCGCAAAAAAAAAAAAAAAATCGCTGACCTTTCGATTGCGTCAAGTTATTTTATTGATTGGTTCGATTGCGAAAATCGTTAATTTGTCAAACGCAGTAAGTGCGTCAAAGCCATTGAATTTGTAAATAATTGTGCACGAGTATACGTGAATATAAGTCAATATATAAACATATTTATATATAATTTCAATATTATGCAATTCACATCTGTATCAATTTACATTCACGTTACTTTACAGACACAGAGCGATAGTAATTTCTTTTATTTTTATTTTGCTTTTATTTTATATTTTTTATTTTTTTTTTTTTTGCTTTTGTTTTCGAATGTGGGGGCGTTGTTTCTGTGATTGCACAATAAAAGTTTATTCGCATTTACATACATATTAACAATTATAATTACATTATTATTAACAATTTTTTTTTTTTTTTTTTTGTTAACGGTTTTGTGGTTTTCCATCCATACAAAACGCCATTTAAACGTGCTGCTGGCACCTCGCGTCGTCGAAGAGCACGTTTTCACGTTAATCAGAAATACATTTTCATCACGCCATCAAAAAAAAAAAAAAAAAATTTACCACTGATAACGCATTAAACTCATACATATTTTACTTTAATCATTAATTTTCTATCAATTGACGAAATATTTTGTATATTTGTAATTGATTCAATGATGAAATCAAGCCTCCAAGAGATTGAATTGAATGCTCTTTTAAATCTAATTTGATCAGGTGCGTATGCAGAAAGTTGTTTCAAGGAGCTTGTGTCACCGAAAGCACTGCCTGAATACACCTCTGAATATTCTTTCCATTCTAGTGTTAAAATGGTCAGTGCAATGTCGCACAGTGTTTCGTGAGCGGCCAAAAATACGAAAAAATTTATGTCTGAATTTTAAAAAAATTTTGATTGGTTTCTGTTGGAAATATATTGGAATAGAAAATTCAATTTTTTTGTCTAAATATTGTTAGCGGTATTTCGTCGACATGTCGTGACCACCAAATTTCATTGCTCTACGATCACTCCTTCTAGTTTTGGCCACAGAATGTATGGAGACGAAACACTGTGTGTCGTCTTGTAATAACTATTATGAACATATCCTGAGAATTATTTTAATCAATGAATTTACCATTTATCAATTTTTAAAATGCCATGTGAAAGTAGCACTCCTCAGTTTCTCCCCCCCCCCCCCCCCCTCTCATCTTTCTCTCTCTTCCACGCTGCTCTTTTTTGGAATTCCTTCTGGGATATAACGATTTTTTTTGGCCTATCGGCAATATATCCCATCGATAGAGCGTCTAAGAAAGTACCCTTTTTAATTAAGGAGTTGAATATGATTCAAATTTTTAGGATTTTTAAGGACTGAACTCAATTTATCCCTACCTTTAGCCACGCCCACAAATTAAGTAAATGTATTAAGAGTAAAATACTTACAACTCAAGATCCACATAACAATCTTTATTGATATTTTGTACAGTGGTAAAGGACTGACAGAGACATATCGTTGAAAAGAGTTGGCGTGGTCCTCTTCCAGCCAACCCCATTCAAAATTTGCCAACAAGCAGTGGTTTATCGTATTTATCGAAAAGCCGTAGAAGCTTGAAATGAGGAAAAACAGGTTGTGACCATGACCATTGAAGGACCATTGTATGAAAAAAAATTAACTGAACTGAAAATGCTCAGTTCCCCTTTCTCTAATTATGTTCTTTTCGGGTGGTTATTGTTCATAAATATCCCATATCATATCCCAACGGCCAAAATGCTTATAGAAGCGATGAATCGCAACACATTTCGCAAACCGTAGGTGGTAATGTATACGACCTCATATACCATCCTAGTATACTTTTGTTCGAACGTGGCCGTTTTGTAGATTGAACGCCTATCACCATCGCATAAAGTAAGCTATTGGTAGGCAGGTCACTTACAATTTCGTATACTTTGTAAGCTATTGGTAGGCAGGTCGCTTACAATTTCGTATACTTTGTAAGCTATTGGTAGGCAGGTTGCTTACAATTTCGTATACTTTGTAAGCTATTGGTAGGCAGGTCGCTTACAATTTCGTATACTTTGTAAGCTATTGGTAGGCAGGTCGCTTACAATTCGTATACTTTGTAAGCTATTGGTAGGCAGGTCGCTTACAATTTGTATACTTTGTAAGCTATTGGTAGGCAGGTCGCTTACAATTTCGTATACTTTGTAAGCTATTGGTAGGCAGGTCCTTACAATTTCGTATACTTTGTAAGCATTGGTAGGCAGTACTTCAATTTCGTATCTTTGTCAAGCATTGTAGGCGTGCTTACAATGTATACTTTGTAAGCTATTGGTCAGGCAGTCACTTACAATTTCGTATACTTTGTAAGCTATTGGTATGGCAGTCGCTTACATGTATACTTGTAGCACTTTGTTGGGTATCAATTCACTTATTATCATCTTGGAGCACTTCCTTTTTGTAAGTATTCAGACATATCCGTCAGAGTCTACATTTTTGAGGTATAAGATACCTAATACACTTTCTTACAGTTTTTTGGATCAACAAACCTATCTAGAACGTCAATATCAATTTCAATCTCTATTAAAATTCTAGATTTAATTTGTATGCAATACTCCTGGTATTCAATACAACTATGTAGGCAGTGTGAATTAACGATAGTCGCTAGACCCGGTCACAACAAGCAAAGGGCTCTGAACGTCAAACAAAAAATCATTAAAAATTCTCTTTCAAGTTGAATACCCTCGGATTCTAAAAGCTATGGCGTTCCATGTTTAGCAACCTGTGACCTTAGCCATTCTTATCAAATCTAATTTCAACAGTGGTCAACAAATAAATCATAATTTTCTTTTCCAATTAATCAGGTTTATAATAATGTTACGTTATTTATTATTTCATTTATTTATTTATTAATATTTTTTATTTTTGTTTTTAACAATTGTACAATAGAACTTTTTAAATCGTTTGCCACTGAAATATTGCATAAAGACTACTCATACGAACTAAACAAATACAGCTAATTTATCTAACAATTATCGCACACTTAAAATCAAAAATTTAATAAAACAAAATTAAAGTATCACTACAATTATTTGCACATTTCTTCTGTTCTTTTCACTTCAATTTTAATTGTACATTTTCATTTCGTATTCTTGGCAAATTAACGAGAAGAAAAAGAAGTGAATTTATATACAAAATTGTCATTTCGTTTAAAAAAAAAAAAAAAACAAGAGAAAAAACATTCATCAATTATAGCAGCTGAATTAAGTCAGTCTATAACAAATTTTTTTTTTCTTCTCACTTATTTGACAATCGATTGTTGAGGTTTTCCGGTGATCAGTGTAAAAACTTTTTGAACGAACTTCACACAATGAATGAAGTCACAAACAAAAGAAAAAAAGTTGGCTATTCGGTTCATTTAAATACTGAGCTACAATTTGATTAGAAAATCACAGTGAAATCTCCGATGAAAGGACACTCCCTGAAGAAAAGGTAACATCATCTTATTATTCGAATAAATTTTCTTTTTATAGCGAGTTTGACTTCTCAAAAGATAGATCTCCTTAGAGAATCCACTTATGAGGGACTCCACTGTAGTTAGACTCTTCAAGAGTTAAAGCCACTCATCGAATTGAATTTTCAATAATTGTCTGCAATCGAATAATTACACTACATAAAAACTGTTTGCTCTTTTTTTGAATTTAATATGAATATGAATACATTTTTCCCTAGGTTAAATGTCATTTCAAATTACTTTCAAATTCTCCTATCACAAAGCAATCACAATTTTCTATTTTTTATCTATTTATTTGGTTTTTTTTTTTTTCTCTCAATAATGACTCTGACGTAGCATTCCCAAAAGAAGAAGAAAAAATGAAAATTTCGATAAGCCCCTACGATTTATTTATTTCCTCCTAACCACATTTGAATTTGCGTAGAACTTCTGCCCTTTGTCTCGAGCACCATAAGAGCCACATAGATTGTAGCGACGAACATGCAGAAAGCAAAGAACCAGAACGTCCAATCGGAACCCCAGGCAGAGATCATCGAACCGAAGCATTTTGTGACAACAAATACCGAAAACCAATTGGACATCACTGTGAGAGCGACTGCTGTCGCCTTAACATCGGGCAAAAATAATTCGCCCATCATAAGCCACGGTACGGGGCCATAGCCCACCGAGAAAACAATAATAAATAGAACAACACTCACGAGTGGCAGCCAACCGATCGATGAAACATCCTTGCCATTATCTTTCATATGGAAATATATACCCAGAATTGCTAAGCAAACCGTCATAAGGGAACTACCGAAGAGCAAAAGTACCTTACGACCAGCACGTTCGATCAATAGCGATGAAGTTAGTGTCATAGCGACCTGAGTGAAACCGACAATAATCGAACAGATCGATGGATCGAGTGTACTGCCGGCTGATTTGAATATGGGTACTGTGTAGAAAATAACCGCATTAATACCCGAAAACTGTTGAAAGAACATAAGTAAAACGGATATTATGAGTCCATTGAAGGCAGCACGATTCCGAAATAGATCCATGAACGATGCATTCGAACTGGTCTGATCCAAATCACTCTGGATCAATTGAATTGCAGAACGTGAATCACAATATCGGCCCCAGAGCCATTTCAACGATAAAGCCGCATCGCCACGACGACCCTAAGAATATAATAATAAATAATATTATTATAAAATATATGTATGTATATGGTTTTCGTACCTTTTTCAGCAAAAAGACCGGTGTCTCTGGTAGTAGAATCAGGCCAATAAATAATAAGATCGGTACACAAAGGCAGACAACGCTCAGCGTTATCCACGATACAACCGCACCAATGAGATATACCAGTAATATACCGCAAGTCAATGACAACTGAAAGAGTGTACCCAGTGTACCGCGTATGCTTGTCTCGGCGATTTCCGAAATATACATGGGTGCGACAACACAAAAACTACCCGTCGAAATGCCTGGAAAATTTCAGAAAATTGATTTTTTTTTATAGGATCTTTTGAGATGAAAGAAACTTACCAATCATAAAACGTCCAAAATAAAGTGCACCGGCCCCTTTGGCAAAGATGATCGATAGCCATGCCACAATGAAGGGAATATCCATTGCCAACGCTGTGTAACGTCGTCCGATGGCATCAGCAACATATCCTGTCGGTAGGGCACCCAAAAAGGCACCTATCGCCAGCAAGGAACTAACCCAAGTTTCTATAAAATAACAACAATAAAATCTTTTTTTTTTTTATATATCAAATCAATAGTGGTATTCAAGTAGTTGTGGATATTGAAGTGTGCAAATTTTGCCCCTTTGTATGAACGACCCTGCGAAGAACGAGTGCAAAACTTGTGCGATAACATGGCGCCAAATTTGCCCATCAAAATCGATGTGCAATATTTGCCCGGCCGCGGAATTTTTTTTCCATACAAAGAAATTTGCACAAACGCAAAATTTGCGAGGGTGCGAAAATTGCACACCTGCTTGAATCCCACTAATGAAATGAAAAAAATTCCCCAGCACTCAAAAAGTCATCCAGAAATGACAATGATACTTTGTGTTCACGTCAACATAGAATAGAATGTGCATACAAATGTGAATAAGTATGTGTGTTTATCGGAGTACTTCAAAGACGTCATGGAAAATGCACTTGCACAGTGGTTTCAATGGCAACGGCTCTAGAAAAGAAATGGCCTCTTGTAAATTTCTCTAAATTATTGACTTGCCCCTCACGGAAACACGCTCACGATAAGTGAACGGAATAGTTTTGATATTGAATTGAAGCCGACCTATAATTGAACGAATATGCGTTTAATTGATGGGCAAGCGCTACTGTGATCGAACCCTATTCCCCGGAACCGTTTGCAATTTCAATCAATCTTTCGAATGTGCCCCAGTGTGTATACGAGGCTGATGCCGTTTCTTACAGCAATTGAAAGAAATTCCCCCTTTTTGCGGTAATTACACCGGTACGAGAGTACCTGGACAATAAATTCCAATTATGGCAAGGATGAAAGAAGGATTGCGTAACGTTCATTTCATGCTTGGCTTTGTCGAGATAGACATTTTTGAACTGAACCGCGGTAGCCAGTGACGTAAATAGATTTTTGATGTGGTTGAGGATGACTTTTGCAGTCACAGAGTAAATTTCTTATTCAGAATTTCCCCTTCTAATGCAAACTATTATTAGAACGAACACATTATATTCTTCGACATGTATCACATTTTGACCTTGTTCTCTATTGCTTTGGACACGACTGTACATGGGTATGTAACGCTCTACTTACGCTGGTCGAGTGTTAATTGAATTTCGGAGATGGGAGCTGTTGCATTTGGATTTGTTGCATTCGTATCCGTATTTTCGGAGATTTGTGGTAACACTGGTGATGTCCAAGCCAAGGCTGTGCCAGCCGACACAGCTCCGAGGCAAACTATAAATAAATAATGAATTCAAATTAGCTTAATGCATTGAAAAGTCGAATATAGCCACCATCATGATCACTGTTGCCCGTTTATGGGGGAATCTCTCCCCTAAATTAAAAGACATTTATTATCTTTAGTGGAATTTTAGGCCGAAAATGGTCAGGAAATATTGTTTGAAACCTTATGGGGCCAAGTTTTTGTTTTTAGAAGATTTCAAATTGAATTTTAGGGAATTTTGAGACTTGTCTTGAGACATTCAGGGGAATATTTTCGGAAAATTGTTCTGAACATGGAATATTCCCTAATCCTCACATGTATGATTCTCATAAAGTAGGGCACCATACTTGTGTTGCTGCATATGTATGGATGTATAAATATTCTAGAAATAAAATTTAAAGATTTGCTTTTCATAATTACAAAACCTTGTCAATTAGGGTTAGAACCTTAAATTCATAAATAATATTTCAGTAGAAGTTTTTACTAAAGGTTTTCCAAATGTTGTCTCATAAAGTCAATTTTTTAATAAACATTAAATATTAAATTGAAACAAAAACGTGAAAACGTAATATTAAATAGTCATTCTAAATAAAGCGCTAATGAGCGTATACTATAAATTTTTTTAAGATGTACTTTCTGTATTATTTTCGTAAATCTTCCAATCGACGAGATTGCAGTTCAAGTTTTGGTCCAACTGAAAATTTCGTTCTTGCTGCCCATTTTTCTACATCATATGAAGCCAAACTTGGCGAATTGCCCAACGCGTCATATCTGCTTGCTGATGTTCAAAGAAAAGGGTCTTTGTTAGCAGTTCCCATTAGAGCCATCACAATGTTAGTTTTTTAAAAAACCCTTTTAAGGACAATTACCAAAGAAGTTACAAAGAATGTTGATGCAGTGAGCTCAAAAAGTTCAGTAGAATTTATCTTAGAAGTCTAGCACTCAAAAGTGAAATGGTCATATCAATTCCATGGAACAGTTCACATTTTAATGAACATTTCCAAATTGGTGAACTTTATAGTTAAATTATAGTATAACTATATATGTATATACCATAAATATTTTGCCAAAAAGCTTTTATCAGGCGTTAGTCTAGTTTGGGCCTAGTTCCGAACTGGTCCAAAACTAGACTAGTTGTAATCCGTTTCTTGAAAAAATTTTAGCGCCAAAATTCTTAGAATTTTTCACTTATTCTATATATAAATTTTGATCGAAATCGGACGTCATGAATTTTTCGGATTTTTTTGGTTTGTGGTCCAAAACTCTCTAAATTTCTTCTTGCCCCCCAAATTTTTTTTCGGTTAATGTCTTATAATTGCTCAATATACTACTGTGGCAAATATGAGCGCTACCAAAGCACTCTTTCTCTCGCTACGCCCTTGCCTAGTACCAATATTGCTTTTATTGGTGTTATAAAAAAGCCCATGCAGAAGATTTTCGAGCCCCTTTAATAGCTCCTATGGTCATTGTGGGAACTGGAATCTGGTATTATGCCAGTTTCGGACAGAATTCCCAAGCGATTTCGATCCCTTTTCAGAACTCTGTGACTCTGGATCAAATTCGAGTTCCGGGAGAGATCATCTCTTTTCCCTTCCCAATCGCATTATATTATGCAGACCCCGGGATAAGCCGGGGCACTTGAACCAAGCAAGAAGAAGGCTAATATTATGCAATAAATAGAATGCTTTTCATTACAGAAAATTTATTTTAGCTGGCGGGATATCAGATTATCAAAGATTGAGAGAATAACAATGGTGGATAATAGTCCATAAGTCCCGATCTTCATCGATAAAATGCCTCACCTATTCTACTCACCTATTAACGCTGCAACATATTGCATTTTCTTTGATGTTCTGACCACGCTATCCTGCAGCGGGTCATATAACATTGGATTACGCGCTCCGGGGTCATCGTCTTCTTGGCTGACGGTCTGCAAAAACAATAAAATAAAAAATAAAACATTAAATTAAAATTCTTGAAAATTCAATTTCCTTCTCTCATTGAAATCGCTTCGAATAAAATCTAAAATAAAATTCCTCTTACATGTGAGCTGACCGCTCACAATCCATTGTCCAAGTTCAATGGTATTTGATATTCCTCTTCGAAATGATTCTCTTTCATTGACCCAAAATCGAGTACATAATCGTTTTCGTCTAATTATAGAAACTCTTGGCATTTAACACGTGCTGCAGAAAAAAGCTCTTCAAACATTGCAATCTCAAAAATCTACATAAGAAAAGAAAACCTCACAAAGAGGAATGCTGAGCAATTCGGCAAACCTGGTCGAAAGAATCATCTCAATACATAGGAATAAAGGAATTATGAAAGAGTCTGAGCAAGTTCCTCTAAAAGATAAACATAACAAAATTTGAAGAAATTTTTTAGATACTGTGGATCTACAGTGTACGCAGGGGTGATTTTTGGGGGTTCAAATACCTATCTGAAATTTTGAAGTCAAAAAGTAAAAATTTATAATTTTTCAATGCTCCTAAATCCCTGCCGGAATAATTTTTTATCTACCCTTCAAGAAGAAATCAATGAGAAACCAATCGACCGATTACACTGGTTTACTAGTTTACACTCATTTATTTTAATTTTACTTACAAAATTATAACTTTGCCTTTTTTGACCATCGATTTTGGAAACTTATATCTTATTTTGTTTGGTAAGGAACCAGTTTGAGATTTAAAAAAAATACAGAAGGACATTGATCGGTTCATGATCAAATTTTGATGATGGAAAAAAACTCATGAATTTTCTCCAAAACTATGTTTTTTTTTAAGATTTAACGGTCTGCAGAATCTTATTTTCTCTGACCGATCTTAAAATTTTGTGTAAAAATGTTTTAGAGGGGTTAATTTTCTTTAATTTTAGGGATAAATTGTTCAAATCAGATAATGTATTTGGGCAATTCACAAGGTCTTCTAAAGTCCCTTTTAATTTTATCCCCAGCTATAATGAGTATTTTAAGAGCCAGGAATACCAAGTTTAGGATGGGATAAAAAGGGACTTTAGAAGATAATGTGAATTGCCTAGTTATCCATTTTAATAGATATTTTCGATACAAGTGTCGAAATGAAGCTGTTTTTTGCACGAGAGGTAAATGTTGTAAAACGAGGCGCAGCGAGTTTTACAATACCACGATGCGAAAAAAGCTGAGTTTCGACACGATGCCGAACAATATTTTATGCAATGAGATTTCAAACTAGATTTTAACCTAAATTTAAGAAAACGTTTTTTTTTGTGAAGAAAATTTTTATTTTTATTTGACAGATTCATAATTTGAAATTCTTTATAATACAACTTCGTAGTATGCTCTGCTTATTTTTGCCTTGTATTTTTTGAAATGCGTGCGTTTTGAAATTTATTATTGCACACCTTGCCTTGTATTATTTTGAAATGCGTGCGTTTTGAAATTTATTATTGCACGCTTTGAAATTCATTACAAACCCTGGTAGTATGCCATGCTTTTTGTTTGTTTTAAAATTTTTTTTATACTTTCTCAAATCTAGTGTCATAATATGCTTCATTATGATTTTAAGATCGACATCATAATAGGCCTATTATGATGTCGAATTGCATAAAAAAAATTTTCATATTTTTCTTTAATTTTTAGAACGCCTAAGTCCTTAAGAAAAGTGCATTTATATCTCCTGTTGAAATGAAAAATAATTATTTGTGAACTAGTGTTATTGGTGTGCCTGCCTAAAAGTCGACATAATTTTCATTGCTTCCGCTTTGTTGCCTACCGAAAAAACACTATCCCGAAATAGATTCCTATATTTTTTATATAGGAATCAAAACTTATCTATTAGATTGATATTTATTGATCAGCTCTAGACATCTGACTAAATTAACCGTAATTTTAAATATCCGTTTTTTTTCGTTTCTCTCGAAATCCGATTAGATCACTTTCATTTGCTATACGAAGATGTTAACACGAAACGGTGAAAGCATGAAAGAACATGTACTCAGACATAGGCCAACTAGATAACTGCTTATCACTTGGATTTAATTTTAACGGAGTTTAGCGATGAGATTGCAATGTTCAAGATAGCGGAATTTAGGCAAAAGTTTGAAGAAATTCGGCAAGATTATTTTTGACACAAACCTTCAACAGCCGCAGTATCATTCTTTCAAATAATATACAAAATATTTTCATATTCATATTTCAAATTTCTTCGAGATCCTTCCGCTTTAAACAAGTCTAAAATTTATATCTTTTTAAACACTGCAACACGTTCGTATTTTCACCCAAAGAGTTTTCGACTCAAAACAAAAATATTTATTGGATTAAAAATATGCAAAGAAATTAAAGTGATGTTTTGCTAAACGATGTTATCTCGATCGATGATTTCACTCGACTCCATTTCTTGTCTTCGTTCTTTCTGCTGGCAGTCGCATCTAGGTACTCGGTGCTAGTGATGGGACTATCACTAGGTAGTGGGTGTATATAATTCTCACTGGCTTTATAATTGTTCC
Organism: Chlorops oryzae; assembly: GCA_020466095.1. Lineage (NCBI taxonomy): Eukaryota > Metazoa > Arthropoda > Insecta > Diptera > Chloropidae > Chlorops > Chlorops oryzae. Next base: position 3,141,059 of record CM035807.1, on the reverse strand, counting down.
CATAAAAGGAGTTCCTGCTTTGACATATTCGGTGGGCACCATAGGTGAATTTGAGGTAAAATTGTATCGTTTTCCACCATTTTTGAGTTTTTCAAATACTGAGGTACGACCGAGTCTTTTAGGAAAAATTTGAAGTTTCGACATGCATGTAGGACCTATATTTTCCGACTAGCTATAGCTGTCATTGAAGCATTAATTTTCAGTTCTACCAAGTTCTTTACCTTAACTTTTTTGATCGAAAATTTTCAGAAAAATTCATTATTAAATTAATTAAATTAATTTTAAAAAATTAAAATTAGAATTTCGAAAAAAGGTCGAAAGGAGACCTTTTTTTTTAAAAAAAAAAAGGGATAATTTTTCGAATGATCTAGGTACTTTGAGAGAAACTAAAAAATCGTCTATGGCAGGCGCTCTTATGGCACTTGAGTTTGAGGACTTCCGCTTATATAGTTAAAGGTTATAGTTAAAGAATTCCCAAACTTTTTGGACCCCAACTTTGTGAAGAAGCCAAACGAGCGCCTTTCAGGATATAAACTATGGCATCCAAAAGGTCTGGCGGGTTATGCAAAGGCATGCGGCATCATGAAAGGAATTTTTAAATTTTGTTGATTTTTCGATAGGTGCCATCTAAAAACACTGTGGAGACTAGTTTTTAGATTTTTATTTTGAACAGTCCTTGAAATATTCTTGAAAATCCTTTTTTAATAAGCCTTTTTTCAAAATTTTATATCTCAAAAACTAATTAAGATAAGAAGATGAAACAAACGTTGGTTGATTGCTAATATAACAGGAAATCAAAAACAAAAAATTTTTTATTTTACACTGAGAAAAATTTTTCCACAAAACTAAAAAGACAATTTTAACAATTTTTTTCAGTGTATTCCGTGTTGGACGCCACTCTACAAATTTTTAAAAAAAATACCTCTAAGTATTTGCTTTTATTTAAAAAAAAGTTTTATTCAAATTAAATGGCGCAACAGTGAGATATTCAAAAAATTACAAGTGCACATAGATGCTCTAGTACTAATATCCAGTACAAATGTACGAAAATGATACAAAACACATTACTCATACGGCATGTTTTTAAAAATATAATATCTCCAGAAATAATTAAGATAAAAAGATAAAACAAACGGTGACTTATTGTTAATAAAACAAGGAATTTAGAAAATTTATTTTTAAATTTTACACTGAGAAAAATTTTTGCACAAAAAAGAAATCAAAAATTTAACAATTTTTTTCAGTGTATTTCAGTTTTTGTAAAACCTTTTGAATGTTTCAAAAAAAAAAACACTGAAAAAAATTGTTAAAATTTTCTTTTAAGTTTTGTGGGAAAATTTTTCTCAGTGTAAAAATTAAAAAAAAATTTTTTTGATTTCCTGTTATATAAGCAATCAACCAACGTTTGTTTCATCTTCTTATCTTAATTAGTTTTTGAGATATAAAATTTTAAAAAAAGGCTTATTAAAAAAGATTTTCAAGGATATTTCAAGGACTGTTCAAAATAAAAATCAAAAAACTAGTCTCCACAGTGTTTTTAGATAGCACCTATCGAAAAATCAACAAAATTTAAAAATTCCTTTCATGATGCCGCAACCCGCCAGACCCTTTAAAAAGTCCCTCACAACTTAATATTTTTTTGAATGGAGAAGATTTGCTTGGGCCTTCGAATAAAAGTCTAAAATTTCTTTCACGAAGCGTTGTTTGGGAAACACTGGCGCCTTTTTTATGCTATGTCTCTTAGCGTTGTTTTAGGATTTTTTTTTTATAATTTTTTTCATAGATATTTTCCCCCATCAAATTGAGGGTTCTCTTAAGGCATGTTATTTGAATCAAGGTGTCTCTTCAAAGATGACTCGAAATCATAATCAATTACTAATCAGAAGTTTCTCACATTTGGATTAGATAATCATTATAATTCTTTTCAAAATGTAATCTAATTGAACAGCTTTGCTTTTCTTCTTCTTACAATCAACCAGTCACTTATAGCATGTTTCCACATAGTGAATTAACTAAATGAATTAGAATTATTTCGGACATTTAGAAGCGTATAATTACGATTACTATTGAAAAATTTTGGTTCAGGAGATTAAAAACAAATAATAATGTTGATAAGATTTGATGCAGATGCTTTACAGAGTCTAATCCATATGGTTAATTCACTATGTTAATTCAATATGGAAACATGCTATTAGTCTATCACTATTTATGTTGTGACTATTGTCTTTATGAAGTTCATAGCTGATAACTATTTCAATTAATAAAAGTAAATTTAGACTTTTAGATTCGTAATTTTCATGTCGACTTAATGTCTTCGAAACTTCAAACTTTCGAACACAATTTTTAAGTCTTCAAGTCTTCATGCCAGTTGTTCCACTCAATCATGAGCAAGTATACTCATATTTTACAGAAATTTTCATCAAAAATTTTCTCACTACCTGCCAGAAGTCCTGGTATCCGATTTAAAATTACATGAAGACTATCATTTGAAAAATCAAATCTTAAAGAATTTCAAACTAAGATGAAAATAATAAAAAGCTTTTAAAACTACACTTCGAATCCAAACCAATTTCTTTCGAAAATTTCACCATTGCTCAATACATTTGAAAAATTCTACTTAAATAAGATATCCCGGAAAGATAATCCGCTTTGAAATTCTTGGACTCTCCCCTTTTGGACGTAATTCAGCAGCACATCATTCTTTGAGTTAAATTCTTTGCTACAAATCGAAAGCTGGCATTCATCCATCTACGCAATTGTTGTCGTTTGTTTTGGTCATCGCCATCAAAATATTTGCTTTTAACGAAATTTATTTAAAGATATAAGAAAATGCGAAAACAAGCAAAAAAAAAAAGAATTTTCTTTTAATTTTATATAAAAAAAAATAGAGTGAAAAAAAATCCCATTTTATCGAGCGGTCGCTAATGACGGGGAATGAATGCACTTGCAGCTTTCGGAGCTCAATTTTGTGAGAAATCATTTCGAAAAAATTCTTCTTGGCATTCAAGAATAAGAGGCCTGTCTTTATGATTATTTTCAGCTGTTTTCATATTTCTTTATGGCTTTCTTCTTCGTTAAAATATTCGAATGTGCGATTTTAGTATTTTTTTTTTTTAGTATTTTTTTTTATATATTTTTTTTACCTGCCACCAGCGCGCCATGGCACGCACAACTTTGTCCGAATCCATTGAGATTTGAGTTGTTCTCTTCTCAAATTAATCGTTAATATTATGTAATAGTCAATAGAATTGAATTATTCAATAATTGATTTATTTCGAAGATTTTGCGGTCCCGTTAAAAAAAAAAATTTTCAAGAAGAACGGCGTTGCCAACTTCAACTTCCGTTTTCAAAACGTTTCCGCACGAAGTAAAAAAAAAAATTAAAATTTTCCCCCACTCAACCGTTTAGGTTAAAAACGGTCTTTCGTAGAGGAGTAGATCGGGATTTTTTGTTTCTTTTATTTTATTTTTTTTTTCTGTATTTTTATTTCCCAGAATCGTATAAAGACTAAAAAAAAAGCTATTCTCGTGGCTTTCGAATTATTCGATATTCCATTCACAGTCCAAATTCGAGTCCTTTTTTTTTATTCGTTCTAATATTATTTTAATTATTTTCTTTCTTTTTTTCCTATTAATTTTTACGACCGTATTTTTCAACTGCTACTCGAAGACTGATATATGAGTAACTTGCCCATTCCTATGTTTCGTTCGAACAAGAAAAAACAAAATCTCTGCATCTGCATCTCAGCGAAACGCCGCGCCGAGGAGCTCATGTAAATTCCGAAAATTTTTCGAAATACTTACATTCACGAATGCAATTCTGCGATCCGATTTTCTTTCCTTTTGCCATCGTTTTTCATTCAAGTTTAATTGTTTCTTCTACGTAAAAACAATTTCATTGCAATATTCGTTTCATTCGTTCGTCTTTATTTGTTCGTTTGTAAATTAATTGGCTTATTTCATGTTAACGAGAACATTTCATATGGACTCTCGCATGCCCGATCGCGTTCAACGGATTCACGAGTTTTATTGGTTTTGATTTGAACTTTTTGTTCTTTTTCAGAAAAAGTTTTTTTCTTTCTTTTTTTGTTCTCTTTTATCTTTTATTCCACATGACGCCGTTTGTTGGCACGTGTTTCCTTTCATCGAAATTGTCATCGACATCATTCGGTCTTTGATTGTTTGTAATTTCTCTAGACGTACCACTGAAGGACAATTGTTTGTCTCCTTCCCTATAACTATGTACACTTCTCTCACCTACAATCCAACCTCCAAAGCAACCCTAATAATCCAGCAGCCAAAATGATGCGATGAACCGCAACACATTTCGTAAGCCGTAGGGGGTATTGTATACGACCTCATATACCATCCTAGTATACTTTTGTTCGAACGTGGCCGTTTTGTAGATTGAACGCCTATCACCACCGCATAAAGTAAGCTATTGGTAGGCAGGTTGCTTACAATTTCATATCCTTTGTAAGCTATTGGTAGGCAGGTCACTTACAATTTCGTATACTTTGTAAGCTATTGGTAGGCAGGTTGCTTACAATTTCATATACTTTGTAAGCTATTGGTAGGCAGGTCGCTTACAATTTCGTATACTTTGTAAGCTATTGGTAGGCAGGTCACTTACAATTTCGAATACTTTGTAAGCTATTGTAGGCAGGTCGCTTACAATTTCGTATAGTTTGTAAGCTATTGGTAGGCAAGTTGCTTACAATTTCATATACTTTGTAAGCTATTGGTAGACAGGTCGCCTACAGTCTTGTATACATTGTAAGCCATTGGAAAGCAGGTCGCTTGCAATCTCGTATACTTTGCAAGCTATTAATATCCCAGCCGGAACTGTGTACAGGAAGTGCCCGATCACTGCCATAGCACCAAGTTTGATGTGCACAACATAATGCTGATATACAAAACTTATGCACTTTTGTTAAAAAATGTCCTAGGCTGGTGCGGTGGTGTGATAACTGGGTTCGAAGTGGATAGCGACTGTATATGGGCATACTTCGTGTGTTTTCGTTGCTAAAGCACATTGCTATATACAACGTGTACTTCGTGCCGTTCGGCTTCGGTTGCTTTCTTCGGTTCTGCATACTTGCTATGCACCAAGTGTATCGTGTAGTATGTTAGGCAGTCAATTATTTCATTTTTGCCTATTAACTACTCTGTTCACTGAGTGCCTAGTAACTACAAGGCCCGGCTGGGTAATCAGGTCGCTTACGGTCTCGTATACTTTGTATTCTATTGGTAGGCAGTTCGGCTAGAATCTCGTATACTTTCTAACTATTAATAGACAGATCGATTACAGTCTCGTATACTTTGTAGGCAGTAGGCACAGTTGGCCACTGGGAAATATATCACAAAGAGAGAATATTTATATCGTTAGATTTGGTGGGAGCAGTAAAAGGATTCACCGTAATCATTGGCACAACAATAACAGTCAGATTGTTAATTACACTAGTGTACAAATTAAGGAACTTTGGCGAAGGCAGAGTTAAATGGCGAAATTTTAAATTAATTGGGGGTCGCTGACCACGAAAATGGCATCTTCAGCAGTCTTTGGATTTTTTTTTTTTGAGAAAATTTCTCACAAAAAGCCCAAAATTATTTTTAAAAAATGTAAACCAAAACAGTCAGTTTTAATCAGGCCTGTAGAGAGGGGGTGGAAAAGGGGGATTTCCCCTGGGCCCGGATTTTATGAAGGGACCCACAATTGGCAATGGGATTTTTTGTTTTCGCACACTTCTGTGAGGACCCCGGGAAAAAATCTCCCGGGCCCCAAAATTTATCTCTACGGGCCTAGTTTAAATAAAACAAAAATAAAAATGAGTACAGCTCTGTGTTTGCCATAGCAAAAGGCTAACAAAAGAATTTCGACCCTCCCAGATTTTTGAAGAAAAAAAAAAACTGTTCTCATAAGCGAAGGCTCGACTTTGCTAATGGGTCGGAAGGGGAGTCAATGGGGAAAATGTCTGTTTCTTTAAGTAGTGCTAGTAAAACGCTTAATCTGTGTTCTGTTACGGACAACAGCTGTCTATTAAAAAACTACGCACCCCCTCCCGCTCAAACGTCCCACCTTGACTGCCTGTGGTTGTTTATTTCGCAGATTTCAAATGAAATGGAATGGCCATTTTGCCAATAAATATTGTAATAAGAAGGAATTTAATACCCTCATTCCCGCTTACCTACATTCCTGATGATCTCAAATTTTAAATATTTCAACGCACTGTAGTGACGTCATACACAAACTGTGAGAATCTACAGTATATTATAATATTTTAATTAAAACGAAAACAATTAAATTAAAAAAAAAATCAATTAAAAGAATAAAAGCAGAAAGTAAACTAATCAAAAATGTGATGAGACGATATTCAACAGGAATTCGTCGTCAATAAATTAAAGGTGCAAATGAAATAAAAGAAAAAATTAAAATAAAAAAATAATTAAATATATTTGAAAGCTTTCAGTTGCAAGCGAAAGACGTGAAAAATGCTCAACACTCTTACACCCAAACATACACAATGTCCTTTTGAAACTGAAAGACCATTGCGATCCACATTGGCACGGGCGAAGAATATTGCATTTCTAAGAAAACAATTCAAAGTTGTGTGCAAACTTTGCACAAGACTCGAAAGAATCGCCGACAATCAAGTCACATGGCTGTACCTCGAAAAATCACTCTAGAATCTTGCTCCCATCGTTCCCGTTCTTCGATACATTCTCCCACAAATACACCAACAGCTTAGACGTTCTAAATATATTTTACAAAAAAAAAAAAAATAATAATAATCTCACACTATACCCCCATCGGTTGCCACACACCCACTTTCGTTGCGTCGCAAATCACATGCAAATGCCGTCGAAAAAACCGCAAAAAACTAGAGGCAAATTGGAGGCTCGTCCACGAGCAGAACAACATTTTGCTTTGTTTCTTCGATTCTGGCAAGGTCATAAATGAGAGACAAGACGAAACAAAATATAAAAAAAAAACAACAACAACACAAAACACATCAATCAAAAACAATCAACGTTTTTAATTGATTAAATTTTTCTGCCTGATCTGATGTCAATATTTACAAAATGTCAATTGAAATTGCCTTGAAAGAAAGAATTTATTGGAAAATGGTGGTAATGGTGGAAATAAAATGGAGGAAACGTTTTTGATTTACAAACTTCTTCATTTTGTAAATCAAAAACATTCCATAATGCTTAAATATTGCACAAGAAATTATCGAAAATGCAATGAAATTCAATCGCAAAATACGCCATGAAATCTTTTCAATAAATGGAAAATCCATGCACTTCAAATGGATTAAGTTTTATTTGTACTTCTTCAGCTATGCAAGCACTTGAACTAAGCCTCATCCCAATCGGTAAAACGATAGTGTCATATAAATATCTATGGCAATAGACAAATGGCCACTTAAGTTGAGAAAAAACAAGTAAGGGTGAATCTCCTGGTGGTCATATATTTTGTATAGTCTATCTGGACTGGATCTGGGTGTTACATAGGTACAACCACAAAAACGCAATATACCCACGACACTGATTGTGTAGGGTATAAAAATCTATTGCTTTAGACCCGTTCGTGAATGTTTCTGTTAATTTTTTTCTTTATGAGACATACTTATAAAAACTTGTGAATAATATCGTAACAGAAAAGGTTAACCAAAGCGGTAAGGATTTGACTGTAGGATATTTCCTAAGTTCTCAAGTCCGAAAAAGTTTTTATTTACTATGGGTATCAGGTCAATAAGTTAATTTAAATTAAGTTAAGCTATGTTAAGTCAAGTTAAGTTAAGTTAAGTTAAGTTAAGTTAAGTTAAGTTAAGTTAAGTTAAGTTAAGTTAAGTTAAGTTAAGTTAAGTTAAGTTAAGTTAAGTTAAGTTAAGTTAAGTTAAGTTAAGTATAAGTTAAGTTAAGTTAAGTTAAGTTAAGTTAAGTTAAGTTAAGTTAAAGTTAATTATTCAATTCAATTAATTTATTTAATTTAATTTAATTTAATTTAATTTAATTTAATTTAATTTAATTTAATTTAATTTAATTTAATTTAATTTAATCTTATAAAATATTGTAAACAAATCGAAACAGCTGATTTACTAAGTTATGCTAAGCTTAGTAAAATATTATTATTAAGTACCTAAAGCTTTTTTCTACCAAACTGTTGTGAATAGATCGAGCCAGCTGATTAATTACGTTAAGTTATGTGACTTTTACTCAAAACTAATTTTATCAAAGCCCTTGATCATGCAAAAAAGGAGGTTTTCATTAAGTAAGTTAATTCGAATTGATATTAAACAAGGTAAATTTCCTATTGGGGATAATTGCTGGAAACTTAACTGAAGAATCTATGAAACAAACTCTTAAGAAAAGTCAAAGTAAATAACATTCAGTTAAGACTAAATGAGCCTTTAAAGCAGTTTGCTTCGATTTGTTTGTTTTTAGATTAAGTTGATTTATGCTTTTATTCTATGTTGGTTCATATATGTATGTATGTTTTCTCAACTACAGTCAAAACTCTAAACAACCCCTGCAGTAATGAGCCGGTAAATTTTCTAAGAAGAACTGGCCTTGGACCGGTCCAAATCCTACCGGTTATATTATGGCAGTTCGCTCCATCGAATTCGGCTAGCCGGTGTTCGGTAATAAACGAGTTGGTTTAAGGGTAGTCAGTAAATGACACTTTCATCAACTTAAAATATATAACAGGTTGGCTGATAAGTCCTCGGTCTGACACATAGATGGCGTCGCTAGTATTAAATGCATATTATTTTTATATAGTGGCAACCTTCAAATGATTCGTGTCAAAATTTGACGTCTGTAAGTCAATTAGTTTGTGAGATAGAGCGTCTTTTGTGAAGCAACTTTTGTTATTGTGAAAAAAATGGAAAAAAAGGAATTTCGTGTTTTGATAAAATACTGTTTTCTGAAGGGAAAAAATACAGTGGAAGCAAAAACTTGGCTTGATAATGAGTTTCCGGACTCTGCCCCAGGAAAATCAACAATAATTGATTGGTATGCAAAATTCAAGCGTGGTGAAATGAGCACGGAGGACGGTGAACGCAGTGGACGCCCGAAAGAGGTGGTTACCGACGAAAACATCAAAAAAATTCACAAAATGATTTTGAATGACCGTAAAATGAAGTTGATCGAGATAGCAGAGGCCTTAAAAATATCAAAGGAACGTGTTGGTCATATCATTCATCAATATTTGGATATGAAAAAGCTCTGTGCAAAATGAGTGCCGCGCGAGCTCACATTTGACCAAAAACAACAACGTGTTGATGATTCTGAGCGGTGTTTGCAGCTGTTAACTTGCAATACACCCGAGTTTTTGCGTCGATATGTGACAATGGATGAAACATGGCTCCATCACTACACTCCTGAGTCCAATCGACAGTCGACTGAGTGGACAGCGATCGGTGAACCGTCTCCGAAGCGTGGAAAGACTCAAAAGTCCGCTGGCAAAGTAATGGCTTCTGCTTTTTGGGATGGGCATGGAATAATTTTTATCCATTATCTTGAGTGACTTATCAACAGTGACTATTATATGTCGTTATTGGAGCGTTTGAAGGTCGAAATCGCGGTAAAACGGCCCCATATGAAGAAGAAAAAAGTGTTGTTCCACCAAGACAACGCACCGTGCCACAAGTCATTGAGAACGATGGCAAATTTTCATGAATTAGGCTTCGAATTGCTTCCCCACCCACCGTATTCTCCAGATGTGGCCCCCAGCGATTTTTCTTGTTCTCAGACCTCAAAAGGATGCTCGCAGGGAAAAAATTTGGCTGCAATTAAGAGGTGATCGCCGAAACTGAGGCCTATTTTGAGGCAAAACCGAAGGAGTACTACCAAAATGGTATCAAAAAATTGGAAGGTCGTTATAATCGTTGTATCGCTCTTGAAGGGAACTATGTTGAATAATAAAAGCGAATTTTGACAAAAAAATGTGTTTTTCTTTGTTAGACCTGGGACTTATCAGCCAACCTGTTATAAGACATATTTTTTTTATTTTCCTTATTTGGCTATTCTAGGACCCGACAAAATGACGACAATTGACCCAAAAAATCTGACCGTTATGCGGACTAGTCCCTCTCCAATGACAGGCCCATGTTAGAAAGGTCAGTTGAATACATTAGAAGTGAAATTATGAGGAGACTAGTACTGATAACATGAAGGACTGACCGAATGCTACACTTGGGTCAGTCCATATTACTGCAGGGAATGTTCGTTACAGAGAGGTTGCATTGTATATTTGCGTCAAAAGCTATCTGTAACATTTTTAGTAGACTTCTACCCTAGGTCTTAAAGTATTTACTTTTATTGTACTCTTATCGAAAGCACTCGTATTGAGCTACTTTTCAATTTTAATAGCATTTTATTGGATTGTAAATATTTTCAAAAGAGAAACCGAATCATGTTTAACGGGAGTGATTAAAACAAACATCGGTTGGTAGAAGCACACGAACAATAAATGCAATCGATTTTTTGGCTAGCAACATTTTATATTCAAATAATTTTCAAAATTAGAATAAAAAAAATATGGAATTGAACGCGTCTTTATAATTAGTGGAACAGGTGCAACGTTAGATAAAATACTACACAAGAGTTGATGAACGCCACTGACTCTATTGATCATTGCCATTGCTTTGCCATTGAAGGGTTTTAATTCTTTTAAATTTTATATAACGCTCACTATGGAAATGAATTCATGAAAAATTATAACTGTAGAGATATTAGGTCTGTTCCCGTACTGCACGAAACTTCCCAATTTTTTAAAACTGTATGAAAATTGGGTAGTTTTTTGCCGTTTCGTGCAGTACGGGAACAGGCCTATTGTTGACAAATTTTTCGTTCATAAGAAATAGTGTTTTTATCGCTCAATAGGACTGTTCCCGTACTACCCGAAACTCATTTTCATTTTGAAAAGGAAAACGAATTTCAGATTAATCTCTCCGGAACCCACACAATTTACAAGTTATAACTTACAAGGATATCAAGCCAATAAGCCTTAAGATGAAGGTTAAATTCAAAAAGTACATCGTCCAAGATTACCTCCTTTTTTGCTTAACATTACCATATTTCAGCTATTGCATTGAGTAATCAAAATGATAATAAATTTTCTATTTCCGTTTCCTTCTTTAAGAGGCACAGTTTAGCTCTACACTAGTAATCGTGTTTTTTTCTAGTCTTTGCCAAGGGCAATTCTATGACAGTAAAGAATGATTTCTGGAGTTTAACCCTTTTGGAACTAAACAATCCTTCCAGATATTTCACTGGCTTTCATCAAAGTGGCTCTTTTTGAGGACCGACCAAGTATCCCGTTGATATGTTTAGACATACATAGCGTCGTTCCGGAGATATTTTCACATACACGCCGAAATCCAAAAAAAAAAGAGAGAAGACCACTTATTGTGAATTTTTTAAATATATCGATCTGTCCAATTATCTCGTCGCTATCCCTTATGGTACGTACTACGTAGGTAGGTAGGTAGGTAGGTAGGTTGAAGTGGCTGCCACTTAGGCCGTTAATCGGCCCATTGTGATACCAAGGAGGTTTTCTTGTGTTTGTGTGAGTGTATGTCTTTTTATGTAGTGTGCCCCTAACATGCGATTTTTGAAAAACCAGTGCTAGGCTTGGAACATTACCCTCCGTTTCACCTATGCCGGGAATCGAACCTCGGACCCTGGGATCAAGAGCATAGCACGCATCCCCTACGCTATCCCAGAGCCTCCCTTATGGTATCATAGATAATAAATTTTTATCGAAATCGGATTCTTTTGGGTTTGGTCCATAGATCCATACGTTTCATGTTTCCCCTAACTGATTTTTGGCATGGTCTTATAATAAGAAACGTCTGCGTATTTTCCGTTTATTTTCATGTATTAATTAAAGCAATTTTTTATCAGCCCGATTCTGAATATTCCCGGGGAACGAATTCCCTTCTTTCGAGACCAAAATTCTCCTTTTTCAAATAGATAGGATACGGAAAATGATGGGTATGGGTCAAATACCCATTCCCTATCAAATTTCTTCTCCCAAATATTAAAAAAAAAAGAAGAAGTTTACTCTTGAGAAAAGTAAATTCCCCGGGAATTCGTTCCCCGGGAATATTCAGAATCGGGCTGTATATAAATTTTTGAAACTTAAGTAAATTTCCCAAAAATATAAGGGTCTTCCCTTAAACGTGAAAATATTGAAAATGTGCAGAAAACGGGGGCGTCCGCAACAGCGCTGGATGGACACAATAAAATGGGACCTATTGGCTGTAGGACTTACCTCGGATGATGCAACCGACAGAACAAAATGGAGGAACTGGTCGCGTTTTGCGGACCCCGGGATAAACCGGGATAGTTAAACACGCCAGAAGAAGTAAAAATGTAAAATTTTTCATACAAAACTTCGTTCAATAAATTCTAAGCCTTCTTGATTTACGAATTTTCGAGTCTTTCGAGGTCCTTCAAATACACGTTTAAGGGAAGACCCCTTATATATTTTGAGGATACGTGAAGATAACTTCGGAGCTACCAAAATTTAATACATTTTTTCTTTTAAGGAATATTTATACCCGACACACCCTGTGTCGAGGGTATATTGCGTTTGTGTGGTTGTGTGTAACACCCAAAACCAGTCGAGATAGACCATACAAAATGTATATAGAAATGATCAGGGTCACCAGGAGATTCGATTTAGACATGTCGTCTCCGTCTGTCTGTCTGTCTGTATACAGTTATCTTATCGAAGGAGTTGAGCTATCTTGACAAAATTTGGTATGCGTGCTCACGGGGACATGGGTAAGGACAAGTTCGAGAATGGAGCCGATCGGACCATTTTTAGGGGTACCTCCAGTACTAGGGTCTGTTACGAAAATCACAAAAACTGCTCTAAAATCGAAGTTTTTCAAGATATTTTGATGAAATTTGATATTTGATCATATTTAAAGGACAGTAATATTATTTCCAAAAATTGTAAAAGTGGGCGTGGCAGAAGGGCGTTTTTCGAAAACTGTCTCCTACACCCGAAATTCAAATGGGACTTGAACGAAATTTGGCAATTATGCTTCCTTTGTAGCCTTAAATATCCTTCCAAAAAATTTCCTTGATCGGTCCATTTTTAAGGGTACCTACAGTACTAGGGTCTGCCACAAAAATCTCAAAACTGCCCCAAAATCTTAATTTTTTCGAAATATTTTAATGAAACTTAAAATTTGAGCGTATATTTAAGCCTCCAATTATAGTTCAACAAAAATTGGAAAAGTGGGCGTGGCAAAGGGGCAGTTTTCATAAAGAAATCTATCAAAACTCGGTAAATTGGGCCCCTTATGATCTTAAACAACTCCTGATATTAAAAATTATTTGAACATGTGTGTCTGTGGCGGGTATTCTATTGTCAGGCTCGCCTGACTATAACACCCTTACTTGTTTATAGGTATTTTTACTACAACTGGATCAAAAACGATAAAAAAATTACGCAGGCATTAATTTTTTGTAACAGGGTTTAATCCTATGAATGAATGAAAAAGTACTCCAAATTTCTAAAATCCCCAATTCTTTTCACCCAAAAAGGAGTTTTATAACATCAATAAAAACTGAGTTCGAAAAGCGCATGAATTTCTTTGCGCCGTTGATTGGAATTGGTTTGATATGTTCGCATGTGTTGAATATACGCGCGTTAATTCCTGCGCCATTGGAATTCAGGCAAAGCTTTTTATCAGAGAACAATGCTCCACTTAAACACACATCTTATTGAAAGGAATCGAATAACGCGACCCCAATTATTTATTTTAAGTTTAATACGACTTATTTATTAATAACTCCTCACTCCCATGGAAATAACCCAAAAAAATTTCAAAGAAAAACCAATTAAGTAAATAAAAGAATTAATAACAAAGTACAAATGTTTTTTTTTTTTGTTAAATAATGTTTGTACATAGAACGGTTTCGTCATTATCAAATCATTCGGTTGGTATATTTTTACCACGACTTAAATTGGTTAATGTCGTTCTTGTTACATTTATTTATATTGTCTGGTTTCTGTTTAATTCTTGAAGATCAGCAAAATGCTTGTATTTACAAGTTTTTAATTTTTTACGATTTTGTTTTGGTTTTTTTCCGCATTATTTTTTTTTTTAATTTTATTTACTTTATTCTTTTGTTTTTTCTCAAAGACGTGTCTCTTGAGCACTCGCATCAACAATTTTTAGTGCGGGAGTTCAAAATACACACAAAAATTTTTTTATGTTTTAAATTTTATTGTGTGTTGTGTATTCTTCATCTTGGCTTTTGATGAGTCACGTGCAGACACACGTTTTAAATTGGATTTTACGAAAAATTGAAAATTAAAAATTTCATATCTTATTCTATGAATTATCTGAATTGGAACGTGCGCTAAACAAAATCAAAAAAAATAAAAAGAACAGTTCTTCGCTTCTCTGGCTTTGTGCAGACAAGAAGTTTCGATGCGTAATCAAACTAAATTTACTACAGCCTTTCAAAGAAATATTTTTAAAACGAAACCGTTTTCACCTCGAACCAATAATTCGACTAAGTTCGGAGACAAGACACATTAAGCATTAAATATTAAACCATTTTAATAAAAACAAAAATTTATTCTAAAATTTTTACAATTATTAAGATTTAGAGCCAGATTTGGAGTCTTTCTGGCACATCCAATGTGCCTCTTTAAAATAAAATTAAAACTGCATTAAACAGTAGGCGCAAATTTTTCTTATAAGTATATAACAGTTTTTTCTACATATGTATTAACAACATATCAAAAAGCCCCATTTGAGCGAAGTCTTTGAACATAACAGTGTTACTAAAAATTAACCCTTCAGAATCAAAATTATTTTTTCTGCACATTTCTTTCCAGTATAAAGTTCAAATATATTTATAAAAAAAAAAAATCTCTATAAAAACTTCTTACATACATTTAATTAGAGCCATAATCCTACCTTTTCAAGACCCTCTTTCGATATAATAATATTTTGAATATTTTGGAATTTCGGACCGTGCTTATTTTTGCCGAAATTCATGTTAAAAGGTTTTCTTTGTAATACCCGAAAATTGCTTTAAATGAGTTGAAAAAAAAAAATTTTTTTTTGCATTTATTTGCAGAATAAATAAAGAAATTTTAAGCGATTTACATTTCTAAATTACCGTCTTCAGAACAATAGTTATTGTTCGAGATTCAGTTAAATTCGACTGATATTTATAAAAAAAAATCTTATAATGTCTTACCGACGATTAAATGAGACATAATTAACGCTTGTCCAAACGCACTCTATGTATAAGTTAGTGACGTTCTTTTGACTATTTTAGCTTATATTTGTAAGGATTAGTTTTTAGATTTTGTACTGATTAATTTTTATGATTTTAATTAGTTTATGTTATGTAAAATGTAATGTTATGTTAGTGCATTATGTAATGTTAATTTGTTATGTTATGTATTATGTTATGTTTGTTTAGTGTTATGTTTGTTATGTTATAGTTATTTTGTATGTTATGTTATGTTATGTTTGTATGTTAGTATGTTATGTTATGTTATGTTATGTTATGTTATGTATTATGTTATGTTATGTTATGTTTATGTTATGTTATGTATGTATGTTATGTTATGTTATGTTATGTTATGTTATGTTATGTTATGTTATGTTATGTTATGTTATGTTATGTTATGTTAGTTATTATGTTATGTTTATGTTAGTATGTTATGTTATGTTATGTTATGTTATTGTTATGTTTATGTTATGTTATGTTATGTTATGTTATGTTTATGTTATGTTATGTATGTTATGTTATGTTATGTTATGTTATGTTATGTTATGTTATGTTATGTTTGTTATGTTATGTTATGTTATGTTATGTTATGTTATGTTATGTTATGTTATGTTATGTTATGTTATTGTTATGTTATGTTATGTTATGTTATGTTATGTTATGTTATGTGTTATGTTATGTTATGTTATGTTATGTTATGTTATGTTTTGTTATGTTATGTTATGTTTATGTTATGTTATGTTATGTTATGTTATGTTATGTTATGTTGTTATGTTATGTTATGTTATGTGATGTTTTATGTTATGTTATGTTATGTTAAGTTAGATGATTTTATGTTATGCTACCATGTTATGTTATGTTAAACTATGCCACCACTATCTCTGCCATACGGCTCAATTAGTGGAAAGTTAATACATCAGAACCTAGGTTCCTGAGGTTCTTCGCTGTTTGCGAAAAAATGGAATGCATTTTCCCTTGAATTATTTTTCCACTTTAAGCTCAGATGATGTTTTTTTTTTTCATTGCGCTGCTTCGATATTATAAAAATCACTGGCACCATGAAAGCCAGGTCCTCAGAAGCTTTAACTATACATACTTAAGTATATTATTGTTGAGTAGAAGGTCCGTCCTTTCTAAAACACTAAAAGATTAATTGAAACGATAATTTTATATTTGACAACAATTATTGGACAATCCCCAACATAATAAAGAATCAACAAAAAAAAAAGAAAAACAAACAAACAAGTGTACCGGAAAAGTTTGGTAATTGTTTGGTCATTGGTACAAGCATGTTGGTATGACTTAAAAAAAATAATTTAATTACTGACTCATGGAAAAACTCGTATAAGCGATTGATTTTCAATACGTCCCTTACACTTCGGGCAGTTATTCGCCATTGTTAGCCATTCGAGTAAACAATCGTGACAGAAAATGTGACCACATTTTGTTGAAATTGGGTTTTTCATAGCGTACGGTTCCAAGCAGATAGCACACTTGAAAGCCGTCAAAGGATCAGGGACTTCAGCTGTTGTAAAATTCAAAGGATGATTTGTTGAGGCCAAATATCTTTTCGTAGCAGTATCATTAAAATTATAATTCGATCGTGACGGAATATCATCGTCATCCGCTAGCAACGAGAACACTGCTAAGGAAACTAGAAAATTAAAAACAAATACGGAATACACCGAGGATATTAAAGTCCCACTTACAATAGTACTCATGAAGTAAACGAATTGCAAACCCGTCCGACGAATCCAAATGACGTTGCTGGAATAAAAAAAAAAAAATAAAAAAAATTTTCAATTATTTGAAATTTTAAATAATAATTAATTACTTCATGATTCCTTTCTGCAGTCCTTGCCATAGCACGTGTCTGAACTGTTTCCCGTCGAGGGCTTGGCCTATGATGCACCGTTCTTGACCTATTCCCATTTCGTCTCGGTGACAGGGCTCTTGGAAAATGCTAATAGGGAAAGCAAGCCGTTTACAATTCAAGCTTAAAATTATACGTACATTTTTTTTTTTATAAAACTGAATTAGATATAATTACTATTAATTACTATTCGATTAAAGTTTAATCATTAAAGAAAAAAGCGCCAACCAGAGTGAGCATCCATAGTACTTTTAAAATACTGCTAGTTTAGGGGAGTGTGTCCAATTTAAATTATGTATATAGGAAAAGGACATAAAAATTCCTCGTAAGATGTCCACTTTTTGAACAGCTTCTGCGATTTATCCAAATAGATATTCTAATAGATTTATGCTTATAACTGCCTTAATGGAACGGCCTAACTGGGTAACTGTCCAAAGTCAAGTTGATAGAACGACCAACATGAATAATGATAGCTCCTGCTCCTCTTTCGCTTTGTCTGCTTCCCAGTATTTTTTTTTCTACGATTTCTTTGAAATTTTCCCGCTACTTTGATCTTATCTTCCAGGCTCTTATGACTCTTCATGCTTCGTTCTGTAATATTTCAAAAACATGCTATGGACTCGTAATTATTCCACTTTTTAGAGACTTAACTCGTTCAAGAAAAAGACACTCCATTGATCTACAAAACCATATTTCAAAGTCCTTCTGCAGTTGTTATAGCAATCTACGCAAAATAAAAATCCTTTAAATCAAAATAACAAAAAAAAAAAAAAAAAACGAAACTATTTCCCGTTATTTTGCAGGAACTACACCAATCTGTCCAATAACTATACCAAGCTGTAATAATCGTATTAATTATGAATGAAAATATAACCTGCAAACGGCGTAATCTTTGTTGACGAGTTCTCGAAGCAACTGGTCTACTTGGACTTCCTTCTGCTGCTGTGTTTAAATTCTATAAATGGAAAAACATTGAAGAGTAACACATCGAAGCATACAAAACATACCAATCGTCGTCGAGTTCTTCCAGCGATTGGTCCGTTGAGAACTTCTTCACTATTTGAGCTTAACGGTGTTTCAACTGTGCTATCGTTGCTCATTTGGAAATTTAAGAATTCGAAGATTATTCGTTTTTCTCTTCTATCAAAAAGCTCTTCACATCAAATCAAATTCTCTAATTAGAAAAAAAAACGGAACATGATTTAACTGTCAGAATAGTGTTGCATTATTATTATTATTATGTCGAATGTGTCAGTGTTGCATCAAAATTTTAGACATCACGGACATTATGCCATGTTCAGACGACACGTGATTCGGCCCAGTGGACGTTACTTCACCTTGCGGGGAGATTTTTTTTTCGATGTCCCCTCTATCATGTTTATTTTAAGTATAAAAACGTATTAATAGGTAAGAATACATTTAGATGTATCGAGGGGCCGTTCAAAAAATGCTCGAATTTCATTCGAAATATGTGGGGGGAAATATAATTGCGATATTTGAAAATATTTTCTGGTTGACACAAGTGCGTGGGGCCCCTGGGTTAGGGGCCCGGGAGATTGTCACCCCTCACACCTCCGATAGTTACGCTACTGATTCGCTTTTCACACAAACCGTAAGAAACGAATTACGAATCCCTGATCTGAACGGGATAATTCGCGATCATAATTCATGGAGCGAATCACATAATTCATATTGCCGTCTGAACATAGCTTTAGATTTAGGGCGACAGTCGCTCGATAATGCAACTCTGAGCAGTACAATCGACAGAAGAGGGATTTGTGTTGGTCTTAACAGTGGGACTCCACATGCGATGGTTCATCGCATACCATCTGTCAAATTTTATGGTATGCGATGGCAGCAGGTAGTTAGTTTTTTTGAGTGGACATATTTCGATATGCGATGAGCATTTTAAGATGGCGTTCAGTGCGGAAATTCGTTGCATAGAAACGCTAAAAGATTGAAAGGGATGCAAGATATATTAATCAGACTCATGCAGCTTCGCAAATTGTGCGAAATGAGAAATTTGTCACGCAACTGTCAAAATTTATATAAAAATTTACGATGGGAAAAGTTGCGAAGGCATTTGCGAAGCTGCATGAGTACCACTACTATTAAATCGAGAGCAAAAATGAAAAAAAAATCCGAAAATTCTGGGTAAATCCGTACTTGCCGAAAATGGAATAGTATAAAAAAAAATTCAAAAGTGATATCTCATCGCAAGCGATAATTGGCTTGCGATATCGCAAGCTATATCTCGCACACAATCTGATATGAGCGGTCTCCATTCGCGATCAATCGCATACTTTCCATCGCAAGTGGAGACATTAAGTTAGGAGCCTCTTCGATAGGACCTCGCAAAGTTTGAGAGAGAAAACTATATTCACACTTCTTAAATTCTTCAAGATGTGCCAAAATTTTTATACATACCTTTGAAGTATGTGTCCATGTTTGTTTTCAGAAATATTCCGCAATCAGCTGTTCTCGCATTGAGGCAAACAGTATAGATATTAGGGATGTGCCGGATATCCGGTAACTATCCGGTATCCGGCGTATCCGGCTGGTTTTTAGATATCCGGCAAGCCCACCGGATATCACTACTATCCGGCCGGATACCGATACATATCGCAGACTTTGATTTGTCCATCTTTGAGTTTTGCTTTTTGTTGAACGTGCAAAATAAAACAGCTGATTATGCTACAGCTCAAAAGCAATCGATATTATCATCGATGGTATCGATGTTTTTAAATTTATTTTAATAGATATTGATCGAAATAAATTAAGTCAAATTAACTTAATTTAAATCCTAACAAACTTAGGAGTTTATGGAAAAGGATGGACGGTCGTAGTATGAACTTCGATAATGCTTAAAATTGAAAAACATCGATGTGAGTTAGATATTTACAACCAGATTGATGTTTTTTAATTTTAAGCATTATCCATGTTTTTGTTGCGATTGTCTATTTTTTTACCATAAACTAGATTTAGTTATTATTTTTTGTGATAAATAATTAATTTAGTTTAATGAAATTTAAAAACATCGATAATATCAATGGTGGAATCGAATGTTTTCCAGCTCTATATTATACCAATGAACTGCGTTGCCAGAAAATCATTTATTTCGGACAATCTGTTCAATTGTCGCCAGCGAAAGTGCAATTTCATACAGAGAAACAATTTTCAGATATCCGGCCGGATACTATGTATCCGGCTACATATTTTTACCGGATATCCGATATCCGATTATCCGGCAAATTCACTATCCGGCACATCCCTAATAGATATACTCTATACTCTTTGATTAAGGTCAATAATTGACTAGTGCAAAAAGTGCTAAATGCAGTTCCAACATAATTATCGATTAAACGGTTTCGTATTTGCATCCCTAATGGTCTATCAGGTGTTTGAAAACGGATTCACTCGTAAACAACTTTATATTTTGTTTATTAAAAAATTCGATTATTATGGATTGGCCAAATTGTACCCAGAAAAGTTCTTGATTGAATTTTTCGGTCTGTATTCGAAATTACATTCATTATGGGATCCAAATTCACCGGAATACCGCAGATATCGGGTAAGCACTATATTTTATCAAAAAAGTACGATATAGTTCACTTATCCAAAATTCTTTAGTAAGCGGGCGCGATCAAGGCTCTTTTGGATAAATTCAGAGATAGTAGATACCGGAAGCGACAACAAAATCGAGTTCCTTCATGCAAAAATAGTAAAGGGCATTTTGAAATCAGAAAAATCGAAGACAAATTGAAAAGCATTGAAGTAATCAAGGACGCCCCATGAGGAAGTTTTTCAAGTTTCTCAATTTTCTAAAGAACTCTTTTGATATAGGCCAGCGGAGTTCACCAGTAAAACTCAAAACCGTATGTAATCTTTTAAAGCTTCTTACGATAGATAACTTATTGATCTTAATGTTCAATTTTCAGGAGAAGACAAAATTGGTTAAAATCAAAAACGTACGTATGCTTTTTATTCTTATGTGTACAAACCTAAAGAAATAAAGCTGTTCTTTGATTTTGTTTTTTTTTGCAGGAGGACCCTTTGGAAATTGAAATAAAATCGGAAGATGATATGGAATTCACAGAAGAATATTTGGACTGCTCACAAAACCCTCAAGATTCTCAAGAAATTGTTGAAATCGTTGAAGATGAAGTCATTTTGGATCGTTTTCATCATTGTACGAAAGCATGGATATCAAGTTTGCAATGCTTGTCAAGAAATCAACAAATCATTGCTGAAAGAATCATTAATAACATACTCTTTGAAGCACAAGTTGGAAATCTTTCAATTCATAGTCCTTTGGAGGTCACGAAAATTTTGCAACGAAACTGGTGAAGTCTTATTTGGATCGGCGTTAATTGTAGTAAATTTCGAAGATTTAATTTATAAGTGTTTGATGTAAACCTAAAGTTCAAATATACAAACACAAAGTTAAACATGGCTTAAACCACGCTTAAACACCAAGGTGTCTGGCACCTCATTTGTAGCATAGAGGTGCCAATGATAATGCAACAATTTGAACTGGCTCCTCACGAAGCATAATGTCATCGTCGAATTTCTCCCATTCGCCATCAGGAAGAGGCTTATCTACGTCTGTTGTTGATAATCGACGTCGCTTGGCGTTTCCATCTAAACCTAAGGCAACGTAAATAATATAGTGGAAACGTGTAAGATTTAAAATTTTATTTGATATTCACCTGAATCCTCCTCTGATTTTTCGTCTTCTTTAACACGATTTTGTTTTGATGGAGGTTCCGCTCCGCCGAAACGTTTCGACCAAATATCACGTATTAGTTCTCGTGGCAGTCATTGAACAGGGAAAAGGTGATGTGTTCAAATGAACAATAAACAAAGTTAAATCTTCAGAGTGTTAAGAGATTTTTCTTCGTCTGTATTTATCATTGACTCCGAGCGCATGATCTTGAACAAGCTCAGTTTTGATAGATGATGAGTCAAGGGCGGATTTTTCTTGTGTGGATTTTTTGTTTGAAAATCCGTTTTGCGTGTGTGTGTGTGTGTGGAATCATGGAGGCTTCCCAGTTTGTAAATTTTCTCTCAAGCAATAATTGGAGGTCATCTCCGAGTTCAAGGATTCGATTAAAACTATAATGTACTAAGCTCTATGACGAGTGGGTGATCCCATTTTTGATCAGCAATGACAAGTATGCAGTCCTTTATCATTTTGAACTTTCTTTTGAAGATTATTGAGTTTGAAAAAATTTCCTTTTTTTTTTTTTCATTTATTTATGGATCACAAAATATGGTCTCTTCTTTCTTGAATCTTGCAGCAGTTAATCATAACCGTAGAGAACTTAAAATACGTTTTTCCATGGAATAAATGTTTCTTATATTAATTAAAAGTAGAACAGATGGAACAAAAGTTTTTTAAGTGCATGATTGTAATACATTAAGAATATCCAATGGCACTTGATCGTCCAATTTCTCCATATGCGCTTCATATATAATATCGTTTATAAGTTTCTGAAACAAAAATAGTTAAATTCGAAGGAGAACGCTTTCGTTGAAACCGAATCTTACCTCAGCAATTACTTGTTGATGGGAAGAGACGTTTCTTAAAATGTTGGCCCAGGTTTTCCCCAATTCATCAAAATACTGAAATGACGGTTCATTTTCTTCTTCTTCCACCATTGAGACTTCTTCGTTTTTCGGGCTTGGGCTGTTGATTTTTATCTGACTTGAAGAGCATGACGCATCGGAGTTTATGCTGCTCTCAATATTCAACGGCGATGAGCATTCAATGCTGTTCGCATTGTTTTCTGATGATTCTATTTCCGTATTATTGCTCTAATAATCAATTATATTCAAATTATAAATATATGCAACGTAATAGTAAATGATAGAAATAATTGCAATTACCACAATAATTTCCAAAGCTTCTACTTTGCGATTAGAAAACAAATATTCCCGTATAAAATCTAAATCCTTGAAGTACCATAATGTTGGCTCCTGTCCTTCTTCGACCAGTTTCAATTGTTTTCGATAGTAGAAACGCAAAGCGCTAAAAAAAGCAATTGCTAGTTGTCTGTCTGGGAATTGTTCCACTTCTTGGAGTTTATCGACAATAATGCCGT
Source organism: Chlorops oryzae (assembly GCA_020466095.1). Lineage (NCBI taxonomy): Eukaryota > Metazoa > Arthropoda > Insecta > Diptera > Chloropidae > Chlorops > Chlorops oryzae. The sequence goes on along the minus strand of CM035807.1, from coordinate 3,117,800 downwards.
ATGCACGATCCTTTTTCGCACGATCGAAGTATTCTTCACTTTTCACCTTCGAAACAAAACAATAAATCATTAGGGATAGATAGGTATATTTTACGACAGTAAACGATGTAATAAGCGAGTAGCATTTGAAATGATACTTAAGTCGACTTAAGCTGTTTTACTATAGCATTAGATTTTAACTTAACTTACTCTCCATAGACACGGATTGCTTTTATATATCTGAATTAGTTCAGCAATGAGCTTCTTTGGATACGATGCGAATTGTGCTTTCGACATCATCCTGTCCGCTGACGGCCTGACTCTCGGCATTTTCAAAAATATGTCCAATTCAAAATCTATCCAAACGAATTGTATGGTCCAAACATCATATTAGGGATGTTCGATATACATCGATGTCACTCGGATGCATCGAATCGATCCGATGTTTTACGCTATTTACACGTTAACCCTTTCGTGCCCAATGTTGCATATAAGCAACATTCGAACGTCCTCCTTCTTTTTGCAGCTACGCCTATGTGATGCAGAAAAATTTTTTGATTTTAATAAAGTGCCGTCGATTAATTGTCTAAGAAAAGAATACGTTACAATTTTTCAAAGAGAATCCTTTTATTTCAAATTTGTTTGCCGTAGAGTGTGGACATGTAGAAAATAGTTAAAATTTTGAATATTTTCAAAGGTAATGACTTTATAGTAATTGGTTATTTTGATTAAAAATAATTTTGATTACTATTCATTTTTGCAGACTTGAAGCGCAAATATAATATTATAAACCAATTCATATGTAGGTAGGTAGGTTGAAGTGGTTGCCACTAATATAACAAAAAATGAGGAAAAATAAAATTTTTGTAATTTTGTTGGTTGTTCAAAAAGTTATAGGCCTTTTTCTGTTTGGAGATAATTTATTTCAGCACCAATATGATGGATCAAAACAACTCAAAGCTTCGCCTGGTTCAACAACTCACCATCACCTTTCGTTTTGAGTCGAAAATAATGGTATTAGACAGCAGGTTAAAATTCGGGGCTGAGAGGGTTAAGACATTTCGATAATGAAACAAATTTTCGATGACAAGGGACGCAGGGGAAAAAGAGAAAAACGCTACCATACCTTATCCCCGCGCGTCCCTTAAAATGATTCTCTGAAGGTAAATGCGTATTTTGGGAAAACAACACATACGCCAAAAACATTCCTTCCTCCTTAAAACTGAATTAAGAATAAGAAAAAGTGACTTAGGAGGTTTTTGAAATGACCGATTCAAATAATAACATGCAATGAGGCCTTCGACACTAGGCAATTTTAGTTGCGCAACTCGCGAGTTTGTTGGAGAGACGAGGTACGGGGAAGGTAAGGGGAAAATTGCTGTCGCGCGTTGCTCGTACAGGCAATTTTTTGCGATACGCTTTGTGTATCTCTTTCTTACTTTCAAACGTCAAAGTGGCATCGGAGTTGTTTTTGACGATCGAGCAACTCGAGTTGCTGGCCCAATGTAGACACGAAAGCAATTCCAAAAGATAATTCGATATGAGTTGCGCAACTAAAATTGCCTAGTGTAGAAGGCCTCAATGCTTTCGCCACGAACAACGAAAACGAATAAAGTAAATGTCAAAAACTGGCTTGAATGCCAGTGTAGTCTCAAAAGGAGTCCTTTTATACAAGTGTGTGCACGTGGAGTCGCACTGTTAGAGCCTATACTGAGATACTCGCCGGTCATATGTATCATATATAACAATATATGTCACTCTCAGAGATATGCGCGGACGTTTCGCGCCAGTTAGAAAGAGATGTTACTCGGCAGGCAAAAGAAGAGCGAGAGGGAAATACTTTTGGTGAGTACCTCAGTGCAAAATGCTCATTTTGGTGGGTACCCAAGACCATGGTGGGTACCCAAGACCGTGGTGAAAAGAGCCAAAATGGAAACGGCTCCTGAGTGACATATATAGTTTATATAGATATGTATGAAAACATATATTGAAACAATTTTGAGATTTTTAGATGAGCAGTCAAAAAAACGGAGTACTTAGGATATTAAAAAACAAAAAAGGGAACTGTATCGGCTTAGACGGTCTTTGAATTTTGCTAAAAACCCTCTGAGTTGGATGTCTGAACATATTTTTGCAATGGACCCAGTTGTACGTAATCCGTCAAATGAAACTGCAATGGACCCAGTTGTACGTAATCCGTCAAATGAAACTGCAATGACCCAGTTGTACGTAATCCGCCAGTTGTATTTCAATCGTCGTATGAAATTGAAACAGAAATGAACTACATCGGGGAATTGCGTGAGAGAATTAGGCGACGCAAAATTTTTCTCAATTGCGAAAACGCGACTATAACATTGCAAGTTGCACGTTCAAATGCATTCAAACTACCGATTTCTTATACGGTAGCAAGCGTTTTGCTTAGCCATGATTTCGGGGAATTGTTAGATATGACGAGGGCAAAAATTAATTTGCAATGCCTCACATTTCGCCGGTCATTTCGTAGAACTCGTAATTCTTATGTGCTGCGTACTGACCAATTTAAACCTGATGGCAGTAACGTAACATTAAATATAGCCATATTAAAAAATGTTACGTCAACAGAAATGCAATTAGTTAATATAGACGCACATCGGTCTTTCGATTATGTATCTCTAAGAAACTTTATTCGCGAAAGTGCAATAAATTGTTATGCGCTCCATGCATACATAAGTTTTATATGCGCCGATTTGTCTCCGTTTAATGTGCACGATTTTGAATGGTGTAATAATGAATTTTACGTAAATATTGGCTGCGACAGAATACCTAATGCTGTCCACACGTAAAACTGAAAACAATAAGAAATGTCAATAATGCTTGGAATGCATGGTTACGATAAAGATCTTTCTCCCAAGAATTATTTATGTGCAAGAGTGGGATGCAATTTAAGCATAGAAAGAGTAAATGATGCAAATGTTTGAACAACCGGATGAATGTTTGGTAAAGATGACATTAGTGTACCTTTATCCAACTGTTTAAAGTCCAATTTATTGACATTACTCTAGAGTGAATGTTTAGCACCGCCATCAAATGAGCAGCTTGGCGATGTTTCGAAATATGACTCATGTGTCGCTTTAATCGCAATCGAAACTTTGTCAAAGCGTAATGTTGTTTTAAAAGACGTTGCTCCGTTCAACGGAAGGCAGATGTTGACTCACTACTCGGATTATAAAAATATTTTTTTCAATTAGCAGATTGAGTAAAAATGATTTTTTTAACCTTTATTAATGATTCGTCCTACATAATGAATGGTAAAAGCATTATTTTTATAAAAATTCCATACAAATTCTTTTACTAAATTTAAGTACAAAGAAATAAATGCTTAGCAGTTTTGAATACACTTAAACTTACTGTATATAGACATATAGTGCTTAAGTCCGATTTTTTTGAGTTAGGCTCGGTAGGGAAAATTAGTTAATTTGTGTAACAATTTAAAAAATTAATACGACAATTAACATTTTTTTAACTTTATAATAATAATTGCATATTGTTATTAATGCTCATAATCGATGCTGCCAATACACAAGCATTGCAAACGATACTTGTGTTTCATGCGCATTTCTGTTAAAGTCAACTCACAACACGAACATAAAAAATGGTCACCAATGCTTGATCAGTGGTCATCAAAAGGATCTTCGTTATACAAGTCTCATCTTGCCAGTCGCATGTGAGCTGTATAGAATCTGCTCATAAAGATATGTACACTTATATTTCAGAAACATTTGTATCGTTAAGAAAAAGCGTCGGAAGAGCAGAGATGGTTTTGTTGAATGCTTTGAAACAATCTTTCTTTCTCTTTCTTTCTCATCATTCAAATGGATGTTTTGCGAAACATGTTTTATAAGTGTGACCGGCGAGATATGCAGTAAATACTTGCACATTAGCAGCATTTTCGCCACGACTTGCAATGTGTGAGAGCGACAACTATATTCACTCTTCTTAAATTCTTCAAAATATGCCAAAAATTTTGTACCTTCGAAACGTTTTCAGAAATATGCCGCAATCAGCTGCTCTCGCATTAACTTTGCGTAAAAAATTGGCAAGTTCATTTCTCTGGCGAACTAAAGCGGGAAAGTCACATGCAACCCTGCGTACTCAATACTTTTTGATTACTTGACATCTCAGTAAAAGCGAAATTAAAGTAATTACTTCGAAGTAATTTTCGATTTTTTTTTTTTGCTTGTGTTTCTTGTGGGCACTTTACTTACTGCATATCTCAGTATAGACTATCAAAGTCGAAATATTATAATACTTTTAAAATCAATAACAATTTAGGTTATATTGCGTATATTCAGCAGACTCAACTATTGAGCAACTGTAAATACCTGGATGCAATAAAAAAATATATAAAATTTTTAAGTGCAGGAATGGCACATTTTTGGTTGCAAGAAAATTAAACAACGGCAACCATGCCTGTACCATATCAAACTCTCTCTCTCTCTCTCTCCCAATATAAGTAGAGAGCGTATTAAAACGATTATTCACCATAAAAATGTCAAAATTTTCTTTTTACGAACTCAATTTTCGTAATCGCAATGGTGTGTTTTTCTTTGTTTTGTGAGCGCTTCTCTACACCATGTTGGGATTTCTTTCTCTTTGGCTTTGTTGCTTTTCTGTCTGTTGATTTTGTTCGCAATCGCTATTACGTGCCTAGTTTGCGTATCTTTTGATTGATTAGAACAATAAAAAATTATTGTTGCAGTTTGTAAATGCGCTGTTCGAAGACTTCCTCTATTTTTTTTTTTTTTTTATATTAAAGACGCAATTCTTCGAGATACCAAAGAATGAACAAAAGAATCGCCATTAAAACGTTTAGTCATATGTATCAATTTTTTTTTCCTTTGAGCTACATACATAATATGTATGTACTGGCACAAGCATACATATGGTCTTTGTGCAATCACAATTTGAATTTGCCATTACATATAGTTTTCGTTTAGACTTTCTTCATTTTACTTTATACTTCATTGTAATTTATGTGAATTATTTAGTACTCAAAGATGAATTATCATGCATAAACACGTGATACTATAGAGAAAAAGGCAGATGACTCTTGTTCTTTTGTCAAAATGTTGCTATATTGACACAGAAATGTGTACATACAATTGAATAGTAACATATCTGCCCATGATTTCTGAGGGCATTGTGAAAATTCCTGCTAGAAACGTTGGGATAATTGTATGTAAATATTAGTGCTGCAACGAATTAAAATTTTTGACATTCGCGAATGCGAATGTACTGCAATACTCGCGAATACGAATATAGATTTCTCACTTTGGGGCTTGGGTACTGATTTTAAATCCCTTCTCAGTCTTGAAAGACATAGTATTGAATTTGACCAAATTTTTAATTATTTATTTTTACAAGTTTTTTTCATTTTAATACTGAGAAGATGGCTGTATAAAATGAATTAAGGGTATTCAATTTTTAGTTCAAAGTGTTGATAGCTTCAGGAATTGTAGTTCAGATAATTAATTACAGTGTACTCTCTCTTAAGCGGACACATACGGGACCGAAAAATAAGTCCGCTTAAAAGAGGTATGCGCCTTAGATAGAACTATTTGAGAAGCAGGATCGCTAGAACATTCATACAAAGTTTTCGCTTAAGAGAAGTGTCCGCAAGGAGATCAAAAGATTGAATAATCCATTAATATTTTACTCACTTAATAAATATATTATATGAGAGATACCCTGGGACTAAAAATTTCCTGTCGCTTTGATTCCGGGAATTCCGGACTTAGGGACCTTAATAGCATTGCTAAAGACTGATTAAGACCTGAACTGAATTTTCTTAAGTCGATAATATTCGCAAATGTCAAAAAACAAGCAAATATTGGCGAAAGGGAGTATTCATTGCAACCCTAATACCGACTGTAGCTAAGTGCTTTGTCATTCAATTAACAAATAAGTCTCCACTACCACTAAGCAGCCATACCAGTTCTCTCTCTGCTCTATGGCATATGCCTGTTTGCGCTGTAATCTCACCACATCAGAAATCGCCCATATATACTTATCGATAGTATCATCGATTGTTACTCAGCGCTACAATTTATCTTGAACAAAAAAACAAATCAGCTGTCTTCCTGTGACGTCACAGCATCGAGAAAACTTAGTTTGAATGAGAAATTTCACATATACTATAATTTCCAATAAGCTGGTAAATAATTAGCACATATAAATGTTGAAAACTGTAAATATTAAAACGTTTTATTACCAAAAACATCGCCCAATCTCAGTCGGATCATTAATTCAACATTAATGTCGTTTGGATTATAGAGATATTCAAGAAAACGTATAGTAAATTCTAGAAAGACTAGTAATCTACTACGCTCTACTTGCTACTTAATCATGCCATACTTACATTTGAATCAATTAATATAATGCACCCAATCAAAAAACACCAACGAACGTCTTCTAGAAACATCGCTGGAAATGACGTCACAAGAACAAAGAAGAAGAGCGAATTTTCTTCGCTCTTGTCGTCGTGTCGCAAGAGCATTTACCCAAAAATCTAGTCATCGTTTCGCAAAGTCCGTCAATTTCAGTCGAAAACGAGTGCTTGGAGACTTCACATCGATTGGAGGATCAAATCCACGTAAACTCATAAAATTTTTTTTCACAAGTTTCTTCTGTCTCGCTCGCTCCTACTGTGAATAATAAAAATTAAAAAAATAAAAAGAAGGGAATTATATTTTGTACGTGTATTCCGACCGTGAACCAAAAAGGTACACATTTTTATACTTTGCCCCGATCGCAAAACAAAAGAAATATAATATTCCATTCCGAAAAGTAAAGAAGAAAAGTAAAAATAAAAACAACAAAAATTCCAATCAAATAACGTCGCTTTTCGTGAGTGCTGAGCAAATTGAAAAGAAACGAAAGAAAGAATCGAAAGAAAGGGAAGAACAGATCCCATTATAACGAGTTGGTGTGTGAAAGTTCGAAAAATAGCAAAGAAAAAAAGGAAAAGCCAATTAAAAAAGGAAACAAAAAGAAGTAAAATAGGAAAAAAAAAAAATAAGAAACTAGGGGATAACGCGGTTCGTCGTTCGTACCGTTCGTTTGTCTAGAAATTCGAAAATCCTGGACGGAACAGTTTTTTTTTTTTTAAATACTCTACTACTACTACTACTTCGCTTCTTACATCTTTTCATTGTAATAATTGTCAAAAAAATTAATAAATCCGAAATACAAAGTCGATTTTAATATTTTCATTCTGGTGAGACCGTTCTGTGAATACGAAATTGTTTGTGTAAAATAACAGATAACTTAAAAGTCAAAAATCTGTATAAAAAATAAAAAATATATATTCATATAAACATACATATATACACGCATATATATATGTAAGGAAAATAATTAAGATAACACTCGAAGAACGCTTTAACTGTGATCTGGAAACGTAGAGAGTCCGAAAGAAACGAATCAAAATCGATTGGACACAATAATAAAAGGCATATTTTGGAGAAAATATGTAAGTCCCCCCCCAATTCAAAGTAGAATACGAATAACATATTATTTTTATTGAATTATTTTTTATTTTAATAATTGCAAAGCAAAGCAAGCGTGAAGGCAAATCTGAAAAGCAACCCGTATAAAAGCATTAAACGGCAAAAATATGTTGATTAATATTGAAATACTCGTACAGAAATTGGTGGCTACCATTTTGTTGAACTTATTCAATATGTACGAGAAAGACAACACAAGCAACCAAGCAACAATACAACCAACAACAACCAACAACGACAACAACAATACAGCTCTGTGCTGCGCGATTGTAGTTGTATCAAGTGCAGTTACCATTTTACTGGTTAAAGAAATAAGAGAAAAAGACTTGGATTGCTTGGAATTTTAATCAAAAACTTATTTTTTTATAATCCTTTTTTATTTTATTGCAAAATCACTTATCTCTCTCACTTGTGGTTGCTTTGCATTTTGCGTTTTTGCTTTTTTGCTTTTTCATTTCGTCGTCTGTCTGCATTCGCACATGTTCCTGTGTGTGTGTGCGTGCGTGCGCGCTCGTCCGTACGTTCAGAGGGCCGTCAAGTGAGAGCGCAAGTGATATGGCAAAAATTGAGAGAACGACGACAAGTTTTTTCTGTTTTCTTCTTCTTCTTTTTTCCTTGTTTGTCTTTTTTAATTTTTTTTTTTTTTCGTTTTGGTTTTGTGTTTGCTTTTATGTTTTTTGTTTTCTTCGCTCGAAGGTTCAGTTTTATTTCGTGTTTTTTTTTTCTTCAGTATTTTCCTCCGCTCTCTTTATACTTCGCCCTTTGGTTTTTTCTTTTCTTTTCTATTTTTTTCTTTTTATTTTGTGTTTTCTTCTTCTATAAATATTGAGCGCATTGCTGTATCACGAGGGCAGGAGATGAGACTTCGACTCGATTCGATCATTTCAGCAGATAAGGACGTATAGAAGAGAAATGAATAGCACAAAAAAAAAGAAAAAAAAAGCTTAAAAATTGGTCTTAATGAAACTTCGAAATATTTATTTATAGACAAAGAAGACAACAACTGCAATAACATTTCTCGATGTTATCTGAAAGCTGTCATGCTATTGAGTAAAGCGCAATATCGAATTTTTCTGATGAAATCGTTGATTCATCGTTACCTATTTCAATTTTCACTACAGTATTCCACGGATAAAAGTATCGATTTTTTTTTTTTTTTTTTTTTTGACATTTCTCGATTGTTCGCTCTTATCTGTGGAATATAATGCAACAGTTAAACTTCTATGTTATTAAAAGTTCAAAAATTCTATGTAAAAATGTATTTTTCCCCTCAATTCAGTCGGAACTACTGAGACTCGACTGTATTTATTGAGCACCACTAAACATGCTTTTCAAAGGAAAATAATATATTTCTTTAAACAAAAATCATATGATTGGGTGGGAGAAAACAATTAAAACTCTCTTAAAAACTAATAATTTTCTATGACTCATCATTTCTATCTCGAAGTAGTTAAAACTTTATCGCACTCTTCGTTTTAATGATATTCGTTGGGTTTTCTCTTATTTCCTCTTTCGCACTCACGATATAACGATAACAATCTCTTGGGTCGGGTGACATCGGGCGATAAGCACGTCACAATGTAGATAATCATTGAACCATTCTATTATCCATTCCATTGAGTACTTCGTACTTGTGGCGTATATACATACGAGTACATAGGGGCTCATAAAATTCAATTGTATACGGATTATGCTTCATTCTATCAGTTCACAGGCAGTCAGTAACATTTTCAAGAGTATTTCGGGTTAAACAACCACTTTAAACATGAATTTTGACCTCGCTTTCACGATTTTTAGTTGACATTTTAGTTCATTATTCATCATTAATTTGCATTTTTATTTTTCCTTTCTTGGTTTTTTTTTTCTATTTTTTCGTTTTATGTTTATACACGCTTATGTGGGGATATTTTCGATGAGTGCATTTGGTGTCTATAGCTTTTCCGCCTTTGGATTTAATCGTTAATGCTATGTGTGTTTTCCCTGAGTTTAGTTGAAAAGTTTTCATGATTCATAGTCATTTCATGGAGCGTTGATTAATATTGCTTTTCTCTTTTTGAACCAGAGTAGAAGTATACGAAAATTTCATTTATTATTGTATATTTATATAAAAAGTAGTAATAAATCGATAACACATCTGCGTTACGACCTCGAAAACAGCTGATTGATCGATAATACAGTGATACCTGCATATAAGTACTCGTATCCAGTGTTGCCGTAGCCGAAAGAAATTTTTTTTTACCAAATCTTGTTAACAAAATCGACGAAAAATATGGTTTGAAGCAGGGACGTGAACCGGGTGGAAATTTTTACCGGTTCGGCGGTTCGAACCGTGTTTGAATTTTTGGATTGGCTTCGTCAACCGGGTTTTATACTTCTTTGAACCGGGGTTTCGGTTCGGGAATTTCTCAAACTGAAAAATCTTTTTAACACGTGCTCCCACTTCTAACGCAATTTTTTTAAAACCGTTTTGGGCTAAAATTTGCACAATAAAAGTTAGTAGTGGTTACCTTACTCATATTAGAGACGACGGTATCGATAACAATTCCAAAAGAATATCGACTAAGATTTTTTTTTTTTGGCCTATGGGAGTGACCACTGTTCATGGTTGCAGGGTAAAATGAAACCCTGAACATTTACAAAAAGGGGTTCGGTTTTCGGTTCGGTTCAAATATTTTTAAAAAACTTCGGTTCGGTTAATGGTTCGGTTCATCAGCAGATAAAAACGGTTTTCCGGTTCAAAACCGGTTCGGTTCAAAACCGGTTCGGTTCAAAACCGGTTCGGTTCAAAACCGGTTCGGTTCAAAACCGGTTCGGTTCAAAACCGGTTCGGTTCAAAACCGTTCGGTTCAAAACCGGTTCGGTTCAAAACCGGTTCACGTCCCTGGTTTGAAGTAAATAGTTATTTCGCAGCGTACCTTAATACCAAATAAAAACATATATACCTACAACCTATACCAAATGGGAACAAATATACCAAAGCGACAACCGTGTTCATATCAGTTCTTAAATTTTAAAAAAAAAATTTTTCGAAACGGTATATCACTGATAAATATGTCAAAATCTTTCTGGCAGCGTGTGTTGCCATGAGTGATAAAAAAAAACAACAAAAAATCGTGTACTTTCGTATGGAAATATGTTGTGTGGCATCTATTATGCCTTTTCCTTTTCGACATTCAATTGCAACCCTGTGTTTGAACTGCGTTGCCACATTTTCTAATTGCTAAAAAAAAAATTGAATTTTGAAACTAGCTCAGTTTTCGACGTGCATGAATGCTGAGTTCGTTGTAGGTCGACGTTTTAGGACTGGGAGTGTCACAAAAACGGCGCATCACTGTGTTGCATCATCGTTTTGTTGCTTGAATTTTATACAAAGTTGAAAAATTGATTAAAAAATTCTTTAAGAATCCACATTCGACTAGAAAATTCTTGAACACTGCTCGGCAGCAGTTCCGTGAATGTGTTTTTTTTAAAATTACTATGAATATAAAAACCTCGACTGACGTCAACTTTTTCTCGCTGTTTTCCTGTTGATGACGAATTCGTACAACGATTCATCGTTAATTTGTTGATTTTTTCTGCTCATCGTTCGCGTATGTTTCGTGTTTTACCTGTTGGCGATTTTAACTTCGATTCGTTTCATTTCGTGTTTTAGAGACGTTCAACGAAAAGAAACAAGAGAGCGTGGTGAGTGCGAGAGTTCGAGGGGGAGGGAAAAACATATCAATTGAATAAAAGTTTCGCAATATCCTCGTACGTTTACATTGAATGACAGCTGACGGTGAACGCGAAAAAGAAAAGAAATAAAATTCGTGCTAAAAGATTCTTCAACGTCAACGATTTAGAAATGTTTTAAAAATGTTCATATGTTTGTGTGTGTATATGTGTGCGGGTTCGATTTCTCGTTTTTCTTCTAATCGTTAAGCGTATTCAAAATTCAATTAAATCATCTGATCAATGCGTTTATCATGGCATATCCCGTTTAAAAAAACATATTGTGATGTATTGAAATTTCGCCATACAATGTGTGATATGGATCTATGTATGTGATTATTTTATGTGCATATTTTCAGCGCCTGATCGCTCGCTCGTACAGAGCAAATATTTAGTTCCGCTTATCTACTTGCTTGTCTGATGGTTTTGTGATACCTCTTCACGCGCGCGTGTTACACTCACCAACAACAGAGAACCCACATATTTTATATATTATAATATTTTTTTAATATGAATTCTTATCTTGTTTGCCTTTTCGACTCATGAACTGTTATTGTTCTCATTATTAAGCCACACGCGCTCCTTAAGCTCTGATTGTATATGTAAATATTAAATAAAATCTCATTAGTGAGTGAGTGAGAGAGAGAGAGAGAGAGACGGAGAAAGAGAAGGTGCGAGAGAGGTGAGAGTGGTGGAGAGAGGGTGAGGGTGGGGTGGGAGGAGTGTGAAAAGGGAGGAGAGAGAGGGAGAGAGGTGAAGGAGAGAGAGAGAGAGGAGAAGAGAGAGAGAGAGAGAGTGAGAGTAAGAGGAGAAGAGAGAGAGAGAGTAGGAAGAGAGAGAGAGAGAGTGTGGAGAGAAGAGAGAGAGAGAGAGGAGAGAGAGAGAGAGAGAGTAAGGAGAGGAGAGAGAGAGAGAGGAGAGGAGAGAGAGAGGAGGAAGAGGAGAGAGAGAGGAGAGGAGAGGAGAGAGAGGAGAGAGAGAGAGAGAGAGAGAGAGAGAGAGAGAGAGAGAGAGAGAGAGTGAGAGGAGAGGAGAGAGAGAGGAGAGAGGAGAGGAGAGAGAGAGAGAGAGGGAGAGAGAGAGAGGAGAGATGAGAGAGGAAGGAGAGAGGAGGGAGAGAGAGGAGAGGAGAGAGAGAGGAGAGAGGAAGAGAGAGGAGAGGGAGAGAGAGAGAGATGAAGAGAGAGAGATGAGGAGAGAGAGACAGAGAGAGAGATGGAAAGAGCGAGAGATGGAAAGAGCGAGAAAGCGAGAGAGCGTAATATAACAGAATCTATTTTAACGTATTCAAATATGGATTATTTTGAGCTGAGAAATTGACTTTTCATTCATATGAGCCTAGTTTCTTTTATGCAATTAAGACTGAAAATCCCTGCAGTAATTCCCACTAGTCTCCATATACTACCTGCCTGGTCAAAATGTTCACAATAAAATCTAATTCCCATTCAATTCTTTAAAAAAAAACTATTCAATTGTATTTTGGCACATTGAAATGCCATCGAAAAATAGCCATTGCCATGTTGAGCTACTACAAAAGTGGTCAGGTTTGGATGTCAGTTGTAACATTTTGATAATACATATTTAGAGAATATTTCCTTTCAATTGTTTTATTTTACCAGATTCTTTTTTCGACACTCATGACGAAATATTGTAAATTTTGTTTGGCTACCACAGAGTACTCCGAAAGCATTCCCTTTTGGTGAATTGACTCCCACATTACTGCTGGGGATGTTACTCAGAGACTCAACTGATAATCGTATTGTGCGTATTAATTGTGTGTGTGTGTGTGTGTGTTTAAAAAAATAATTGGCGTTGTATGGAATGATTTGTAGTTTTTCGATCATTTTTTCCTTCATTTTAAGTCGAAGAAAAGTGGAGCACAAAAATATGATGAAAAAGAAAACAATTTTTTTTGGGGGGAAAACCATTTGTGTTGGCATCGATGGAATGAATTTTTTTCTCCGTATCTGCTGCGGATAATGAATAAATATGTCAAGATTTCAAAAATGTGTTTTAATGGAAATGAGTTTTTCCGACAGTCGCGCAACAGTTGACGGAGGATTGCACCTCACCTCACCTCACATGGGTTACTCATATCAAATAATGTGATAATTTTTTTCGTTAAGCTGTGTAGAAAACGAATAATTGGCTCTGATGGAATGACTCTGTCGAAAAACAACAACAATGCTAACTATTAATGTCAGACCTAAAATGAGGAGAGAAAAAAAACATTCCTCTGAGCTTCAAAAAGTTTGCATGACTCATGCAATTTTTTAAAATCTATGGAAGAATTTCTTTCGCATATTCTGCTGCTAATGAACTAAATAACCGGTCACCTATTTGGAAATCGTGTGTTAATCGGTAATTAGTTTTTCTGCTGAAGAATTCCTCCGAACTATTACGATCGTTCAGCCTTGGGAATAAAACGCACATTCTGCATTACAGAAATGATCTCTTTTAGTAACCCTAGGAACGGAATGTCTCGAAATTGTCATAAAAATCCCAATCACAGACTATTAACAGTGTTTCACACGACTTCTTCAAAAGAGACATAACTCAAAAAAATTCTTGAAAGCCTTCAAAAGTTTGTGAACTATGCATACTATTTTAAAATCTATCGTAATGACCTTCGACTAGTATAACGCTTCTATCGAAAGGTATAAGAATATTTGAGTTGTGTCGCTTTTGAATATTGAGATTTTCTTAAATTTATTTTTAATCTTCGCTTGTATAAGCATTTTGCAAGAGATAAGCTCTTAGTACTCTAGGCGGTGTCCAAATTGTATAAAAATCCCAATCACGAGATATAACAGTGTTTCACACGACTTCTTCAAAAGAGACATAACTCAAAATATACTTGAAAGCCTAAATTTGTGAATATATACTATTTATTTTCGTAATGACCTCGACGATAAACAGCTTCTATGAAAGGTATTAGAATTTTGAGTTGTGTCGCTTTTGAATATTGATTTTTTTTTTTTTGATGATTTTCAAGAATAACCAACTCTAGGATTGATCAGAAAACTTTTTTGCTTATGGAAGCAGCAAAAGTGATTTTCTGAAGTAATTCAGGGGGAAACAGAGCAAAAAAATATATTGGAAACATTGGTGAGAATCAGCTTTGCAGCGACGATTTTTAATGAAATTGAGTAGAAATTTTTATTTATTTTATTCGCTTTGCGGGGGTGCTCATTTGTAGAAGAGTACCCCTCGCCCATGTGAGGTTTCACTGTATGTTCTGTGTGTTGTTTTTTTTTTTTAATGCGTTTCTAAAAACTCGAATTGTTCGCAAGAATTTTCTTCTCTTTTCATTTTTTTATTCGATTTGTGAGTGTGTGAATGTGGCTTTCAAACGAAAAAATTGCTCTTAAAATGAAAATTGAATTTCTTTTAATTGAATTTCCTGCGAAGTTTATGAAAGAACTCATAAAATTCTCGGTGTACCACCTCATTAAGATTGCACGTGTGTGTGTGTGTGTGTGTGAAACTTTTAAGAACTCAATCCGATACTTTCATTATTATTGCGTTCCTCGCCCATTTTATGTTGCCTTGTGAAAGTTACTAATGTACCTATATGAAAAAGAAATTAACAAAGAGAGGAACAAAGAACAACGAAGAACGCAGAACACGCTTTTGCGTTTTCGTTATGCTCGGCGAATGCACTTTTCGCTTTTGTCACGGATTTGCGTCTCAAATGACAAATATTTTTTATTGCTTATTACCTTTTTCGCTTCGAGTGCGAAGCAATTTTCGCATCGTCATTGTTTTTTTTTTTCTTTATTCTTTATTCTTTTTTCTTGCACGTTTTGTCGTTTATGAAATTGAAGGAGATTTTAGTTTTTTTTTTTTCCAATTCGTGATTTTAATTTTATAAATTTTTATACTAGAGAATCCGCTTAAAAATGTTGCTACGTTTCAGTTTTCTTGTTTTTCGTTCTTACAGTCCGAAACCAACATGAGTTGCCACCCACAAAATTTCAATTCAGCTGGAAAAGTCATCAATACGGTAATAGTGGTGATATTTTCCCCTGCGAGAATGCTACTACATATTTTAATATGCAGTCAAAACTCCTCTTTTTTTCTCTTTTATTTCTCTCTATTGCGAATATTCTCAAGGCTTTTTCGTTGTCTTTTATTTCTACTCTCCATAGACCTGTTAATGAGAGAAAATTTTGAGATATGTATCCAGTTTTCCTGAAGGTTCAGTTGTTCACCAAATGTCTTAGAGACTACAGTCAAAACTATAATGGACTTTTCTCTATAACGAATTTCTCTCTATAGGGAATCTTCTCAATGATTTTTCGCTGCATTTTTAGTGCCTTTTTATACCCGACACACTCTGTGTCGAGGGTATATTGCGTTTGTGTGGTTGTGTGTAACATCTAGAACAGTCAGTAGACCATACAATAAAATGTCGTGCTCACGGGGACATGAGTAGAACAAGTTCGAGAATGGACCCGATCGGACCATTTTTAGGGGTACCTCCAGTACTAGGGTCTGTTACGAAAATCACAAAAACTGCTCTTAAATCGTAGTTTTTCGAGATATTTTGATGAAATGCGACATTTGAACATGTTTAAAGGCAAGAAATATGATCTAAAAAATTGGTAAAGTGGGCGTGGCAGAAGGGCGTTTTTCGAAAATTGCCTCCTACACCCGAAATGCAAATGGGACTTGAACGAAATTTGGCACTTATGCTTCCTTTGTAGCCTATAACATCCTCTCCAAATTTTTTTTTGATAGGTCCATTATTAAGGGTACCTCTTGTACTAGGGTCTGTCACAAAAATCTCAAAACTGCCCCAAAATCAGAATTTTTCCAAATAATTCAATGAAACTTAGAATTTGAGCGTATATTTTATCTTCGGATTAGAACTTAAAAAAAAAAATTGGAAAAGTGGGCGTGGCAAAGGGGCGGTTTTCATAAAGAAATTTAGCAAAAGTCCTAAAAATTTAACAAAAGTCGGTATATTGGGCCCCTTATGGCCTTAAACACTTCTTGATATTAAAAATTATTTGGACATGTGTGTATGTGTCGGGTATTCTATTGTCAGGCTCGCCTGACTATAACACCCTTACTTGTTTCTTTTTATAATGAAATCTCTCTGTAACGATTTCTTTTTCCGGTCCCTTGAAGTTCGTTTCGACTGAATAAAACACTAGTCACATTCCGGGTAACCTCATAGATCTCCTTTTTGGTATAAACCTTTTGTAGTGGGTACCTGTTTGATAGGCGAAAATGCAAATTTTTCTACAAGACAATGCTACAAGCAAATAAATCTATCAAAGGAATCAATGACCCCAAATGATAAATATATTCAAAGCCCAGTTCCGCAACATCGTCATTGAGAATAGGTCTTGATCCTTTAACAAGTGAAATTGTCGCGACTGATTCATTAATGGATTGCATTCATCAGCTCAATTCCGACTGGGTGATTTCGTTACAACATTTCGCAATGTAAAAAAAAGCCATTATTTAAGGTACTAATGTATGGGCGTCCATATTTTGAACGCATTTTTCCCCAATTCAAAGCAATTCGGATATTATTTAACTAACAAAATTCGCCTTGGTTAAAAAACGAATTTTGCCCACTCACAAAGCTAAGGCCCTTCTCGCTGTTGCCCATGAACGGTTGAACCCTTTAAAAGGCATCGCGTTACTATGCTATTTCGTGCATTGAACCCCGTCTCAAAAGTGAACTTTGATTCCGAATTCGATGCGTAGTAAAGTTTGTTTCTTTTGCGCACTTCACACAGTTTGGGACGCAGTATTTTAATGCGCTTCAACTGGAAAATTCTATGAAATTTTTAACATTTTCTTTTTGTCCTTAATTCGTTTATGAAAAAACTTATCAATCCGAAAAAATGTCTCATTGAAAATATTGCGTTTTCTGTTCCACACTCAAATGTTTGCACTCAGTTGGGAATAGACAGATTTCATTACTGCGGGATGAATACCGAGAAAGAATTTAATACTCTAGCGTACGATTGCACCTTCGTTTGCAGTGGAGTCCTTCAAAAATTGTCACTTTCACGTACATACGTACCTTTTTAAGGGGGTCTTCTCATTGAGCAACTTTTTTTTTTCGACTTTTTTTTTTTTTTGCATTTATTTTAAATTGCGGTAGTTGTGAATATGCCCATAAAAGAATTTTTGAAATTCGAAATATTTAGAGGATATAGCCTTCTTTGTCGAGCAAGATCTGCGCTAAAACGAGTAATTTTTTGCGTTGCTTCAAACTTTAAACGCGTTTATCTCGAAACCACGTTTTTCGAACTGGCGGCCATGATATCTCCAGTTCAACTGAACGATTTTCATGAAACAAAGTGGAATCGACGCAGAATTGTCACCATTCTCGGGTGAACCTCGACCATTAATTTAAAATTTTTTACTATATTTTTTTTTCCACTAAACTACAAAAAAAGCCGAAATTGAAATTTTTTTTTGAATGACCGCCATTTTGTCAAAAATATCACAAAATTTAAGCTTGAGGTTCACCCGAGAATTACATCTAATACTGATTATAACCGTTTTTTTTTACATTTCGGACGCTCCGGAGACCGGAATCGTGGCCGCCGTGACGACACCTTTTTTTGCACCACCAACTTTGAAGTCTCATTACTTTTTGAACAGCCCGTATCGAGCAAAAATTTTTTTATCATTTACTTTGAACCTTTTTAATACAATAAATAATTCAATTATTCTTTGCGTTTTCAAATAAGAATTTTTTTAAAAAGGGTCCAAAAAACGGGTTTTCAATGAGAAGACCCCCTTAAAGTGGAGAGAGATGTTGTAGAATTTACTTTCTCTACTACAACTACTGTTAATTTCTCCTAGTGGAGCATAGGGCCTAGAATTTACTTATGACTTCTATAAAATCTCTTAGCAGCTGGAGGAATTCTAAAATTGCTCACCCTTGCTACTGACTCCCTTGTACGACTAAAAGCCAATATCATGGTGCGTAATCATTTTGAAAGTCCCCTAAAGAAAGGGTGTTGTCCTCCCTTTGATCATCGATTTTTTCTTTTGTTCATTGCTGTCCAGTAATGAGGAATTTCACTGTACTTCATTTGCCCCAACCATGCATTGCATTTAAGTACATTTCGTATATATTTTATTTAAAAAAGACACGTCAGCTGTGCTTTATTCTTATATCTCCTTCTCTTTCTCTCTTTTCCTTAACCTCAATCGTCAGTAAACTGACAGTGAAATGTCGGCTGAAAAATCAATAAAATTTCATTTTTTTCCTTTCTGTCCGTCGTTTGTGCTTCACTTTCGTCAAGCTGCAGACAACCTACGCCTCGTTATATGTGTTCGTTGGCACTTCTTTGTCTGCTTGTGAATATCCTTTTTTTTTTAATAATATTTATTTTTTTTTTTTTTATATTTCTTGCAGTCATTTCAAATTTCGCAGGAAGTACTAAATTTTTAATGCGTCTTGGGCTTAAAATAATTGTTCATTTGGCCTCCCATGTACTCTGTTCGTATGTGCTTAATGACCGTCAAGGCTTTTTTTACTGTGTCCTTATGGCAGTTAAAATGGTCGGGGGCAAAGTAAATAAAAATCAATAAAAAATAATGCAAATATAAAAAGAGAACATTAAAAAATTAATTAATTAAAAATAAATTAATTAAAATTAAATTAATTAAAAATAAATTAATTAAAAATAACTAATTAAAATAAATTAATTAAAAATAAATTAATTAAAAATAAATAATTAAAATAATAATTAAAAATAAATTAATTTAAAATTAAATTAATTAAAATTAAAATAATTAAAAATAAATATTAAGTAATTAAAAATAAATTAATTAAAAATAAATTATATTAAAAATAAATTAATTAAAAATAAATTTATTAAAATTAAAATTACTTAATTAAAAATTAATTTAAGAAATAAATTAAATTAATTAAAAAATTAATTCAATTAAAAATTAAATTACTTATTTAAAAAAATTAAAATAATTAATTTAAAAATTACTTAATTTAAAAATAAATTACTAAAAAATAAAAAATTAAATTATAATTTATTTATAATTTCAAAAGATTAAAAAAAAATTAGAAAAATTTAAAAAAATTAAAAATTAGAAAATTTAAAAAAATAAATGCTATAAAATTGAAAAAAGTTAAAATAAAATTTTGTTTAATTAAAAAAAAATTAAAAATATTTAAAATTAAAAAAAAAATTATGTTAAAATAGCTTTCGAAATGTGAATCTGTGAATGTATGCAATTTGATTTCCTTTTTGAAAAGAGATTTATAACCATATCACGAATTGAGTCTTATTTCTGCGAAATTAATTCAAATTTATAGGAGCAATAATCTTTGGTCCCTCATTGGGCGCCAATTGTCATTTAATATATTGATTTTTTAAATGGTATTCCATTAGGAATTCTTTAAGCCTAGGTGTATAGGAAGCTAAGGCCACTTACCACTCAAAAATGGCTTTATCCCGTCATGGAAGAAGCCACCTTATTTCTTGAAAGTTAAAAAATAAAAATGTTCTGGATTAGTACATCTTGGAGAAGTGTCTCTTTATGAAAATAGGTCCATATACTGGGTTCGTTTAACTGTTATGCGTTTATATATAGAGTGGGAAGTAATTCGTATAATTAAGCGATGATAAAAGTTTAACTTGCCCATTAAGTGAGACTCCATATTCGTTTGACCACTGAAAGTCAGCCAATTAAGCGGGAATTGCAGTAATTCGTATGAATCAAGAGTTTTTAACACCTACGAACATCTCATCACATTCGGAATATCGTATCAAGTTTATTAACCTGCAGTAAAATCCGAAACGATGTGAGCAAGCATGTCTATTGTGTCGTTGTCGCCTCTCTCTTTCTGTTTCATGCCCTCTCACTCTAGCATGTGCTGCTGCTGCTGCGGCATGTTACACTACTGAAACGACCTTTAAGGCATTTTCAATTTTAACGACGTAGTTATAGTGAAACATTTCCTCATGTTCTCTGTTCTCGTCTCCTCCTTCTCCTCCTCCTCGCAAAGCAGCAACACAGAAACAGCAACAGGAACAGAAAGACGAGAAAACAAAAAGATATAAAAACAGAATAAGCAATCGAAACATGCAAAAAGCAATGATAATAATGGTTTATTTTGCGATTTTATGGCCTTTCAAAAGTTGAGCTTTATTTTCCTCTTAAAGAGAAGGAAGCAATAAAAGAAGAACTTAAAACGAGAAGGAAGAAACGCAGACATTCGAACAGTGATGACCACAGAAGAACAGACAACGACCAAGACGGAGTCTTTGAACGGCCTTCAAAACGTAGGTGAGCTCGTTCCTCTTTCTGGTCGGCTGTTGATTTTATTTTATTTTTTTTATCACTTTTTTGTTGATATCGTTCTTTTTTTTCGGTTTATTGTACTTCGGACGTATTCATTTTTATTTTTTTGCGTGGTTTGCATCTCATATCGTAGGGCATTCGGTGTAAATGTTTGTGGGGCGTTATCTACGTTCTGAAATTCAATTTAACAAAAATTTTTATGCTAAATAAAAATAATTTGAGCAATTTACAGTGAAATACTTGATGGTTAGTGTTCTCCAATAATTTGGAAATTTTTTGTCAGGTTAATGGACCGATGTATGAAGAAATTCGTTGGAGATAGAGGGAATGGCAAATTTAGAGCGAGATAGAGAGAG
The DNA here is from genome assembly GCA_020466095.1 of Chlorops oryzae. Taxonomy (NCBI): domain Eukaryota; kingdom Metazoa; phylum Arthropoda; class Insecta; order Diptera; family Chloropidae; genus Chlorops; species Chlorops oryzae. The sequence goes on along the minus strand of CM035807.1, from coordinate 3,096,907 downwards.
AGAGAGATGAGAGAGAAGGCAAGAGGGAAAATGAGAGAAGAGAGAGAATGAGAGAGAGAGAGAGAGAGAGAGAGAGGAGAGAGGAGAAGGAGAGAGTGAGAGAGAGAGAGAGGAGGAGAGAAGAGAGATGGAGAGAGAGAAGAGAGAGAGAGAGGGAGAGAAGGAGAGAGAGAGAGGATGGAGAGAGAGAGAGGAGAGAGAGAGAGGAGAGAGAGGAGAGGAGAGGAGAGAGAGGAAGAGAGAGGAGAAGGGAGAGAGAGGAGACAGGAGAGAGAGAGAGAGGAGAGGAAGGAAGAGAGAGAGGAGAGGAAGGAAGAGAGAGAGAGAGAAGAGAGAGAGAAGAGAGAGAGAGAGAGAGAGAAGAAGAGAGAAGAGAGAGAAAGCAACTTAAAAGAAAAGAACTAGAGAGAGGAATGACAGAATGTTTTTTAGAAAAGTTAGAAGAGAAAAAAGAATGAGAAAAGAAAACTGAAATGAGAGAGAGAATACGAGAGGAAACGCAGTTAGGCATGGCAAAATATTTAGATGCATAGAACAGTCAGAAGCCTTACATGTAAGAGGAGCCAAAAATGATTGGAATTTACAAATTTGCTAGAAAAAGTAGCAGTAAGAGATTGAGATTATAGAAAGATTTTATGTAGATGTAATTTTTGACCATGTGATGAGTCGGCTGTATCGGAGCTGGACGTTTCAATGCAACAGAGCAGGAAAAATTTTGAAAATAATGAGAGAGATGGAGTGGATAATGAGAAGAGAATGAATTGTGAAGGAGAGAGTGGGATGAAGTGGATGAATAAGAGAGAGGAGAGAGAGAAAGATTGGGAGAGAGAGATGGAGATTTAGAGACGAGAGGCAGAGAGATATGGAGAGTGATGAGAGAGAGATTGATAAATTCTTTTTTTGACACCAATGTTTTATTGGTCTGAAAAGTGATAAAGGGAGGATGTTCAACATGGAAGAGACAGGAAGAGACTGAAAATTGCCCGAAATCACGCATATCCTGCTTATGGAACACCGACACAAGTATACCTACTACGGCAGAGCGATTTGACTAAATTTCCTTTTTTTCGACGCCAATGTTTTTTTCTGAGTGAAAAAATTGTTCATACTTCTGCACTCAAACATAAAAAACTCCTTGCAAATTGTCCCCGAATCACAGCTGAATTATTCCTGATTACTCGGAATACCCGCCAGTTTATGGCCATGGCCAATAATATTTATCACTTGCTATCAAACATGTCCACATACGTCCTTTTACATGCTTACATGTGTGAGTCCTAAAACACTTGAGTTGGAATTCTTCTCAAATTTCCTAACAAAAGACTTCTCAGCCATCGTCAAATTCGTTTTTTTTTTTTTTTTTTTTTTTTTCACCATTGTGTATTGGAGTCGCGCTGTATCTGGAGCCTGGTCCGTTTCATATTTCATCTACACAGGCGGCGTCGATTCACATTAATCTTTTGTAAAATCATATGAGAGAGAAGAGAATCGGAGCGGCTCTCGGATAAGTCGAAACGATAACAAAAACTCGTAAATGTGTGAAAGGAGCAGCAACGTAATGTGGACTACACAGCGAAAAATTCGGAGACTTTTTAAGAATTTCTCAACCAAATGATCTAATCCGATTGGAGAATGAGAGGAGATTTTTCCAAAAATTTCTTTTTAATATGAATCACTTTCGTTCGAAGAGCTTAAAAGGCGTTTCCAAAGCGACCTCTCTTCTTGGAAGACGGACGGACGGACCATCAGACAGAAAAAAAGCCAAAATCTTTTCTAAAATACAGTTCACACCCGATTCTTTGTTCTGCTCTCCTCCATTAAGTTTGGGTGTTCTTAGGTCTATCCGACTCCCTGACCGTCTGTCTATCGAACTCTCTGTCCGTCTGTCTGTCTGCTTTACTGTTTCGTACTACCTTGAAATTCATACCGAAATGTGCCCGGAGAACGTTCGATTGTGCGTGCGTTCGCGTGTGTCGAAATTTCGTGCGCTCTCTTTTTCCTTTTTTGGGGTCAACAACATTGTTTTGATTCTTTTTCTTCGTCTCTTTTACCGTTTCTTGGTTCAAATGTATTGCCATAGAGTGTACATACTTATATACATCTGCATACGCTTGTATACATACACATTTATTCGTACTTGCTCTGCTACCTCTTCAATTATGTGATTCCCCTTGTTCTACCCTCCCGATAAGCGAGCAGTAGACACTTTCCTTTTGCGATATTCGTTTTAATATATTTACCCCCTTCCGTTTTTTTTTTCTGTGGCTGTTTATTTGATGGCGAGTGAATGGTCTCTAGTGGGGGGCATCGACAGAAGGCAAGAGAAATGGGCAGAGAGAGAGAGAAAGATTGAGAGCACATCGCAGTGGTGTTGGCCGTTAAGTCAAGCTCACAGTTCTCTCGGAGGAACGCTATTTTGTGCTCTCCGGGTCATCAAGCACAGACAGACAAACGAAGAGACTCTGACGTTTTTCAGTTAACTAAACGAAGTTGTTTAGGTGGTTGGTTGGTCGGCTCGCTCGGTCGGTCGGTTGTTTGCTTTTATTGTTGACTGGTTGGTTGGGTTGTTGCGCTTCTTCTACGCATCGAGCGTGTTTCCCTTTGTTTGCCTGCTGCTGCGCCTTCCAGTCAGTCAGGCACTCACTCACTCACTCAGTCAGTCAGTCAGTTTTCTTCTCTACTACGTCGTGCTGTACTCGACAACGACGACGACGACTACGACTCCTCGTCATAAACATGTGAACGAAGCGAACGAACGCTGCTGGTGGTGACTGCAGAATTGCGATCCCTTTCAGTTCATTTCGAGTTCGTAGACACTCCGTTTGTATTATTGTTCGTGTACTTCTTCGGCTCCTTCGGAGTCGTTTCGAGTTCATGGAAGCAGTGAAAACGATGTTGTTCTTTGGAAATGTTGCACTCAACAATTCGAGTTCAAGGAGAAATCTTATTGTTTTCGCATTCTCTGTTGACTCTGGCTTGAGTGGATCTCGGTAATGCGTCCTTAATTTGATTCGAACGTTATTTTCAGGCTTTGAATGAGATAAAAAGAAAATAGATGGCAGTCGGAACTTCCATGAAGGGACATACCTATCACAGAGGATGAAATAAAATGAACTTGGAAATGCTGTGACCCGTCATTAGTCTCACCATTGTACTCTGTCTAATCCTAAGGCATATTTTTTTAATAATTATAATTTTTTATTATTAAGTACTTTTTTATTATTATAAATTTATTTATTATTATAAAAATTTATTTTAATTATAATTGATATGTGAGGGCTGTTCAAAATGTTCTCGGCCACGATTTCTCATCTCCAAATTGTCCGAAATGAAAACTAAAAACGGTGTTATAATCAGTATAGATGTCATTAAAGGCAATTACTATGAATTTAAAAAATTGGAAAAGTGGGCGTGGCCGAAGGGCGTTTTTTTCAAAAATTGTCTCCTACACCCGAAATGAAATGGGACTTGAACGAAATTTGGCACTTATGCTTTCTTTGTAGCCATAAACATCCTCCAAAAAATTCCTTGTCGGTCCATCATTAAGGGTAACCTCCAGATACTAGGGTCGATCACAAAAATTCTAAAAACTGCACCAAAATCGGATTTTTTTGAGATATTCCACTGAAACTTAAAATTTGAACGTATTTTAAGGCCACCGAATTAGATTTAATATTAAAAAGAAAAGTGGGCGTGGCAGCTGGGACAGTTTTCATAAAGAAATTTAGCAAAAGTCGGTAATAAAGGACCACATTATGTCACTTAACACCTCTTGATATTAAAAATTATTTGAACATGTGTGTATGTGTCGGGTATTCTATTGTCAGGCTCGCCTGACTATAACACCCTTACTTGTTTTTTGTAGTTCAGTGTGAAAAAAAAATAGTAAAAAATTTGTTAAAATTATGATTGAGGGTCCGGCCATAATGGCGAAAATTTTGCGTAAAATCCAATTTGTTTCATTAAAATCGGTCCAGTTGAACTGAAGAAATCGTGGACACCAGAAAACATTCGTCTTAGCGCATTCTTTACTAGACAAAGAAGGCAGGCTATATCTTTTAAACTGTTTGAAATTTTTAAAAATCCTTTTAAGCACGATATTCTCAAATATCCAAGCTATAAAAAAAATGAAAAAAAATCTCATACATTTTTTTTGTCGAATGAGACACAACCGCCTAAAGCTTTTGATAAATATTTCCGATAAGGCCACGCCCTTTTAGTATTGGTCTTCAATGTAGTTTTTGTGAAATTCATTTTTTATTTTTGTCCCCCAAAAAAACTGAAATCCACCTTCCAACTTGTGTGTGCGTGTATATGTGCTCTACTTTGGCTTTAATTGGCATGAAATTCCGGTCGAAAATATCCGTATGCACTTCTTAAATGTCAGCCTCTACTTCTACTTCTTTTGCTGCTTTGCTTCAAGCAACCTGACGACAGCTCAGCCAACCGAGCCAGACCTAAACGAGCGACGAGCAGACGAAGCCGGGTGTTTGAATTCCTTGTCGTTTTTATTATTATTATTTTTTTTCTTTTTTGAACATGAACAGGTGTGTTGGTCGGTGTGCCTGTCAGTACGTCTGTCGCTATTCTACCTTCCATTTGCACACAAAAATTTGTTGGCATTTCTTCTCATTGTTCCAACGGACACAAAATGCATGAGTTTCAATAACCGCAAGGAAAACCGATACGAAAAGATGCTGTTTTAATCCCTTTTCCGTTTTGTTTCCTTTTCGATTTAACAGAAAGAGCGAGTGAGTGAGAGAGAGAAAGAGAGGGACAGAGACAGAGAAGGAAAACTTCGAAACTGCTTAATATATGCTGCTATTTATTGCGCTTGATCCTTGCGTGTGCATTCGCTGCACGTTTTCTTACATGAGACCGAAAATTCTTGTGGGCGATCGAATTTATTTTGTACATACCCGAACGCATAAGAGGGGTTCAAATTCAATGAAAAGAAAGGATACAAACTACATCTAGAAATGTGTGCGTGTGGGAAGGAAAATCCTTGGATGGCAAGGAAGAAATGATTCTCGCTCAGTGATGAATATGGATTCAATATTCGTTGCAACGTTGAGATTAAGCCAAATAATGCCATCCTTGCCATTTTTTCAACACAATCCAAAATGGATTAAAATTTCGTCCGAAAATTTTTGAAGAACTTTGACACTGTGTTCAATTATCAAGTTTTTGTACACGTGCAACATTTATTGGAAAGTTTCTTCGTCATCAGTGCTGGCAATATTTTTTTAGCATTTTTTTTTTATAAAAAAAGAAAAAGAAAATGGATGAATGGAGAAAGTCTGCAATAGGAAAGCTGCTTCAAAATAGTGGCAGGACTTCCCTTCTTCTTCTTCTTTTCTTTTTTCTTTTTCTTTTTCTTTTTTTTCTTTTTCTTTTCTTTTTTCTTTTCTTTTCTTTTTTCTTTTCTTTTTTTCTTTTTCCTTTTCTTCTTCTTTTTTCCTTTTCTTCTTCTTTTTTCTTCTTCTTTTTCTTCTTCTTTTTTCTTTTTCTTCTTTTTTTTTTCCTTTTTTCTTCTTTTTTCTTCTTTTCTTTTCTTTTTTCTTTTCTTTTTCTTCTTTTTTCCTTTTTCTTCTTCTTTTCTTTTCCTTCTTTCTTTTTTCTTTTTCTTTTTCTCTTTTTCTTTTCTTCTTTTTTCTTTTCTTCTTCTTTTTTCTCTTTTCTTTTCTATTTTTTTTCTTCCTTTTCTTCTTTTTTTCTTTTTCCTTTTCTTCTTTTTTCTTTTTCTTTTCTTCTTTCTTTTCTCTTTTTTTTTCTTTTCTTTCTTCTTTTTCTTTTCTTTTTCTTTTCTTTTCTCTTTCTCTTTTTTCTTCTTTTCTTCTTCTTTTTCTTTCTTCTTCTTTTTCGTTTATTCTTGTTCTTCTTCTTGTTCTTCTTATTTCTTTTCTTCTTTTTCTTTCTTTCTATTCTTCTTTCCCTTCTTTTTGCTTTCATTCTGTCTTTTCATATTCATTCCTCATTCTTGTCTCTATCGTTTTCCTCATGTTCTTTGTTTCCATTCTCATTTTTGACTCTTCCGTTCTTTGTTCATTGATGTCATTTCTTTTTCAAGCTTTTTCTTCTTTCTTATATTGTCTTATCTCTCTATTCTTTGTTCTTCTTGCTTATAAAACTTCTTGGCAACATTTCTTTGTTCACATTCGACGATCAATATCTCTTATCCTTTATTCGTCCATAAACGCGATCAAATCCTCAAAAAAATTTTAGTCCTATCGTTTTATTCGTGTAGTTCTCATCCACATGTGTCATCAAGCTTTTTCGGACTGCCTCTCTGTTGTCTGAAACCTTGCAATTGTAGAGTGTAGCCTTTTTTTTTCCAAGCTGTCCTCATCTGCTCACAGGATATGTGTCCATACCATCGTAGCTTCGTTTCCCGCATTTTCCCAATAATTAGAGCAACTCCATAGCGCCAACGGAATGTCAACGTTTGTAACATGGTCGAGACGAGTCGAATATCCAGGGAAGCATCTTACTTCTTGTTTATATTGTTAAGCGCACTCTAAATCTGATAAAGAAATGTTCTAGTCTTTGCCTTTAAAAACATACTTTTGACCACAGTTCTGGCCTTTTTCACCTGGGGACTGTCCAAAAATCTTATCTTAGTTTTCTATAAAAAGAATAGTAGTTACCAGAAATCCCTTTCAAAAAACATTGAAATGATTTCGTATAAAAATAAATTCGAAAAAGTTCTTCAAACGCTGCTTGTGATACTGATAACTTTCTATCGGCAACACTTTTGTGTGCTGCCATACTGAAGAAAAATTAGAAAATCAATTTTCAATCCTTTTTCCAACGGAGCTCCGATGAAAAGCACCAAAATCCTCTGATCAAGCAGACACCTATTTTATACATAAAATTCCACTCCGAACTCTCTTCAGTCCTTCCGAAAATTGACAACCAAATTTTGGAGTTGCCTGATTCGCATGGCGGTAATGAAGTTCATCTCAATTGCTGCAAACTGGCAAGCCTCGTTCTTCATTAAAGTTTTTTGTTTTAAATTTCATTCTTTGGTTTTTTCGTTCTCGAATCCGGAGCAACACACAATGGATCTGCAAATTAGCATAAAAACCGCAGGATATACGTCCACGTGTAAACATACATGTACTGCCGCTGCTGCCGCCGCTGCCACCACTGCATGTCAGACAGATCCTGTCCAATCAGAATGATGAGGACTTGTTAAAAATGCAGAACCATTGACCACGCACCCACACGGTCACGCACAATGGACGGCTAATTCGAAATGACAGTGACAGTGATTGGATTGACTATGAAAAGCAAATTAAAGAGAAAATTTTTGTAGCAACAAAAAAAAGAGGAAGTTAAAATTTGACCTAAAAGAAGAAGTAGCTTACAACTTTTTGTTATTGTTGCTATTGGGATTATAAAGACGAAAGCCCCAAGGGGGGCGTTGTCGTTGAAGTGGCAGCGTGGATCTCCATCTAAATTTTTACCCATATTAAGGCGCTTCCGGTCACGTAGATGGTAAATCAGAAGAAGAATTTGCAATAAAACCGAGAGAGAGACGACGAGGCGTATCGAAGTGTAGCAACAACAAAGGAAAGTACAAGAACGAGAAGAAGAAGGAGACAACAAAAGGTAGATAGCAGCAGCGTAGCATGGTAGTGACTAACTTGGTGAGATTAGCAACGTCCGAAGACCAAGCGAACGAAACGGAACGGAACGGAACGGAATAGAAGGGAATCGACCCATGCAGACGACCGAACATCATTAACATTCTTCGTGCTCACCGAGCACTTCTCTCACTAAACAACTACGTGACTTTGTGTAGAGATTTTGGGATTTCGCAGGCGGCCGCTCGAAAACCGAAATTAAAAATGATGAATTATTGCAATTGTTTGACTTCTTATTATAACCCATGGTGGATGGTTGGTCTTCTTGATATAGGGATTTTAAAAGTCAGCTCTCAAAATGGTTAGATTTCTTTTGCAATATAATCGGTGGCGTACTCAAGGGGGAGGTGGTCTTATGGGTTCCATTTTGTATTGCCAAAAAGACCCTGGCAACAACCGTTTATCTTAAGTTCCTTGGCCATTGTATTGTCGCTAGTCCTTTTTCACATAAATTTTTTCGCTTCAAATTTAAAGCGGTGAAATTAGTAATGAATAGCCGGGAGGGCGGCGTTGTTGACCTTTTTCAAGATAACAAAAAATGAAGAATTTTTATCAAATTCTAGACAATAATAAGTGCCTTAGAGTGGTTAAAAATTGGAGAGTACAGTTAACTACGGTGCCTCCGCCCTAATCAAATAAAAAGCAACTCAAAAAAGGCCTTAGTAGGGATCGAGAAACTTAAATAATTTCTTCAAAAATCTTAAAACATTTTAAGACATCCGACCTCCGCTAGAAGGTGATCTCTTTCCCATGAGCTATTCTTTTTCTTTTGGCAGCAATTTCCCTGCGGTTTAACTCTCCACTTTATTCCGTTTTCTGCAAAATTTTAGACATCCCGAAAGGGAGCGACCCTCACGCGGTTATGGAAATGATGCGCCAAACCTGATCCAGTAGATTGATAGGGCTATTGGATCAATCTGCTAGTACAATGTACTCTGTCCTTGCGAATGATCCTCTTAATCGAATATTCATTGGGAATTCTCTAGTGTTTCTAATTCTCAAATAGTTTCCTTTTAACCCATTTTGTACCAACAAAAAGACATTAATCTTGTTCGAAAGATCGAACAGTCGGTAGAAAATGGGTTAAGCGGACCCCCCGTTAAACATAAATATTTTTCTTTTAACCCATTATGTACCAACAACAAAAAACCATTAATTTTGTTCGAAAAATCGAACAGTCGGTAGGAAATGGGTTAAGCGGACTCCCCTGTTAAACAAAAATATTTTTCTTTTAACCCATTATGTACCAACATCAAAAAACCTTTAATTTTGTTCGAAAAATCGAACAATCGGTAGAAAATGGGTTAAGCGGACCCCCCTGTATATACTGTATATTTAATTCTATGGGAGCAATATATGACAGCATAACCATATCACCTAAATGCATATGTAAGTATTTAAAAATGATTCTGCAGGGATTAGAAACCCCAAGGCTGGTAAGGCCGTGCCTGATCATTGGAGGCCCCCTAGCGAGAGTCTCGCTGGAGCTGTGATTAATAGTGTTGATGGGACAAATGGACCCAAATCTTGACCAAGAATTTTGATATGGTCGATTGCCATATTTAAGATGGAATTGATACGCTAGAGACCACCGTTGATTGTCGATACGTGTACACATTGGTGTACATTGGTGACTGCGTTGTCTGCTGTCTTTTTCTCTCTCAAAGAACGCATGAAGATAATGATGATTTGATTTAGTTCACTCTGAACTTTGATCATCAGTTCAATGGTACTACTCATGCTTTAATATTTGTCTTCTGCTGCGGTGGTGAATGCACTTCCCACATTTCTTTGTATGTTCATGTGGCCAATCGTTCTGCTTTGATCATCTTGCAATCACCCACATTTGTGTGATAAATTTAAAAATAAAAGATAAATGAAAATCATTCGTATTAAAGCGAGAGGGAGGAATGTTGACACATTAAAAAGTTCAATACCACAAATCGGCTTGAGAGAATTCCTCCTTGCTATACTTACATACTTATTAATATTTTTATTATTTTTTCGAAATGATTTTCATTGCGTTTTTTCCCCTCGAACTGTGTTAACCCCCAGCAGCGTAAGAAGTCGAAAAAAAAATTAATAAAATGAGAAAATGAGAGAAAAAAAAAAACAAGAATTCAGGATGTGTTTATGACCTTTGAATGAGAATAAAGAGCATTGACATTGTTTGGCCGTCTTTTTGGAATTGCGCGTTTATGGTGACGCTTTGCGGGGGGGAAGAGACAGAGAAAATTCATCGCTGTCGGAAAGAGGTTGACATGAAATTCGCTGACGGAAATTTCGTTGACATTTCCGTGTGCTGTGAATTTATTCACATTTCTAATGACGTATGCGAGGCCCAGAATTCGTTCTGCGTCTATTTACACAGTTTCCTTTTTTATTTACTTTTTTTTTTTTTAATTTCGCGTGGTTTTTGTTTTTTGTTGTTGTTTTGATTCACAGTTCTATTGTGTTCTATTTTGGTGTGTATTTACGTATGCCTGTAAATGACGTCACGTGCTGGTTTCAGCTGTTTTTCGTTTTCCATTCCACTCTCTCGCACCGCACCGCACCACCTTCCTGTCAGTTTCATATTCTCATCATGTCATGACGAAGAAGGCGTTCAAAGAAGAGGCGGTGACATTAAGATAGTGAGAGAGAAGAATATGGCGGTTAGAGAGAAAAATATGGTAGGTGTGAAGGGGTGGTATAGTGGTGGAGATGTGCAAAACACATTTAATTAATTGAAGGAAATATTGAAAAATAATTTATTTTTTTTATTTTTATTTTGCCCACAACGGAGGAAATCATATGACGACATTCCGCGGATAAACACGGATATATATTTTTACGCACAAAACTATCCGCCATTCGCTTTAAGTTTTATGATTTGTCAATATGATCACACGATTGTATTCGCTTACGTACATTTTCATACATCCATATGTGTATGCTTATTGCAGCACTTCGATGTGTGATTATCTTTTCCTCTTCTTTTTGACTTTAATTTCCTCTTGGCATAAAAATTTTGCGCCTTTTATTTATTTTTTTGCTGCTTCTCTTAGTTTATTTTGTTCGATTTTTTGTTGCTTTGAATTTAGGTTGAACATAAAAATAGAAAGAGCCTCCACTATACATACTAATTGTTTCTCTTCCTTAAAAGAACAGTGGTCAAAATTGATGAAATTTTCGATAAAAAAATACGAAAATTTAGAAAATAAAATAAAAATTTAAGTATTTTTTGCACAAAAACAAAAAAAAAAACAAAAAACTAAAAGCAAGTAAAAACAAAAAAAAAAACAAACCAAAAAAAGCAAAGAAGAAACATTTAAATAAAAATCTCCATCGTATACAACTCATAATTCAGTGCTTTTCATACTTTTCTTCAACGTGTAGGCAGATTTTAATGATCCGCGCAGAGCTGTATTTAACTTGAACTATGTATTATTATTAGTCTTATGCTACGGTTCCACTTAGGCTAATAGATAAGTGGATTTTATCATTACCGCGTTAATGAAACCTCTAAGTTGTCTTTATCCATAAAAAATCCTGGTCGACAATGTGAAGGTAATAGAGGTATTACCAAGTAAGGTGGAATTTTGTCGGAAAATGTCAACGTCGGAATTTTTTCGATTTTAATTCGTGACGTATTGGGGGGAAAACTCCCGGTTTGCACGGATTAGTTGAAAATGTATGTAGGTATTTTTGAATGAATATGCTAATGAAAGGTCGACAGTGAATAAATGAAACCGTAGCATTCCTCTGATTCATGTCAAATGCGGTTTGACGACGGAAATATCTGAACAAAAAAAAACATTTTTTTTTGTTTAAATCAGAATTTAAGGTTTTTCGTACTTCCTTTCCTTGTCGGAAGTAAAATTTTCAAGATGCAGTAGCCTTCAATTCTTTGTTCAAGAAGCAGTTTCGTCAAAATTAAATTTATCGAATGTTCTTTCAAAGATGCAAATAATAACGTTGGACAAAGATTTCGGCTTTCACCCCTTAACAACAAGGGAAATGTATTTTTGAATCACTAAATTTCCACTAGTCAAAGCTATTCATACCAAATATTAGAAACCTCCCAGTTTCGTACAAAAAACTTACTAATCATTGCATTGCTTTTAAGTAACAAAAGAAATTTCTCTTTATGTGAATTTGATGAAAATCCATAATTTTTATGTTGATTTTGGTCTGTGCTTGACCACTGTTACTCAAAATTAAAGGCGTAATTCAAATTGATAAGACTGCTAAAGATAAAAGCGCCGCAAGAGAGTAAGTGAGTGAGCGATGAGATGGAGAGAGACGAGAAGGAGGAGAGCTTAATTGTTTGCGCGTGTATAAGCTGCTGCTGTGTGTGTGTGTGTGTGTGCATAAATGCAGGCAAAATAGAAGAAGAAAAAATAGTATAAGCACTCCGCATGTGGATCGGATGAGAAGGAAGACAGAAAGCCAGAAAGACAAACAAATAGACAGACATATGGTTCTGTGTATGTAATTTTGCTGTATGTACTCTCGATGCGATTTTATATAATATAACAGTCGAGGTTATGTGCAGTCTTTGTGACGTAGACGGTTATATTTTTTTTCATTCGTGCTATTGTTGTTTTTTATATAAACGTCTGATGGCAACGTGATGTGACAAGACAAGACAAGGCAAGCGCTCACAGCTGTTTTTGACAGCAGCAGCGTCGCAATTGTTGGATAAGGCGTTTTCGCTTCAATTCAACAATGGTCCTCTTAATTTTTATTTCGCTCAAATATTGATAAGGGGGCGGGGAAAAAAAACCTTTAATGGAAGCATAAATTGTATCCATAAATTGAATTTTTTGTTGGGCTCACTAACCTCATTTGTTAAAATTTTCGTTGAATTTTTGATGTAAAGACTTTCCATTTGTCTGCAAAGTTAAATGCGAGCGCAATTTTCAGAATTTATTATATTATCGAGAAACAAGCTGGAGTGGAGTAATTCAATAAATCAAAAAATTAAGCTTGAATGCTGTTGCTTTGGTGTCTGCTGCTCGCCTCGTTGGACTACGCGCTCCCGTGTGTGTGTGTGTGTGGTCTGTGCGTATTTGTGTGGGTTTTGGCTTTATTTCTGCACACATGTGTTTGTGAATGCTGCGTACGTGTGTTTGCATTGACACGTGTTTATAAGAGTGTTGGTAATCGTGTACATGAAGTGAATGAGAAAATGGCGCAAGCTTGAAATTGAACATTTTGAGTTGGAATTTGTTGGGCGCTTTTATGCTTTTTTAAATTTTTTTAAATTTTTTTAAATTTTTAATTTTTTGCTCATGGGTGTTTACTTAGTTTGTGGGGGCTTTCAATGCGTAATTCTTCTTTGCATATAGGTACATACATACAATATAATTTAATAATTTTTCTTATTGAATTATTCGATGAGCTTGGCCTGGCCTGGCGATAATAAGGAAATTGTAAGGAGGAATAAAATTGACAGAAATCTTTTGAGAAATTCAAAGTTCAGTAATTTAAGTAATATTCTCACAGTAATAAGTCGGCTTTTGAGGACATCCACTGCAATAATTGTCAGTGGAGCTGATCAATATCGACCCAACTGGTTACATATGTAACCAGTGTTGGATAAGATGAAATTCAGTGTGTACCTAAATGGTCCATATTAATTGTACCTCAAATATTAGTTAAAGTGTTCCTAGATATATCCAGCCGAATTTTTTCATAAATGACTAAATTAATGGTTACCCAGACGGAATTTTACTCATAAATGGCAAATTCATTAATTGTTTTCAACGAATGACTATTAAAAGCAAAATTTGAGTACTTCTCAAATCTGATTTCATTTCATTTACATGTCATTACTTATCCATTGCATTCACAACCTCTATTTGATCTTCGTAATATTAAGGCACAAAAATTGTACAAACATGAACTTAACAAACACTTTCACATTTGAAATTTTCTTAATTTTTAAGGAGTCACTCCAAGTCCAATGTTCTCAGACTCACAAATATGTTTCGGAAATCGATCCAATTGATATGTCTATGGAGAAAGTAAAGACAAGCACAGTAGCATTTAACAAACAGACGTCTCTTTGTCCTTCGCACGTCATTTCTATCTGTATTCATTTGTTTCAGAACATTTGTTTGTGTGTGCTCTAGATTAACATTTTAAAATAATTTAAATGGTGAATGACATCGAGAAACATGCTAACACCTAGTCTGACACTGGAAGCATTATGACTAATGCCTTTTTTGTTGAAATTGTATTAATAATCAATTTTACGCAAGACACTACTCAGATAATCTTTCACAGAATGACCTCATTCACCATTTAATTCATCTATACAATAATTGTCTGCTGCATCTTGAAATTGTACCTAAAATGGACAAATTGTACCTAATGTACCTTTGAAGTAATAAAAGGGCCAAAAATAGATCGTAAATCGTTAGCACCTACTATTTGACCAACACATGGATTTAACATTTTCCATAACAGAGAGATAATTTGCAAATACTTGCCAACTTCACCCCAACTAGTTACAAATAATGTACCCTATTTGGTCATTGAAGTGTCATTGATATGGCATTGGGAAGTAACCACTCCCATATTTAATTAAGTACTTCAATATTACAGTTCTAGTGGTGGATTCTAGATCGATTATTGTCCCCAGTTATGTCAGATATGCAGTAAATACTTGAACATTAATGGGCTCTACGCAGATATATATGCAGGAAGTAAAATTCCTATACTTAAACACAGGCAAAAAACCAAGATGTACTTTGAGTTACTTCAACGAATACGCAGATTAAAAGCAATCGAACGTGCAGGGTTGCATTTAAATCATACATTTTCTATATTTCTGTCGACCTGTCATCGAAATTTCAACTCTGATTTCCTTTCTTCAAAAGAACGAGCTCTATACTTCCAGCGTATCTTCGTAGAGCCCATAAGGGCAAACAAGTAAATTAGTTACAACATCATAAAGTGTGACAGAGACAACTATATTCACTATTTTTTTAATTCTTCCAAATAGGTATATAAAAGATTTTACACTTTCGCAGTCGGCATACTTGTTCCTTGGGGAAAATTAGCTCCAAACAGCTGTTCTCGCATTTAATTTGCAGATGAAATTGACATATTTACTTACCTGGCGAAGTAAAGACGAAAAGTGGGATTGCAACCCTGCGCTTAATACTCTTTTTTAGTTGCCAAGCCAGCACAAGCTAAAGTAAAAATTTAATTCTAAGTAATTATCGATATTTTTGCATGTGTTTGATGTGGGCCTTAAGAATTAAATTTTTAATATTAATTTTTAAACCCTTCGGATAATGAGGCGTGAGAGCTACGTCAGCTCGGGCCAGTTACCCATCTATTAGCGTAGCATATCAAATGTACTGACTACTACTTCTGCACTATTTCAAACGGTAGTATCGATTTTCGAATGAAACCTCAGAGTTACATTTTACAGTTCAATGCACTGGCGAGGAAATTGCGAGGGAGTACATAGTACTGTTGATTTGGGAACTAGTCGAAGAATAGATACTTCTGCACTAGTTCAATTTTCTGCAGGGCAGTAGTGTCAAAAAATCTCACATCCTGCGTAGACATTCTTTCCATTGCCTATTTTAATTGACCTTTTGATAGTACATAATCAGAGTCAAAGCTAGTCTCTATTCAGTGAACTCCCACTAAGTAAATTGACCTCCTCTTTGGCCATATATCTTGATGCAATAAGAGGCTAATATATGTTAAAATTCTCATTTAATTCCCTTTTTCAAATAACCATGCTAATAAATTATGTTAATAAATTATTTAATCGTGCCCGAAATTTTCATTAAACATTCCGAAATGCATGCAAACGCAAAATAAAACACAAACAAAGACAGAGACACAGAGAGAGAGAGAGAGAGAGTGCTGCGAGAGAGTGGGGAAAAAAGAAATAAAATTTGTTTTTTCTGTCTTCGGGAATTTCAAATTGAATGTTAAATTAACAGAGAGAGGATAACATTTTCCCCACACCCAAGTCTCCAAATTACGTTGCAGCAGCACAATGGTGAATAAGTTCGAGATGTATGTACATACAGGTATGCAGACATGTTTGTGCGTATACACTCCCACAATTCTAGCCAGCAACAAAGTGAACACCGTTAAGCGAAGATAAATAAGAAACTTCAATATCCAGTCCCTGGCTGTTTCGATATTTTGTTTTTGATATTTTTATATTTTTTTTTTTATTTTTTTTTATTTGTTTTTTCTTCCATTTGTTGTTTATTTTCTTATTAAGAAAAAAAAAAAAAAAAACTGGTTTCTATCCGCTTTCAAGTTGGCTTTAACACGCGCGCAATAAAACGTAGCGACCGTAACTGGTTTTCGGGTTTTTTTTCCTTGCAAGTTATTTTTTCTCTTTTTGTTTCTCTCAATTTTTCCTTGTAACAGCCTTGAAGAGATAAATTTTATTTTTATGTTTGTCTTTTGTTTGGTTTTTGTTTTTGTTGTTGTTGTTGTTTGATTTTCATTTTATTTCTTTTGGCTTGATTTTTATATCTTTTTTTGCGTTATTTTTTTAAAATATTTTTTGCTCCATTTTTTTTTGGGTTTGATAAAATTTTTTTTATTTTCTTTATTTTTTTATGTTTGTCTTTTGTTTGGTTTTTCTGTCTTTTTTTTTGTTTTCTTTTTATTATTTTATAATTTTTGCTCGATTTTTGTTTGTTTGTTTAATTTTTTTTTATTGGTTATTTTTTTAAATATTTTATTTGTATTAGTGTTTTATTGTTATTTTAATTTTTTATTATTATTAAATTTGTTTTTCATTATTTTTAAAAATTAAATTTTTTTTTTACTTTTATTTGATTTTATTTATTTTACGTTTTTTTTTTTTCATCACAACGTTGACATGTTACCTACATATCGCACACCCTCTTCTAAGGTGACACAACTCAAAATTTCTCATTTTTCAGAAAACGCAAAAAACAAAATGCGTCTCAGTGTCAATCAAAGCAAGAAGCAAGGCATTGACGGGGTATTTAAGCTTTTTATAATAATACAAGCGGAATAGAATTTTTTGTGGAGGTAGGGAGGTGAATTATGCTCATTTTCCATATGTTAACTCAAAATTGACGATTTTTGAGTTGTGTCACTTTAGAAGAGGGAGTGCGATATGATTGATAAAGTGGATATGCGTGGTTTTCATTGTATTTTCTTTTCCTTTAAATTCTCTGTCTTTATAATTTTCGTCATTTATTGACCTTTTGTTTGTACAGTCAAGCTTCCATAACTCGAAATTCTATAACTTGATTTTTCTATAACTCGAACTGAATCGGGTGGCAATTGCGATTATTTTATACACAATTTCGATTCCCTAACTCGAACGATTTCTTTGGATAATGATAGTTCGAGTTATGGAAGTTTCACTGTAGAGAGACTCAGAGAGCGAGAGAGCGTTCGACATTCAAAGAAAATGCGCAATTCCTGATTCACTTTTTGTTCAAAAATGATCGCAATCGATCAATACTGATCGGAGTGTCCATTACATTAAAATATGCACTTCATTTTGTCCGGTCTTTACAGTAAGCTCCGAGTATAACAGCCCGATTCTAACTATTCCTCGGGAATTTTTTCGGGTGGATTTGAAAAATTGTCTTTCTTTCTGAGCGCTCTGGGAAGGAAATATAAAGGGAGTAAGAATTTGGAACGTTTTTAAGCAAATTTCATCAAATCTTTCCATTCTTTTTGAAGCTTGGAATACATCCTTTTTCGGAGAATAAAAATTTCTCTGGACAAAATTACCAGGAAAAATATTCATTTAAAAGGGCTGTAAATGTCCTCTTTTAAACAGGGAGACAAAACCCGAGACACTGGAAGGAAACACATGAGAAAGACGGAGATGGAATGTCTTTCGTCTCTGTCACTCTCATGTGTGTTCCTTCCAGTGTCTCTCTTAATCTAAACATAGACAATGACACTTTTTTAAGCGGGAAATAAATACACAGTGTTACTCAGATATTACTCCATTGCCACTCTTCAATTTATTGAAATCATTTGAATATAAACAAGCCTCGGCTTACAAAAACCTGTGATGGTCCGCATACATTTTTCGAAGGTTCTAATATCCAGAGCTTACTGTATATCCAGATTTCTATGTTTATGTGGAACACTGTAGAAAAATTGTGTGACGTCATTGTGAATACTTAAATTCCTTTCAATCAAAAAGAAAATATGTATTCGCATTAGCATTACTGGTTCGCATTTTGTCGTGCCTAATTGACGTCATTCCAGTCATTGAGGATTTTGTTTTTAAATTAAAAAAAATTTTTTTTTAATTTGCAAAAATTTTTTTAAAAGTAGGTATTCGCTTTCGAGAAATCTTGTGAGAAAATCGCAAAAATTCATCGAGAAATCAAGTAGCCTAAGATCAATTTATTGTGCAATTATTGAAATATTTGCTCATTTCGCAAGGAGAAATATGGGGGAAAAAAATAAAAATAAAAATAAATAAATAAAAAATTTGTAATCACTTGAAAAATTTATCAGATTTGGACTTTTTAACAATTAAAAAAAAAAAATAATTAAAAATCCTTGAAGCCTTATTCCAAATAATAAATTGCATCGGTAGAAAAGGACAACCATTTTTAATACTCCATTATTGGACACACCCACGTATACATATACATATATGTATGAGGGTAATATTGCTGTTTATAGTAGAAACAAATTATCGCCTGATCATTTGCGTCCCACACATGGGACACTTGACTGTATATGTAATTCAAAAATCATCTATACAATCTCATAATTTGTCATTCTAATTTTTGTTTATTATCTATCTGTCTCAATTGCAGTTTGCTTAAATAACAACGAACGATATATATTTCGTATGAAGAAAACCGAAGAGAGAAAAAATAAGACGCAACAGTAGTTCGCGATTGCATCGGTACCAGTCACCAATCACCACCGCCATCGCCATCGCCATCGCTGCCGCAAACAATAGTCGCAAGAATTCGGAGCGAATAAGGAGAGAAAAAAATTTTTTTTTTTTTTTGGTGTCTCGGCGTTCATTATCGTATTGTCACTTTCGTGTCCACGTAAGTGTGTGCCCTGTCAAACGTGTAAACGAAACGACGAAGTTTATTTTCTAAAGTAATTTTCCATAAGAAGAAAACACAAAACCGAAAAACACAAAACAGTAAAACAAACAGTAAAACAGCAAAACAGCAAAACAAAAAGCAACAGTTCTTCGCAAGCATAGCAAAAATAAATTCAGTTTATATAAGGACACAATGGAACGCGAATCGAATCCAATGCAGCCGATGTGCCGTTCTGGATGTGGTTTTTATGGTAATCCAGCTACAGACGGCCTATGCTCTGTATGCTATAAAGTGAGTTTCAATATACTGATCTAAGGAAATGTTCTAATCGATTTGTTTTTTTTTTCTTTTGTCAAGGATTCACTTAGGAAAAAGCAGCAACCACCAGTCAGCAGCACACCCGTTACAGTTCCAAGCCCACAACCAAGCCCCACATTTAGTCCGGCAATAACTAACACCGCACAGCCAACAGTGCAAAGTTTGCAACAGCCACATAACGATATCAAAGAGGTAAGACATCATCCTACACGGATCAATTATGTTTTTATTTGAAACACTGTCGGCCATCGCGGATTCGGCTGTAAATTGTCGGTTCCCTCTGATCCATGATACAAGAAAACAATATAGCGCCACTTGAGAGAGGAAACGTCACAAACTCAAAATCGCGATTCGTTGTTGTTGTTTCCCATGTTAAACCGGCTTTTTACTTTTTTGAATAGCATGGGAAACAACAACAATTTCTCGCTCAGTGACGTCCCAAACTCAATTGTCGGCTCTCAAAGAGAGCCTCAAAATAGCGGTACTGAAGTGGCGCTATCTTGTTTTCTTGTATCATGCTCTGATCGACAAAAGAGAGAGCACCTAATTAGAGAGACATACCGCTATTGCAGATACATACTGTCAAATAGATGATGAAGAAGAATCTCCACAACACCTGCCTTTTCCAGGGAATAGATTCTCTTATTTAGATAGCATTGTAGAAAGCTCGAAATCGTTCTAGAGATAGGTGTTTACCTCTATAGGATGTAACAACGGATCTTAGGCCAAATTGTTTCTGTATAAGACAGCCCCATTAAGCTAACCTATCCTAGAGAGAGGGTGGGTTCCCTATGATTAGGTTTGTTCATATAAGGTGACTTCACGAATGTTTCGAACAACTGAGCGCGATTGATCAAGCAGGATTTTTTCAGCCCGATTCTGAATATTCCCGGGGAACAAATTCCCGGGGATTTTACTTTTCTCGATACTAAATTTCTCCTTTTTTAAATAGATAGGGTAAGGAAAATTTAGGGTATGGGTCAAATACCCATTCCCCATTAAATTGCTTCCCCAAAATATTTAAAAAAGAAGAACTTTACGGTCGAGAAAAGTCAATTGCCCGGGAATTCGTTACCCGGGAATATTCAGAATCGGGCTGTTTAGTTTATATTTTTGGAATTTTAAGAAAAATTGGAGTAAAAATACTATTCCTAACCCCCCATTCTCCAGAGGGAGCGAGAGAGTGACTTAAATAATAGAGCTGGTGAACACTATTGAAGAAGAAAAGCCTTCCTAGGGTCCGTCCTCTCGAGAATAAAGGCTTAAAACACAGCTAATCAGGTAGGCGGAACGATCGTAATATTGAAACTCCTTCCTAGGTCCGTCCTCTCGAGAATAAAGGTAAAAACAGCATCAGGTAGCGAGACTATATATAGTCTGAAAAAGGCTAAAACAAAGGTAGGCGGAACGATCGTAATATGAAACTCCCCTAGTCGTCCGGCTTCACTAGAAGAGAAATAAATAGCCGCTCGAGAATAAAAAAACAGCAATCAGGTAGGCGAGTGTTATGAAACTTTGATTCCTTAAAGTTAGAATTAAATATGTCTAGTGTTTATTGGAAAATGCTGTTAAAAAAAATAGTGAAGTAGAAAAGTGCACTCCTAGAAGTGAACAAACTCCCACAGATCGTCACGGCTTTCACTAAGAAGAGAAAAAATACGATCAAGAGAATTATCAAAAATACAAATCAATAACGAGCTGAGTTTTATGACAACTAAATTTTTTTTAAGTTAGTATTTATTTAATATATGTTCTAGTGTTTTTGCGCAAAATTCTTCGTTGAAAAATAATTTGGCACTGTTGACAAAATTTGAACTTTGGTCTTGTTAATATTTTTTTCTTCAAATTTTTTATATTTTTATTTTTTAAATTTTGAGAATTTTCAAAAAAAAAAAACAAAAAACAATGTCCCAAAACAATTCTTCGTTCAAACCGAGAAACACAAGGACATATACCATCGAAGAGGTGCGTCATTTATTTTCAAATGGACAAAATTTAGTGGATTTATTCAAGTCGTTAACCGCAAATCCATGGCAAAAAGACGATAAATCGGAATACGAATCATCGGAGGAGCTGAGAAAAACAACAACAACAAAAACTCCGCCGTTAAGAAAGCCACAAAATAATTTATCGTCAACTTATACTGGTGGATCCGCCGCCAGTTGCTCATCATCCGGCGATCATCATCGTGTAAATAATACCAAGCGTGTAAAATTCGCTTCCGCAACGACCGTATTATCAAAGAAGAATACGAATAAACAAGAACAAACGCGCCGTTGCAAAAGCTGTCAATCGACTTTATCATCATCAACACAAAAACCACCAACAACGTCATCGTCGCAAAACTCACCAATGAAATCAATATTGAAAAACCGACGAATTTTCACCAATACGACACCATCAGCATCACAGCAGCAGCAGCAGCAGCATCGACAAACTCACCATCGTCGCTCGTCAAACGTGTGCCTTCAAATTTCCCTTTGGCGGGAGTTGCCTACCTCGATAGGACGAAGACATCGAAATTCCTCAACGAATTAAAACAAATGTATACGCGCATACCAAAAACCGAGGAAAACAGAGAGAAATCTATACCAGATCTACAAAATCTGTATAAGACCGATAGAAACGCTTCCAAAACTTTGAATATGAGTCAGGAAAACTACATTAACCGAACACCCACTAACAACTATAGCTCCGGCTACCAAGGCTTTCAGGGATCATCGACTTCAAGACCCAACAACAATTACAATTTCAAAAGAAATATCTCCCAGAGAAACCGTCAAAAAGGTGGGATTGCTGCAGCATCATCATCATCGTCAGAAGGGATACTCGAGGAGGTATTACACTCCCATCGCTTTCCACCGGAACGAGGACGGTTTTCACAGTTCTCTTAATCGCATCCAGTCGTCAATTGAAGAACGTTACAGGAAAAAGTACCTCTGATATTCATTAAAAAAAAAATTTCTATTGTGAATACTTTTTTCATTCCCCTTTTTCATCGTCAGCCACCACCGGGGTGTGGGAGTGGGAATGAATGTCTCTTGATCTCGCTATATTTACATTCTCCCCGCTTTCGCTCTCGCCTTAGTGATTTATTGAAATTTTCACGAGGAAATTCTTGGCAAACATTTGTAGCAAGAGCACAATTGCATTAAAATAGTTGGCTTTGAGCCATTTTGATCTTTTTACGCGATAGATTTTAGCAATCCGCTTTATTGGGGGCTATAGAATATCAAACTTAACAGAGGTTACCGCCATTCGGTGTTTGCCCTTGCAGCAATAACACTTCTATAGATAGATAGATAGGCCAGGCCAGTGTGATTCTATCGAATATACATCATCATCTATCAGATGTGTGTAAATGGTGGTTGTATGTATTCGGCACGTTTTTCATTTGTCCATTTTGTCAGAATTTGAGTATAATTAATATTCTGTTTTCTTTTCCTTTTGTTATAGAAACTAAATGAAGACTCAAACGCCAGCAGCGAAGCAGCCGCTACCAATGCCGGTCCATCCACATCAAATCCAGCGACAACGTCAGATGATGATAAAGATAAAGAGCAGGACGATAAAGATGCCAAGAAGAAAAAGAATCGTTGTGCTGAGTGTCGAAAGAAAGTAGGACTAACTGGTGAGTTTTTCATTATCTTTTATTTTTGATGCAAATAATAAGAAATCTCTGAATTCCACATATTGGGTTGGTATAGAACATAAGTGGGCTGGGGCGTGTGATATAGACCTAGCATCTTCGCTGTAAATATTTAAGAGGGGGGGCTTTTGAATAGCGGAAAAATTGTTCTTCAAAAGCACAAGACGGATAGAGGACCGTCGAAGAGGATGCTATAGCTAGAATGCGGGACCAATTTGTGTAGAATAAAAATGGAGTAAAGATCCCAGAAAATATTATGACCCCTTTTAAATAACTTTCTTACTCCAAAAAAAAAAAAAAAAAATTTAAGCCCAGTACATTTTAAGCTTAACTTTTAATCCAAAAAGATATGTTTTGTCTTCAAATAGATCAAAAGATTTGAAGTCTAAAAATAAAACCCCTAACACAGTTTAATTTTCAAATATATTTACCAGGCTCCAGAGTCCAGTTTTATATTGAAAATGTAACAGTTTCACTGTTCAAAAGTACTCAAATATTTAATTTTTGAAGTCGAAATAGCTATGGCTTCATAAACGGTTTTATTTCTGACTATTTTTTTTTAACAACATCTTTAAAAAACTGTGTACGCTAAAAGATCCAATTCTCTAAAATCGGCAATCAGAGAAAGTTACCGAAAAGAAGAGGCCCCAATTTAGTCTCGGTCTCAGTCTCTACGTAGATATCAACAATATCATCTTAGAGAGAACTTTCTTAAAATGATGGATCTCCAAACTACAGATAATTTTCGAAATTAATTCAAAAGTGTCATTTACGATTTACGGGCTTGGAAAACCCGCGCGGACCCTAGCCAAATGTCCACCAATACATGATTCTCGGGTATGGCGTCAAATTGGAAGTGCAGGAACCTTTTGGGTAATCTACGCAGGATTGGCCATACACTATACTAGTTATAGTTGTATTCACACCTTTATCTAGAACGCAAAAATGGTACCACGGGTACCGGGAGCCCCAAAATACGTTTTAGTAATCTACCCTGTCTTTTGCGTACGGCCCTTCGGGGAGTATCGTTGAGATTGAGGTATCCATGAGGTGATCTATGAGGATAGCACTGGAACTCTTTGGGTGTGGTCGTCTCACCATTTCAGGGATTACAACCTGAGCGACTTACATACGGAAGGGCGGTTTTAAATGATTCTCTTGCTAGATGGAGCGAAGTTTTGACTCATTTTTCGAATTTTACGAACCACAATCAACCTCGCGATAGTTTGGCACCCACCATCAATAGACCAACATTTATTCTCATTATCATCGCTTCTTTGGATGTGATTAAAAAAAAAAAAATTGATACATTTTTTTTTTTTTTTTTTTTTTTTTTGAATTTCCTTTCAAAATATAGGTTTCGAGTGCCGCTGTGGTGGTCTTTATTGTGCTATTCACAGATACAGTGACAAACACGATTGCACTTTTAATTATCGTGAACACGGTGCCCAGGAAATCCGGCGTAATAATCCAGTAGTCGTTGGCGAGAAAATACAAAAAATTTGAACTTTTGTGCCATCTTTAAGTTAATACTATAAATATATATATATATATACCTTATTTACATTATAAATTTAAAATTAAAAAAAAAAAGCATAAACAAAATGAAAAATTAAATTAAATGAGAATGAAAATCGCATAAACAAAAACCCTCAAATTTTAAACGAAAAAAAACAACAACCAACAAAAAAGTGTACTAAACTAAAAGAAAAACTTTAATAGTTATAATACAATATACCTACATACATATATGCATATATATGTTATAAAGTACAGTATAAAGAATAACGATAATAATTAATCTGTATACATATATATTCATATACATACATATTTATATATATGTACGGACATATATATATATTTATATATATATAATAGAAATACTACACACTTCGCTTTGTCAATAACTATTAAGGAGGAAAATACAAAAAAAAAAAAAAAAAATCAGTCAATGGTTCCACGGGATGGAAGAGGTCATGAAAATGTTGAAGTCGTCCCTAACATCTTCAACATATTTTAATGGCTTTGGAAAACTGTGGCGTGAAACAGAAATCAAAACACCAATGAAGAAAATTTATATGGATTTATGCAATATAGAAACCAACACATTCACACCAAATATTAGTACACACACATATATAAATATATATATATATATATTTACATATATAAAGATTTAAAAACACACACTGAAACACAAACAGACACACACACACACAAGAAAATGGCTCCAAACTTTTGCTAGTGTTTATATATTTTAAAAACAAAAAATGAAAAGGAAATTTTTTAATGACAAAAAGCAGCCGAAATTTTCTTTTCCAAAATAAAATTAACACGAAACTGTTTTGAAAAATTCATTAGAAAAAAGACGAACGCGTAAGAAAAACGCGCAGAGTTGTCTACAAAACAAAACAAAACCAAACAAAACAGAACCAAACAAAAAAAAAAAAAAACAAAAAAATAATAATAATTTGGCGGAAAAGAAGAGAATTTCCCAATCGCTGCTGTTGCGCACTCACTGAAAGTTCATTTCAAACGAAAAATTTAAGTTTTTTAAAAACACATTAAAGCAAAAAACAAAGTGTAACTCTTATTATTATAATTATTATTCTTATTGATATGATTAAAACTTAAACAAACAAAACAAAACAAAACAACAAAAAAAAAAAAATATTTAATGGCGAGTTTACAAGAAAACAAAGAGTAAAAATCGAAAAAAAATTTTATGGAAAAGGCGTTGCAAAAACTTTAAAAGTAGATTTTAAGTTTAGGGTTTACGCGTGAAAAGAAAAGTATAAAAGGAAGATATGGAAGAGACATGGCGATGTGAAAAATTATGTAATATAATTATATTAAGAGTAAATGGCATAAATGTATAAAAAAAAAAAAAACAAACAAGAAAAATAACATTTGATCACACGGTACTGGAGTGAGCGCTCTAAGAGTACAGAAGGAAAATCGAAAAAAGTTTTATTCTTTTCTTTTATGAGCAACTTGTATAATTCATTATAATATTAATTCTTCTTATTTTTAATGCTAAGCTAAAAAAAAACAAAACAAAACAATGTACTAAGTTTAATTAGAGAAAAAAGGGGTAGAATTTCTTTTTCAAATTTAATTTTAATTTTTTTTTCCTTTTAATAACTTTTTTTATTTTTTATTATTTTCATTCTTATTCATTTTGCTTTTTTCTTTGTATTATTTTAAAGTTTAATTCTTCCCTATAATTTTAAGCGTTATTTAGTTTTTTCGCTTCCCCAAATGATTTACTTTTATTATAAAAACACACACAGCCTTTTTAATTAATAAATTTATTTAAAATACTTTACAGCCTTTGGTTAAAACGAAAACGACGATATTTTTTTTTTTTTTTGTTTGCTTTAAAAAATTAAGTGATAAACTACTGCAATCGAAGGGCAATTTCATGGCCATTCTATATTTGATTTAAAGTTTTTACCCATTAGTTATTCTTCTTGGAAAAATAATTTTTCGTTTTATACAAGTTGGTGGACTCTAGGGTTCCATTTTTTAATTACAGAGTATAAGGCCCTGGGAAAACTCTTCAGTGCTGAAATATCTTTTGATCCTTCTCAGCCAACTGTTTTGCTGCTCGATGAGTATAAGCTTAAACCATTTCGATTCAGTTTTTACAGACTACACTGCGTAAGGAGTGATCTAGCGGAATCTAGAGGGTTTGTTAATTTTCGATGGAGAAAATCAAGAAAGAGGCAGGCTGCAGACTGATTTAATTTTTATTTTCTACATCTGCCGAAGGCCTAGTTGCTTTTTTTGTTGGCCTAAACAATTCATTTAAGCTATCAATAAATAAATAAATAAATAAATATTGTCTACATATCAGCCCTATTCTAAAGTAATATATTCACCGGGAGTTTTTTTTTTTCCTTCGCAAATTTTCACCGCGGAAAAAGGAAGTATTGTAAGCGTCAATAGAAGAAAAAATGTGATGACCTTTGTTTAAAAATATCCAAAATACTGGGTTTATATTCATTTTTCCATTGGGCTTAGAAAGGCAGAACTTCTTTCAAATTCCGCACGGAGAAACTTCCCGGGAATATTTAAAATTGTTATTCCTTCATTTCTGGAAAAAATTCGAAAAATCATCAGCCTGATGAGGTTATTTTACAGACTTTTCTCAGGCACGTTTATCAGCTTGACTCTGGTAAAAACTTTTATCTGGTCGATTGTATCTTTAGGCATTGAATTTCAATGAACCCGAAATGGACTCCAACTTGTTTCAAGCGATGGTTTTTTTTGTTTTTTTTTTTTACTAAAACCTTTTCCACCTCATAAATCGGTTCAAGTCCGATAACTGAGTTCATCTACCTTAATTGAAAGGTGACTTATGAAACCAAAGTTGTGGAAAAATGATTTCAAAAATGATTAGTTTTTTTTTTCAGTTAAGCCTTGAATTGCCTTTTGATTTAACGCTTTCTATCTTATTTTTTTTATTTAATTAATTTCTTTTCTTGTTTTCCAATTTTTTATTAATGTTAGAGAAAATATTTAGCTGCAATAAAAGAACGCTTTGATTTGGACTTATAAAAATAATTGTTTTTTAAATAGTCTAATAATTTTTAAATTAATTTTTACTCTATATTTAAAGAAAAAGGAAGAAAGAAATTTAAAGGGGTTCAATTTAATTTAACACTCACTCACGATGGTGTTCTTTTTATTATAATATATTGCTTTTTAATTAGTCAAATAAATGTTAAAGGAGAAAAGAGAAGAATCGAAAAGGTTTTAGTGGGACGGAAGTGAAGTTTTTTTTTCTTTCTTCTTTTTTTGTATGTATTTCTTTAAATTTTGTTTGCACTTCAAGAAAAAATAATTACAAAGTTTTGTTAATGTTCTTATAAAAGTTGAAGTCGATGTGTAAACTGATGGGGAGTTACTCTTCAAATGAAACAACAAATTATGCAAAATTCATACGATACCAGTCGCTGAGACACGGAAAATCTGGAAAAATCTAGGGACTAGCAAATAAATGTCGGTCTACAGGAGAGGGGAAAATGAAAGAGTTCGATTCATAGGAAAAAGAAAGACAGACATTTCATGAAGGAGGAATTATAGCTGATTTTTTATCCGATAGCTACCGATACTACCCAGCCAATCATATACTACGGAGTGCTTCGAAAAATAGTGTAAAATGACTCATTTTAGAGAACCCTTACGAAGTGTTTTAGGAGTGTAAAAGGACTCCTAACGGAGCGCTTCGAAGTAGTGATTCAAAAAAACAACGCTTAAGAGCATTTAAGGAGTTATTATATAAAATTATATCTGAAAGAGAGTCCAAACAGACTTCGAAGGAGCATTCTATCAATCATGAAAGATAAATTTTGAGATCCCAAAACGTACACTTTCCATATTAGGCTCCCTGCTCTTTTCTCCCGAGAAAAAAGGCCCATTTAGAGCTCCTGTCGGAGCGTTTTAGGAGGATTTGCGCTCCGGAAAAGGAATCTTCAGGAGCACCGTGCGGACTCTTTCGGTTGGCTGGGTAGTAATAAATCAAGTTCGACTTTTTGAGTCCAGAAACTGCTGTCAGAATACCGCTGTAAGACTAGACAAGGCAATGAATGGAGGAATACTTTTATTTCCAGATTCATGAATTCGTTGTTCCAATTGAAATTGTATTTTTGTTTGTTTCTTTTTTTTTTTAAATCCTTTATTATTTCCATAAACAAATTGTGAACATTCATACATTGCCTTCGCATACTAGGAGAGAAAAACAATTTTTACAAAAATTTAATTATTCAAAATCCCTTCGAAATCGATCCCCGTACTATTGAGGCAGTCAAAAAATAAGGAATTTTTTGTGAAAAAAAAAAAGCTTTGATAAAACTTGAAGAGAACTCGAAGCCAATACAGTCAAAACTCCCTATAGAAAATTCTCAAAGGAATAGTATTTTTTTTAGAGAGAGTTTTCACTGTATTCCGTTAAGTTTTTTTAACTAAAAAAATATTTCTTTTCTTTTGTTTTTGCACTCTAGCGCTTTAATATATACCTAAATTTTTTATTATTATTATTATTATTTTTAAACAAATATTTTTAGCTTAGGTAATTATTTCTTTAAAAAGAGAAAAATGTTTAAAATTTTTAAGTTCAAAATGGAAACATTTTAATGTATGTGGATATGAATTGAGAACTTATAAAAACCTATATACACACATGTAAACAAATTAAAGCAAATTTATTAATTAATTAAAAAATAAAACGAAAACAGATATCATTTTAAATATACAAACACACACACACACACTATACCGATATATGTGTTAATGTTATTCATTTATTCTGTAATCTTAAACACCATGGGACTAGAAAATTACACAGACGGACGAGTTTTAATTTCAATAACGCAAAATTTTTTTTTTTTTTTTACAATTCAAATTAAAGAAAAAAAAGTTTAAGCCAATAGTTCAAATATTACAAAGAGTAACATAACAGAAACCAATACAATAAAAAAAAAAAAATTTGTAAGAGGAAAGAAAAAAAAAATAAACAAAAATAAATACAGACAGCTACAAATTCTACACAAACTCGTTTTTGTCTATTAAGTTTATTTGCTTTCTTTATTTCTAGTTCGTTAATTTCGAAAATTTTATTCAATTCTTTTTTTTATTGCAACCATGCACATTAATTTTATGGAAGCAATAATAAATAACAAAATTTCTTTGAAATATATTAAAAGTTTGTTTTATTTTTCGTTTTATGGTCCTTTTGTTTTCAAATTCATTTCGTATGATTTTTTATTGAACAAAGAAAGAGTAAAAAAAATAAGAAAAAAGAAAAAAAAAATACCAAGAAGACACAGAGAGAGAACAAGTTTTTTCGATTATCTGAATTTGAAGAGAGTTGTGAGAGAGTTTTGAAACCTCTGTAGTCTTCTAAAGGATTTCTTTGACGGACTCTTTCAGCTAAAAACGATGATCGTCAGGAATTTTCATGATCCAGTCGGACTTCCATAATTCGAACGAACATTTTCGAAAGGAATATATTCGATTTATGAGGTCTTGGAGTTAAAGAAACTAAAGGTTCCCAGTTGCAAATAAGGGGAAGTCCTCTACTAAGCAATTGCATCACTTGAACTATCCCAAGCACTGTCAATAGGCATTAGTTCTTATGGCAGTCATTGAGCAGGGAAAAGGTGAAATGTTCAAAGAATTGCGATTGTTTTTTTTTTTTTATCAAAAAGTAGCATATTTTCAGGATTGAACTAAAATTTAAAAGCAAAAGCAAAACCAAAACGCAAAACCAAAACTTTTTTGAACAGCTCACTTTCTGCCTGCTCATGAGAGGCATAGAGTAGGCCTACCCAAAGCGGCCATGCTCGAACAAAGTAGATGTGTAAAAGTGATGGGAAAAGTCTATGATATACCCTCGCTTTGGAATGTTCAAATGATCAATCCGGAGAGCATAAAATTTGCAACTGGATTATCTATCAGCCCTATTCTAAATGAATATTCTCCGGGAATTTTCCCCTACAAATTTTTCGATCGCAGAGAAAGGAAGTATTCTAAGCGTCAATAGAAGAAAAAATGTGATGACTTTTGCTTAGAAAGGTTCAAAATACTTGGTTCCTTTATATTATTCTAAAGGTTCAAAGTACTTGGTTCCTTTATATTCTTCTAAAGGTTCAAAGTACTTGGTTCCTTTATGTTCACTTCACACGGTGTCCTTAGATTGGGAGAATTTTTTTTCAAATCCGCAGGAAACAACTCTCATAAAAATATATTTGGAACACTTTAGCCCGGTTATTAGGGGAATATTCCCGTGAATGTCTCAAAACAAGGCCAAAATTTGCGTAAAATTTAATTTTGAAGTCCTCTAAAATCAAAAATTTTAAATTTTCCCTCATCACTTTTCTTCCCTAAGACTCCACTAAAGATCTTAAATGACTTTTCATTTAGGGGAGATTCTCCTAAGCTGGCAATAGTGATTTAGAACGGGGCTGTACTTCTATCCGAAAATTACAGAGCTACATACAGAAGTTCTAGTTATGAAAGTTTGACTGTATTTCATACAACTTATTTTTATCTGCGTGTTCAAGAATGACAATTTTTAGGCATAGGTTTTTAGGTATTTTTATCCTATTTTTATCTTTATCCTATTTTTATCCTATTTTTATTCTATTTTAGTGAAGTGATGAGTTAAAGTACCTGAGCAAGTACTTTCGAATCATCATAAAAAAGCCTTTCGTACAGTGATAGGAATTTCAGAAATATTCTATATTCAATTACCATACTTTTCCTCAACAGTTCCACTCCATCCTTCTTAAAATAAAGGTGCAAAAAATAATGGCGGCCTACCCGTTTTTCTAAATTTTTAGATGAATTTACAGATTTTGGGCTTATGTTTTGTCCTTAAATGGGGTAAGCTACTTAGTCGAAGATAGAACGAGAGAGAAAGAGAAAGAAAGAAAGAAAAGGAGAAATCGAGTGAAATGATTGGAGAGTTATACATATATAAATCTTTTGGGATGTCTACCAATGAATCGTTAGATTGCAGCTCTTTCATCTTACAGACCATGTTCGAAAATATTTCCTAGAAGAAGTTGAACTGATTAGCATTGAAATTTTCCAAAGTCTAGATAAATTTAGGTCCTTTGAGATGTTGTAGGTACAACCCGAAATTCGGATAAGCGATTGCAATCGGAAAATTATATCAGTTAAAGTAGAGAGTCGCGAGAAACCGAAACGGGTCCCAAGACGGAAAGTCGGTATTAAGTATTAACGATGGTTCGATTTAATATAAAGACTGGCATGCTCTTCTCTTATTAGATTAAACCAATCATCTTATTTGGCTATAGTCGCCATTTGACGCCTGTGCTGCTCACAACGCCTCTTTTCCGATTCGTGGTAGCTTTACAGTACAAAGATTTTATTTCCTAGTAATAATAATGGGCTTTAATAGCAAGATTGACTCACTGCCGAAAATTTTGTAAGAAAAAAAAGCGTTTACTTTCGTTATTCTTAATGCTCATTTGAATTAAGAATTTCCTAAGTTGATTTATTTTTAAGCACAGAAAAATGTTTTTTTTTTTTTTGAAGAATCGATTTTTAAATTTATCGCATTTGGGTTATCGTGAATTAAGAAATGAATGCGTAAATTTAATAACGTTAAAAAAAGCACTGCTTACGAATAAAAATAAATTTTTTTTTTTGTTTTAGTTGTAGACTTATCAATATTCGTATATATGATAGTATACAAATATTATATGTATGCGTGTAGTTCATTGGTATCAGTTCTTAACTTAAGGCTTCATAGTTATAACTTAGTAATTTTTGAATTGTCCACACGCCTAGGGACCCGATTTTAAATTGATAATATAAAGCAAACGAAACAAACAAGAATGCGATACTAAAATATATTAATTAAAAAAAAAAATAAGTATATATAATTAACATCGTGAAAGATTTTATTCATAAATATTAAAGATATTCTAAGAGCGAAAATAATTACTTGGGTTGTTCGAAAAGTTGGTAAAAATTTATGCAATTTCCTTTGCATTTGGACCACAAATTGTCTCAGATTCAGATCTGAACGTGATTTTCTTCGTTCGTTGCACAATTTAAATAGAGTTTTTCAATGCTAATTATAAAGTATTTAATGGTTAAATTAATTATAAAATTAAATTCGAATCAAAGAATTAAAATAGCAAAACTTCAAAACTTCTCCATCATTGCGTTAACTTTTGTTAAGTGTAGGGACTAACGGCTAGGAAGTCTTGACGGAACCTAACAAAACCCTTCAAATTACTTAACATACATACGTAAATTGATTTGGAGGAAATTTTTTCTTGATTTAATGTAATGAAAGTGAAGAGACGGCGTTCTTAATTCGCTTCATTTAATGCAACGTAATGCAACTTCAAAGATTCTTGAATTTCTCTGGCATCCACCATTCTTTTATGCCCCATTATATGGTATCTTCATTGCGTAAATATACATGTCAAATGAATAAATATACCTACTGATCGTAAAGTTTCTTAAGATTTGACTAATCTCTTTAATTCATTAAAGATAGATAGAATTGATTATGCTAAGTAACGTTATAAATAAGCTAGAACCTGCCATTACTTAACGCACATGACATAACATAATTGTTTCGAAAATAAAAATATGAAATAAGATCGAATAGTTGAAGCCGCGTTTTTTGTCTTTTTAAGCTATGTTATGTATGTCTTCACTGATTAAAACTGATATGCTTAATCCGTAATGAAATAATATAGTATGACGTAACATCATAACATAGCATGACGTAACACCATAACATAGCATGCGAAAAACCATAACATAGCATGACGTAACACCATAACATAGCATGACGTAAGACCATAACATAGCATGGCGGAACACCATAACATAGCATGACGTAACACCATAACATAGCATGACGTAACACCATAACATAGCATGGCGTAACACCATAACATAAAAACATAACGTAACATAACACAACAACATAACATAACAAAATAACATAACATAATAACGTAACATAACAACATAACAACTAACATAACAACATAACAACTAACATAACAACATAACATAACAACATAACAACTTAACATAAACAAACATAAACATAACAACATAAATAACATAACATAACAACATAACATAACAACATAACATAACAACATAACATAACAACATAACATAACATAACATAACATAACAATAACATAACAAACATAACATAACAACATAACATAACAAACATAAACATAACAAAACATAACAATAACATAACAATAAACATAACAACATAACATAACAACATAACATAACAACATAACATAACAACATAACATAACAACATAACATAACAACATAACAAACAACATACATACAACAAACATAAAACATAACATAACATAACAACATAACATAAAACAACATAACATAACAACATAAAACAAACAACATAAATAACAACATAACATAACAACATAACATAACAAACATAACATAACAACATAACTATAACAAACATAAAACATAAATAACAACAAAACATAACAACATAACATAAAACATAACATAAAACATAAATAACAACATAACATAACAACATAACATAACAACATAACATAACATAAATAACAACATAACATAACAACATAACATAACAACATAACATAAACTAACATAACAACATAACATAACAACATAACATAACAACATAACATAACATACATAACATAACAACATAAATTAAAACATGAACATAAAACTAACATAAACAACATACATAAATACAAATTATAAAGACATAATAATATAACATGAACATAAATATGCGATTCATGAATCCGTAGGCAATCAGAAGAAATGTCTGTAAATTTAAAGTTAACTTATATTATTTAATTATAATCATTTTATTTTGTAACATAAATATATAGATAAAAATAAAAAATAAAAATGAAATGATTCTTGAAGTAGTTAACTAAATAAAGACTTAAAAGTGCCGGAAACTCGCGTTACAGTTTTCAGACTGATTCTATGGAATTGCCCATATGTATGTACATGACATAACGTAACGTAAAAATTTAATTTTTATTTTAAAGTTTTTGTTATATTTCAATAATTGCATGAATCATTACATTATTTGATGTATTGTAATATTATCTTATGTTATAGTACCTACGTTATGCAACGTTATGACGTCAATATTTGAACATTTAAGCTTTACTTATAAAAAAAAAAAAAAACGCAGCAAAAGAACAACTCAAGTAATTCGAAAATCGTGCGAATATATCCTTTATTTCTCACGCTTTTTTTCTCTCTAAATTTTCAACGATTCTTCACTGTTTGTCAAGTCTTCAAACACCTCTCAAAATTGCCTTCTATTCTCATCTTATCTTTATATAATGTGAACGTAGCTCATTTAACGTCTTTAAATTTTCAATTCAATCGTTTAAAAACCAAAACATCAACAAAACATAAAACCCAAAAAAAAAGAGAAAAAAGCAAAAATGCAAACTAAAATGAAACAAAATTGATTAAAAAAATTTAAAAATCTTTAATTTCGTGGAAAAACTTCAGGAAAAACTCGTCATTGATCGTAGTGTGTTATTATCGCATTTATTAATCCTATTCGGAGTAGAATATAAATTGTCCTTGCATTCTATAGAGCGCAGACATGAACGTTTTTTTTTCCCTCACATTTCTTTAAATTAATACACGCATAAATAATAATGGGAAATAATTTATGAAATTTTTGAAATCATTTTCTGCGCACTCGAAAAATTGAAAATTAATTATTAAAATGAAACTGACGCTATTTGTAAATTAAAAGCCATTAAAACTTAATATTAAAACGCTACATTAAGCATAAACTTAAGGTAAACTATGTGGATATCTACGCAGAACAAAAAATAATTAGCGTTGGAATGCATGAAGAAAAAAAAAAGAAAATAATTAAACTGAAATATTGAATGTGAGAAAAGGGAAATAAAACTTAAAAAAATAATAAAAAACTTAATAAAAAAAAAAATTCAGAAAAATTGAAAACGTAAATTGGAAATTTTATGATTTACGTAGAGGAGTTAGAAGAGAGGATTTGAGAAAAAATATACAGCCCGATTTGAATATTCCCGGGGAATTTACTTTTATCGAGAGTAAACTTCTTCTTTTTCAAATATTTGGGGGAAAAAACTTGATGGGGAATGGGTATTTGACCCATACCTATGATTTTCCTTACCCCATCTATTTGAAAAAGTATAACTTTAGTCTCGAGAAAAGGAAATTCCCCGGGAATTCGTTCCCTAAAATTATTCAGAATCGTGCTGATAAGCTAGGGAGTGAGAGATAGAGAGATGGCTAGAGACAGGGAGTGACGTAGAGTGGGAGAGATGGCGAAAGAAGAAGAGAGGGACAGAGAAAAAAGAGAACAAAAGAGACCGATTTTGGGAAACTAAAATTAGATTAATTGTTCTTGGAGATTTCCTTGCGACAGGTCTTGAATCTTTCACCCAGCAGGCACGGTCAAAATTCTGTTTATGTTTTAGAAATTTTTCTGCTACCAGGAAATATGTAGGTATACAGGGTGTTCCGTTTGTGATGGTCAACCGGTCGGGAGCTGATAGAGGGGATCAGAACTAATAAAAAATCGTATGGCAGGGGGGGTCCAAAATGCACCCCTGAGGAGTTATAAGGGAAAGAAGGAAATTTTCAGTTGTTTCAGAAAAAAAATTGTCACGCCTCAACGTTTGTATCCAAAATAAAAATTTTAATGCAGTTCGACAGAGAATTGTCAGACCTTCCTAGGCATATAAAATAGTCTTACACTTCATTGCAGCTTCAAGGGTATTTGAGCGTTCAAAGTCAACACTTAAAATTTTTTTTAAACAGTTTTTGACTTTGAGAGCCATTTTGGTATGAAAAAGGTCCTATTAATACCCAAATTTTTTATTTTATTCAAAATGCTGGATCGATTTCCTTTTATTTGGTACCCCATATGTCTAATAAGTTTTTTGAAAATAATATGAGAAAATTAAATATCTAAATGAACATATATCCGTTTGCTATCAATGAAGTCGAACTTATTAGATTTGAGTAAAAACAAAACAATATCAACAATATTTCTTAGTTTTTCATATGGAAAAATGTGAAAGCCACGCGTTAAAGGTTTTTTATCTACTGCTTTAGACAATTAAACGATCGAATTTTCAAATAATTTCCTTAGAAACGTGCCGGTCTCTTGACCATAACAATCTTTAATTTTAATTTCAATCGCGCAGTTTACGTATTTTGCGCCGAAATACTTTAAAAGATTAGAAACCAAGAGAAAAACACTCTTATATCGAAATAATTTGTCATTATCAGTAAGTGGCAAAAGTGCCATAAGAGCAATTAAAAGTTATAGTTAAAGCGCCTTAAAAGAACCCTGGGTAGGAACTTTCCCAAACTGTTCTTCAAAATATCAATGGACGGATCCCCCAGCCAACGACGTCTAAGAAAGATTTCCCGGAAGAATGCCTTATCGGAGTCAACAGAAGACCCATCTATGGATTTGTTGATGGGAAAAGTCCGAGAAAATATTTCATACGAGGGCTCCAGAGATGCGGAAATATTTTTTATACTCGTTTACTGATAGGGTCCCTTAATAGGCGGTTGCATTGTCTTAAAAACTTTGTTACCCTTCTCCGAATAAGGTAAAAACCCCGTGAGGAAAAATTTCCCTCCAAAAATGTTGGTAACGGCAGCTCTGGATGCTTGTATTAAAGTACAAATTTAGACGCGCAACGTAATTGATAACGCTAATCGAATTGATTATGAATGTGTCACCCCGCCAGGGCATGCCTCCGCATTAGCACTGGGGGAAAATTGTCTTCCGACATAATTTTCGGCCGATACGAGACTTTGTCAAAAACATATCAATTCGCGATTATGAAATCATTTGAATCGTTCTAAAATTTCACTTCAGTTAGAGCTGATCTAGCGGTAGGAACGGTTCAGTTCGCGGGTTTGCAATAGATCAAAAAATTCGCCTATTTTTCCCCAGACAAAAAAAAAAAAAATAAATAATTCCTTAAAAAATGCCGGAAACTCAAAAGGTGTCTAAGAGTGTTGAGAAAATCAACGAGAAAAATGACAGTGGGGCTGTAGAGAAAAATCATGTTGCGGCTGATCAAGTCCAGACGAAACAGAGACGTAACAGTGCATTTGTTGCTGTACCCGATCACCATCGGAAAATACCAGAAAAGTTCGATGTAACAGATGAAATGATCGATCCACAATGCGATCCAAATAGTCCGAAAAAAATCACCTTTCAAGATGTTACGTCGGCAGCTTTCATGATTAAAGGAGGCGTTGAACGCACGCCGTGTCCTGTGAGTTCGGCTTCAAATAGAGGAATGTCATCTATATGAGTATCTCTGAGAACCTTCAAAGCATAAATAATTTTATCTTCTCAGCGCTCCACATCATCTGAGACATATGGCATGGATTTGTACTGGAAAAAAGACTTCCTACAATACACGGGCAGGTGAGACAAAATTGATAGTTTTTTACTTGTAGAAAAAGTTACTTGAGAAGTTCAATTTTCAAAATGACTGGGGTCGATCAAGGGTACATTTGTATTTTGTCATATCAGCAAGAATAATGAAAAAAATGTTAATGTTTTCGAGCCAAAAAGGCTACAATTTTGGAATAAAATGTATTGGTATGTATGATTTCTTTTAGATGAAGAAATCTTTGTTGATAGAAAAATTTAATAATTATTTTGAATATTTATAAAAAATTGGATGTGATTGTGATCATAACAAATTAATTAGCCAGCTATCTGTGACAAAACAAAAACATCAAAGCGATTAAAAATATATAATATTATAATAAATAAAATAAGATCATTCGTGGGTCACTTTTTTGAGGCATACGGAGGGAGAACCCATATAAAAGAGGCTCAAATAATTACCTCCATGATAACAGTTTTTAAATTTTGTGAATAGAAGTTTGTGCATCCGGTGAAATATGGAAAAATTCCAGGCCAAATTTAATTTGACAACCAATCCTGACAGATAAAAACAAGAAAAAAAAAGATTTTCTTCTTACTCTCCGAACCGATCTCTTTGTCGGGCATTCCATTTCGATGACGAAAGGAAAGAAAAGCCCTGAAAATTGTGAAAGGAATAAAAATTATCAGGGACGTGAACCAGTTTTGAACCGGGAAACCGATTTTGTCTACTGATGAACCAAACCATTAACCGAACCGAAGTTTTTCACATATGTTTGAACCGAACCCCATTTTGTAAAGGTTCGGGATCTCATTTTTACCTGCAACCATGAACAGTGGCCAAAAATATAAAAATCAAAGTCGATATTCTTATGAAATTAGTACCGATACCATCTCTTATATGAGTACCGAATGTACCGATGAACCGAACCGAAACCCCGGTTCAAGGAACTAGAAAAACCGGTTTGACGAACCAATCCAAAAGTTCAAACACGGTTCGAACCGCCGAACCGAACCTGTCAAATTTTCCACTCGATTCACGTCCTTGAAAATTATCCGAAATTTCGATGGCCATCATTTTTTGAGCGGCCCAACCAATCAGCCAGAAATGTTACTGGACACATCAACCTCTGAAATAAGTTCAATCTAAAAGGGAAAAGTCACTGACGCGTCATCGATAGCAAAGTAGTGACACTGTTTCCTAAAATTGGTTACCTTCAAATACCATTTCCTTGATTATTTGATAGAAGAAAAAGTTTCGATCTCTGTAGGAGAATGTGAGGAGTGAAACGTTGGACTGGATGGGACCAATTGACAAAATAGATCTATTAATGGTCGGAGTTTCTCCATTTCGCCAGGGGACGAAATCCATATAAAAAAGGCGTTGAAAAAGGAAGTGAATAACCTCAACACATGACGAATTCATCGAAATAGAGTCTCTTGCTAAAACGTTTCACAACAATACCATCGCGAAGAGTCCCAATAGGTCCTTTTATTAATGAAATGGATGACTTTTTGATGCATAATAAGGACAATTATGACTGAGTATTTAGTGCCTCTTTCATGTTCATATTGTAAAGTAAGGACCTACTCTTCGTTACTGATGAGGACCTTTGGATATTTTTCAAGTTCTTTGCTTCGGTCGATTTAGTCATAATGGGTCCATTCAGCAGACTGAACTGTTGTGCAACTGTTGAGTCTGCCGAATCCATCCAATTTATAACAAAAAACTACTTAATCTCCGCAGCTTCAAGGAAAGAGGAGCACGCTTTGCCCTATTATCACTCTCAGAGGAGCAAAAGAAAGCGGGCGTCATATCCGCTTCATTGGGTAACCACGCACAGGTATTTTGAAATTACAATAGGGGTATTCACAAGGAAGGTGGAAATCGAAAATATTCCGACGGAAATGCACCTTGCTTGTGAATACCCCTTAATAACTCAAAACGAATTATTTGACGTGTTTTTCTTTGCAGGCCCTTAGCTATCATGGCTGGAAATTAAATATACCCGTTACGGTTATTATGCCTAAGGCCGCACCGATTATGAAAATTCAAAAGTGTCGCAATTACAAAGCCAATGTCGTAGTAGACGGATTGGATATGGGCGAGGCCAAGAGCATCGCAATGAAAATGGCCAAAGAAAGGGGATTTCTTTATATAAATGGCTACGATCATCCTCATATAATGGCTGGTCAAGGTACAATCGGTCTTGAAATACTTGAGCAAGTTCCAGATCCAGATGCAATCATAGTTCCAGTCGGTGGTGGTGGTCTTATAGCTGGTATTGCTACAGCCGTTAAAGCACTATCACCCAAGACGCAGATAATAGTAAGTCGCCTTTAACTCGCCTATCCTTATGTTCTTTATGGAATTTGTTTCATTTTCCCATTTTCATAGGGCGTGGAATCGGAGAAATGTCCCAGCTTTACACGCGCAATGGACCATAATGGACCGGTGCATACGCCAATAAAAAACACACTTGCCGACGGCTTAGCGGTGCCGAAAGTCGGCTATAATGCCTATGTTACGGCATTGCCTCTAATCGATAAAATGGTTGTGGTACGCGAAGAATGGATTGCGTTAGCGATTCTACGCCTGGTCGAGGAGGAGAAATGCGTTGTCGAGGGAGCTGGCGCCTCGGGTCTGGCGGCAATTCTATGTGGTCAACTAAATGATTTGAAGGGTAAAAAGTGAGATCAAGTGACCGTAAGATTCATATTTGTTTACTATGGAGATAATGGTGATAATTGCAGGGTTGTCGTCCTGCTCTGTGGTGGAAATATTGATACAACTGTGTTTGGACGTTGCTTGGAACGGGGCTTGGCCGCTGAGGGTCGTTTAGTGAAGTTCAATGTTGAGGTCAGCGATAGACCGGGAGGAATAAATGAACTATGTGACATACTTTGTCGATTGGGTGTTTCAATCAAGGATATTATGCACGAACGAGCCTGGCTGAAGGATATATACACAGTTGAAGTGAAAGTCGCTTGTGAAACCAGGGACTGGTCACACAGTATGGAATTGAAGGAAGCGCTAAAGAAAAATTATCATAAGGTTAACTTCTCGGAAGAGCCACTCGCGATTCATGACTCAAAGGACTCGAGCGATAAGTGAAATAAATGATTTGATTGTCGTTTAGAAAATTTGATTAAATAAATTATTGAAGAGAGAGGTTTTTATTTCGAAAATCAAGTGGGTTGTTATGGAAACTAGACCTGTTAAATCCGAATTATGGTTAATAATCATGATAATTAATGTTATTTCTATCCTTACTCATTTATTAAGTAGGTATTGCTAAACAGATGTAAAATCATAGGGATTCAGGGGACTCATAAAAATTTGTAGTTTTCGAAGTCGAGTTTGAAATCGATAAGTGACAGTGGGCGAAAAACACCCCTACTTCTCGTTAACCTTTTATTCCTACTGGTCAACCTCATGGGCGTATCCAGAACTACAGTTCGGTAAGGGCGAGATACAAATAGTTTTCTTTATTTGTGTTTTAAGACTTATGCGTATCTTCATAGTGGGTGTCTAATGCAAGTACAAGTCTGATTTAGAATCTTTTCTTCCATATTATTATAAGTTAAGGGGTGCCAGCTTCCAGTGCCTGCCCTACTGTAAACACGCCCATGGTCAACCTATGTTTCATATTTGAAGCTTAACGCTTTTTACTTCGGAAGTTACGAAAAATATACCTTCGCGGGCGTGGCAGTCGGATGGTCTCGGGGCCCAATATACCTGTGTGCCAAATATTGATGTGATTGGCCCAGCCGTTTGGAAAGAGATTCGACCATAGACGGACGGACGGACGGACAGACCAACGTGTCTAAATCGATTCCGTATTCGATCCTGATCAAAAATATCAGCCCGATTCTGAATATTCCCGGGGAACAAATTGCCGGGAAATTTACTTTTCTCGAGAGTAAACTTCTTCTTTTTCAAATATTTGGGGAATAAAATTTGATGGGGAATGGGTATTTGGCTCATACCCATAATTTTCCTTTCCCTATCTATTTAAAAATGGAGAATTTTAGTCTCAAGAAAAGTAAATTCCTCGGGAATTCGTTCCCCGGGA
Organism: Chlorops oryzae; assembly: GCA_020466095.1. Taxonomy (NCBI): domain Eukaryota; kingdom Metazoa; phylum Arthropoda; class Insecta; order Diptera; family Chloropidae; genus Chlorops; species Chlorops oryzae. Next base: position 3,055,181 of record CM035807.1, on the reverse strand, counting down.
ATAGTCAGAGTCGGGCTGTATATATATTTGCCTATCGGGTATGTGATTGGTTTCCCTTTCGCGGGAAAGTAATTCAATATCGAAATTGAAGTGATTAATTCCCCTTTTTTCTAGATTGAGAGGGAAATTGAATTACTTTAATAGAGAATGCATATCGCCAGTTAGATCATGAGGTAATTCAAATTTAGAGAAAAGGGAAATCATATCAGTTGGGGAATTGAATTCCCCGGGAAAGGGAAAATAATTACATACCCGTATATCTAGGTAGCTTAGTTCTAGCTGTTACAAGATCCGCACAAAACTAATGTACCCTGCTAACGCTGCGTATAAAAAGGTAGGTAGGTACTTCATATCAATATCTACAATAGAAAAAATCGTTTCTTTATTGGGTTTTTTTTTAGAGGGTATGTATTTTTATTCCAATTGATATTTTTATAAAATTACATTTATTCAGTACATAAATAGCGTACATAAATTCTAATAGCATATGATTCGTTTATGTTCTCAAAGAATATTCGACTAAAATTTAAATATCATTTAAAAAGCATTTAGACATGGATGATGATAAATGATAATTGCAAATTAGATATTTTATAAAAGACTTTATACTTATATACATCCGCCATAAAGTTATAAAAAGAATCTTAGTAAAGTACTTTCAAGCTCTAAAGCAGGCCGTACGATTGGCATCAATCACTAAAAAACACTAATCAAGAATGCTCATGTTGGCAACATAATCCTTTGAAATATTTGATAACATTACTTTGCATTTAGCGAAAAAACAAAAAGGGTAAGGCCGACAATTTCCTTGGCCAAACGTCAGAAAAAATGTTTCGGTGAAAAATAGAAATCCATGTCAATTAAGGAGACATTTTTCCACTCTTCTTTTCCCCCCCATTAAGGAACGAATTTCATCGAGACATTGTTTCTACGTCGGACTGAGGAAAAAACTAATCGAAAAAGATCTTTAACAAAAAAATCACTATAATTAAAAGACTGAAATTCAAATTGACGAATGTAAGGATAACATAAATTGAGATACATTTTGTTACAAAGTCCATAAATGATCCTTAATTACAAGTAATGTGCAAAAAATGACTATAATTACAATAAATACATTACATGAAATGATAATTCGCATCATTTTTTTCTTATTAAAATGCTTCAAAAAAAAAAAAAAAAAAATTATAAAAAACAAAATCACACATTTTCACAATTTTCATACATTTTTGGCACATTAAATATTCATACAACATAGATACACTTTGCACATTGTCAATTGAGTGAGTATAAAATCTGGATTTTGTATTAAAATCATTTTCTCGTCTCGTATAAAAAATTCATTCAGTTTTTTTTTTTCATTTCCAAAGTAAATAATTCGAATTTCTATGCAGCGATTTTGAGGACTCAATTTCGTTATTAAATTCTTGAATATTGAGAAGAAAACTTTCGAAAAAAATTATCTTTGTTTTGTTATATTTTTTTTTTATCACCATTTAATTAATATTTATATATAGATGTATATACAATTAGAAATAAGTTTCTCTTACATATTTAATGACCATTATGATTACTATCTAAACGCAAAATCAGTGCATCGACGACATTAAATATTTCATCGAAATGTGGACGAGATTCAGGTTCGGCAGCCCAGCAATTTAACATAAGGCGGTACATTTCAGGGGGCGTTAATTGCGGGGCAGGCATACGATAACCTGGAAAATTAAAAATTTTTTTAAAAATTGAAATAAGTATAGGTTTCTGTTTCATGGGGTTAATGGTATAATTTTTATTAATAATTGTAGGTGTTAAAGCTCGATCAATCTTGAAGGGGTTATTCTGATGTAACCACTTTAAAAAAATCTAATTTTTATTTTTGCATATTTCGAAAGTGAAACCAATTGAGAATATATTATGAAAAAATCAGACCGAAATTCCAAGTATTAAAAAAGTTACAGCTCATGATCGTTGAGGAGCCCCAGGCGGGTGTTTTGGTGTATGGGCATGAAGTGTATGAAGAATTAGATAGGCCAACATAAGAACAATTTCTTTGTTTCACAAACTTTTTACTATGCCAAACTCGAGGTACTTATATAACTAGCTTGTGTATGGAACGAAGCGAGCGAAGCCGCCATTTTTTATTACTTTAATATACCAATGCTATACACTGCGAACGCAGTTTTCACATCCTAGGACATGTACACAGTGCGACACGATTTTGTAAACAAAAATTTGACGACAACAACGCCTCATACTCAGTTTTGTCAAGTCACCTCTACTTTTTTTTAAATTAGACTTCAAAACGTGGGGCCGAGAATTAAATTACTCACTTACTTATGGCTATATCTCGTAAACCGTTCAATATTTTAATTTCGTATCTATCACAATTTATAGCTCTGAACTCATTTTAAATAGTTTTAGTACAAACCGACCCGAAAAAACTATATCTAGTAGGTGCAAATTGCAAAAATTCCTAAAATTTGACGTGTTTTTTTTTATCATATTTTATTTTGTATGGCCTATAGCTCCCAAGGCAATAAACATTTTATCAAAATTTTTTAATGCAAATATAGAAAGATTATAACTAAACAACTTCTTCATATGCACGAACTGCATCCGAGCACTACTTGATACCGTTTTTCCGCTGCAAAGTTGAACAATTTTTACCAAAAATCGAAAAATCACCCTTTGGGTATGCACGAAATTTTTCAACCCAACGCAAATGGTTCCGAACCATGAAAATAATATGTAATCAGTGGTGAACTGTTTTCTTTTCTGGATAATCTGCCAAGGCAAAAAGAGATTGAGGGAGTAATACGTATTAGGAAAAGCGGATATATCTCATATATTATTTAGTATAGTGCTGTGGACATCATTCTTTGTGCTATTCACGTGTTCGAGCACCTCCTGTACACAGTTCCGGCTGGGGGTCCTAAGCAACTTTTTTCTGACTACGTTGATTTAAATTTTATAAACTTGCAATGAATTTTATCTGATCGTCATTTTCTAGAACGGTCAATGTCGTACAGGCCAAATTCCTTCTACTTCTGTTTTTAGTTCTCGCAGGTACCAGAATTGGGTTTTTAAAATGTGTTTTCGAGCTTCAAAAAATAACATTTCTAATAAATGCTCACCTGTATCGATACGTTCTCTAGCTCGCGAGTTACTCATGCCAGAATATGGTGTATCGCCTTTCGAAAAGATCTCCCACATTAAAATACCATATGACCAGACATCACAGAGCGATGTATATTTGCCGAAATTCAATGCTTCGGGTGCAGTCCATTTAACAGGAATCTGTTTCATCCCATCAGAAACTAAAACGAATCATTGTTAAAATGATTTTAATTATTTTTTTTGTTTTGTCCCATTTCACATACCAATATATTCCTCTTCCTCGCGAGACATGCCAAAATCGGAAATTTTAACACAACTTTCAAAATCGACTAAACAGTTTCGTGCAGCCAAATCCCTATGGATGCAGTTCTTCGACTCCAAATAGCGCATACCTACAGGGAATGCATCGCAAAACCAATCGAAATGAATTAAAAGATAAATTACCATAAAAAAAGGATATATTACCTGCAGCAGCATCACGGCACATGCTCATCTGCTGCCTCGTTGTCAGTGTATTGGAATTCTTACGCAAATAGTTCAGCAAAGAGCCACCTAAGAGATTAGGAATAAATTGTAAAAAAAATGTATTGAAAATCGTAAAGGATTCAGCCATACCCGGCACTAATTCCATGACTATCATAATGGGTTGCTTCTGGACACAAATTCCGATCAGTTTCACAATATTCGGATGATCGTATTGCTTTAAAATTCGCCCTTCTTGAAGGAATTTTCGCTTTTGTTCATCTGGCAAGGTCATGCGACATGTTTTGACAGCAACATCCTGTTTCGTCGACTTCAACTTGGCCTTGTAAACGTCGCCAAAGTTGCCCTGAAAATTAATTAATTAATTTTTATAAATAAGTGCATCTCTCAGGGAGGGAGTGAGCCCGAACTTACTCTTCCGATTTTCTCGAGCAGGACAACATCATCGTTGCTCAGCTCCCAGCGTTCGCGGCAAATTGGTCGTTTAAGGATCGCTCCCGATTTTGTCGTCACCGGCAATTCAGACTGATATTGATGCATAATTAGCTCTTGTATGCTTGGAAATGGCGGACCTTCGAACCGGAAATGTCCGTCAATTGTCGTCTGGACTATAAAATGCTTATGGCCATTCCAGCAAACGCTCAGTACAATTTGACTCTCCTCGTTCCGTATCGTCTCGCGTACAAGAAAATCACCATCGTTATTCAATAGTCGAACAACTTCCTCGCGCGGCAATACACCATGGAACCATTCCTCTTCGTAAAGTGGTCGATTCGTTGACAATGACATCTGTGATGAGAGATTTTCAATATCAATTTGAATATTATTTTTCAAAATCTTTAAGCCGGCATTACACTTGTTGGCAACCATAATAAACATCGATGCCAGCAATTTTATAATGGAATAAGAAAAGTATTGCAGCATTACTGTATGCCATTCATTGATTTTTGGCAGCGTTGCTTGACGATTGACAACGCGTGTAACATCGGCTTTAAATTCTCATTAATTTCGGTTAAAAAAACATGAATGTTTAAAGCAAAAATTATTTAAAAAAAAACAACAACAACGAACATTTACAATTCCGCATGCCTTGAAAAGCTTAAGAGACTTAAATTACTTTTAATTTTCAATTAAAAGGAAAGAGAGGAAAGAAAAAATAAAATATATAAGAAAATGTTTATAAATTCGTCAACGCCGTTGGGTGCGTGGGTGCAGTATTTTTGTGACATTTTCGCTTTATGCAAATGAAAAAGGAACTTAAAGCAGCGAATAAAAAAAAAAATATAAATAAATAAAAAATTAATAATAAATAATCTCCATGTAAAATTCAAACGAGCCATGACACATGCATTGCGAAATCTTCCAGCGTCATCAATGACATTGAACCTCTCGTTAAGAGATGGTATGGAGTATTCTCATGGTTGTTGTTCTTACGCGGAGCAGCGATTTCGGGCGCTTTTTACGTGCTGGCGGTACAGGTGGACGCTTTGTGCGCGGCCACTGCATCCAGACGTGTGTTGAGCTGCAGCTGCTTTGACCGGATGTGCTGCCCATCGTAGGCGGATGTTGGAATTTTAACGTCTCACACTCGCAATCACAAATCACAAAAAAAAAAAAAAAAAATAAACTGGACTGGAGGAAAAAAATCCACAAAAACAAATGATTTTCAATACAAATCTCTCGTCCGACGCGTCGTATACGTGTTCTTCATTTCAATGAATGGATGTGGAAAAGAAAACTACCGCATTCACGTCGATTCATTGCCATTTGGATTAACACTGTCCCTTATTGTGTGACATTTAAATTGAATTTTAATGTTGGAAATGGACGATCGGATCGGTCAATTTGAACTGCCGAATGGGCCGGTGCCTATTATTCTCTTTCTTTTTTCTTCTTCTAACAATTTTGATAGCAGCACGCACGCTGCTCGGTTGAACTGATTTAGGATTTAAGAATGAGACTCGAATGAATGAAAACTTTGAGACATAAAGGTGTTCTCCTCGGAACGCGACAGAATTAGCGCGTTTTCGATGTATTTTTAGAGAAGAATAAAAAACTGAACGAGTAAACAAACAACGATCAATGTGAACGCACAAAAGAGAAAATCTCTCTTAATGGCGAAGAGAAAAAATTGGAATCTCTGAAAAATCGTTTTTTGCTTGCAGTAAATAATGCTCTTCGCGTTTTATGGGAGATCGGAAATTTTGGAACGGTTCCAAAATTTCGAATTGGAAATGTCATCGTTAATCTTGGAGATGAATGGATAATCCTAGAACGAACGGGGGATTTAATTGGCTCATCATGAAGCTCAGTAGGAATCCAAAAAAACCAAAAAAGGAGAGTGAGTGATTGGAACATCCGCTCAACCATATTCAAGGTCGACATATGAATTCCCACGACATTCTTTTGTGGTACCAGAACATTTAGGAGTATTTATGACATCTAAAAATTCCCTTCTCCGAATACTCCAGGAAATACCAAGCTACATTAAAACTGAGCAGAAACAATATTAAAACCTACACTGAACTCTTGACAGGACATTGCAGGCATAAAAAGCTCCTCAAAATGATGGAAGAAATAAACGAAGATCTCTGAAGACTTTGCAAGTCAGAACAGGAAACAGCGGAACATGTTTTGTGAAAATTTCCTGGTGCGGCTAGGCGAAGTCTCACGTGTCTCGGGGGTAGGGTTTTCGATCCCGGGAACCGGAATCCCGAAATACCGGGATCCCGTCCATTTGTCGGTCCCGAAAATGACGGGATTTAATTTCAAAAATCCTGGGATTTTCGGGACCGAAAAGTTGATCGAAAGCCCTAGTCTGGGGGAAAGAATAATTGGTCCTCAAGCAATGAGTCGTTTTAGTCTCTTGGAAATTCTAAGATTCATCAAGAGTCTTTAATTAATCGAAGGGAACAAAAGATCTTTCAGGTCGGCCTAGGTAATAATAATAATAAACTGCAGGAAGTGATGATTTTTTTCATTCAGTGGAGATTTTCGCCTGAAAGAGGCATATCTCATGTGACAGAATGCTTGAAAAGTGTCCATGCGCACGCAGACCCAAAGAGAGAAATTTCGGGTCCGGGGTTTTTAACTACATTGGGGCCTTCTCGCCAGAAAACAGAAAGGTACAACCGAAAGTCCAAGACCGAGCAGGACCGTATCCAGGGCCATGCCGAGAGAAAGAGTGCTTTGGTAGTGCTTATGTTTGCCACAGCGGTATATTGAAGAATTGTAAGACATAAACCCACAAAAAAAAAAAAAATAAATAAAATGGGGGGAGTTCTGGACCAAAAACTCCAGAAATCCGAAAAATTCATGACGTCCGATTTCGATGAAAATTTATATATAGAATAAGTGAAAAATTCTAAGAATTTTGACGCTAACATTTTTTCTGAAAAACTGATTACAACTAGTCTAGTTTGTGTCTAGTTCCAAACTGGTCCAAAAAGGTCTAGTTGTAATAAGTTTTTTGAAAAAATTTTAGCGCCAAAATTCTGCGGGTCCCCATCTACCGGATTAGATATATATAAATACATAAGTCTAAACGAGGTATCTGAATCGAAACAGTCAATAGTTATATTGGGTCTGTGTTGAGAAGTCGGACCCCATCACGATCCGCACACTTAAATGTTTCAATACTACAAAAACCTCTGAGATAAAAATTTTCTCAAACATTTGTGGAAGTTAATAAAAGGCTTATTATCTCGGAAAATAATTGAGCTTGATCCATTAAATTTGAAGGCGTGGTTCTTTAAGAGTTATTTACTTCAATATCTAACCGAGCATGCCAATATAAAAGCGATTTTATACAATTTTCTAATCAGGCTTCCTACTTTTCTTTTTTTTTTTAATCGTCAAAATGCAAAGTGCTGTACAGTTTATCCTTAAGCTAATGGTGTCTAGCTATAGAGAGTACTTTAAGGATGCAGCAGTATGTCTTCATCGTGTTTAAGCTCGTTACTCACACTTGCTGCCAGGCTGGGCACACAATAGCAATGATCCTTAAAACTGAGAACATCGTCACTTGTCTCGCCATCATCATCATCATCATCGAAGTCGACATTGCAATTCGATCTACCCAAATGGAAAGGATCCGTATCGGTATTCGTTCCCATATGAATGAGACGGGCTGGATTTTTTCGAACTTCAATTGGACAGGAGCAAAAATCGCTGCTCTCATTTATCTTATTGTCCTTGGGAAAATCAAAAACATTCTTGCTCGGATGTATGCGACGCCGTTTCGTGCAGATCTTACACATTTTGCCGCCACGTTTCATTTGGAAATTCATAATTTTCGTCCGGAATGTATTACGGATCTCTTTGGATTTCTTTGGAATTTTCGAAACTTTCAGTTTCGATAGCTTCGAGGACATTAGCGACGACGACGAAGTGGTCGAGCTTGAATCTTTCGATGAAATGTGTCCTGAAACTATTGACTGTGACTGTGACTGTTGTTTGGAATGATGATCTTTTGATTGTTGTTGGTGTTGAGTGTCGCTGTTCGCGTTCGGTTCGGTGGGGAAGTGCCGGTGAGATTGTCCCTTCGCAAGAATTTTCATGATTGTTTGGCACTTGTTGTGTTTGTTCAGTTTTTGTGATTGTTTTTGTTTGTGTGACATTCGAATTGGCATTAACTATTGTCCTATCGTTAGAAGTTTCCTCATTTAGATCGGTTTCATGGGATGGTTTATGCATACGTGAGAGCGGACTTCTAGAGAACTCTTTGATATTTGTCAGAATTGTTGTGATGGACTTTTGCGAAAAGGATAACGAACGTTTTTTACAATTACTTGAATCTTTATCCTTCGAATGGGCACAATCCGAACTGGAGCTAGAAATGCGTTTGTCTTGAATTGTCTCCCTATCGGAGTCGCCGTCGTGTTTAACGCGCCTGACAACTGCCGCCGGTTCGATGGCATCGAGATCAATTTGCGTTTGTAAATTCCGACGCAATCGATTGTCCAATGTTCGATTGATTTCATCGATTTTATCTAAATGCGCATCAATGGAGTTCTTTGATGTTGTTGCTGCTGCTGCTTCGCTCTCTGCGTCAGTCTTTTTTTCATCGTTTTCTTCGATTGGCTTTGTTATTTCACCAAAATCCTTACCACTATCGACCCTATTTATCTCAATTTGAACATTTTCCACTTTACGAACGGCCAATTCGCCACTCTTAACACTCTCACAATCTACGCCTACGACTAGATCGAGATCGGCATAGATATTATTGTTGTTGTTACTGTTACTGTTATTATTGTTATTGTTATTATTGGTTTTATTACAATTTTGGTTAGTATTAACAACAGCGGGTAATGGAACAGCGATTTCAGCGGCAGCATTCTGGTTAATTGAATTTGGCACTTTTGGGCTATCGGAAATATCGAATGCGGTTTCCTCATTCACGCAAAACATGGACAGCTGTGTCCGCCTTAGCTTGGGTAGCATATCTGCTGCCATGCCACCACGTTCGAAAACGATCACGGACTCGAGTTCCATGTCGTTCAGGCCGCCGCGACCATGGTTAAGTTCAACGCTAGCAGCCATGCGCAAGGGATGGTTAGTAATGGGCTCATATCGATTGGGACTTGTCGTATTTACCGGCAGCGAACCGAGACTCTGCGAACGCGGCTGGAGTTTATTCGCGAAACGTTGATTGCGTGTGCGTGCTGTGGGCGTGGCCGGCTGTGGTGTTGACTTGCGCTTGAACGGACGTCCACGCCATAAGGTGAATACACCGCCGCGCATCCGCATCAATTCGCCCATAATACTTACACTTGCCGAGCTAGTCGAAGCATTCGACGTCTGAGTGGAGTGATTGCATTTGTTTTGTTTTGTTTTGATTTGATTTGATTTGATTTGATTTGATTTGATTTGATTTGATTTGTTTTGATTTGTTTTGATTTGTTTTGTTTTGATTTGTTTTGATTGGTTTTGTTTTGATTTGTTTAGTTTTGATTTGATTGGTTTTGTATTGAAGAAGAGGAGCAGCATTTTAAGAGAGAAAGCAAAGAGGTTTGGAATTTAGAAATAGAAATAGAAATTGCCAAATCACCATAAATATTTTTCTTCTATTTTTTCAACTATTATAAGTGATATTTCCAACAACCGTTTAACATAGAAACTGGTACTACCTTACTATCCTTACATTCCCGTTATTCCTTACATTATTTTGAATTTTCTCTCAAATCGATTTAATCGAACTCACCTGTTGATCTTGATTGTAACCATTTTCAATGAAATTCTGTTCCAAACTCAGATGATCATCACAGCCGGATGGCAATTCTTCGCAGCCAACTTCATTCAAAGCACATTTGATCATATCGACTAATTTTTGCTTTTGCTTCTCTTGACATCGCAGAGCATTGAGATCCTTGGATTGTCTACTATAAAGAGAAAAAGCAAAAAAAAAAAAAATCAAAAATAATAATAATTGCGATTCGCGATCAGTTAAACGAAAGAATTAAGCTACGAACTTTTGGTTTTCTTTGCACGATTGTATGCCATTTGTTGTTGTTGTTATTGTTGGTGTTGTTATGCCTCCATTTGTTGTTATGCTACCATTGGAAATCGGTGAACCACCATTAACATGTTCAATTATCTTCATTGTTCTCTTGCAATCTTAACGGATTGATGTCTTAGAATTGTTCAACCTTAAGAAAGAAAGTCCACTAGATTAATCCACGAAATCAATTATTCGTTCGCACAGTTAATTCGAAAGTATTACTATCGATAATTTGGCTTTGCATCGAATTGACATTGGCACGTGTCTGTGGTGTTGTATGTCTGCTGTTAGCAATGGAAATCGGTAACAATTAACAGAAATCTTAAATTGTTTCTAAAGGCATCATTAACGGATATTCTACAATCGTTCAACCTTGAAGAGCAGTCCTAACGTTAGATTATCCACCGTCAGTGTATCGCTTCATTTTCCGTATACTCTTCGAATAACTTCATGATTAAAGCCAACGTGTTGGTATGTTCTTGCAAAAGAATCAAATTTAAAGAAAATCAAATTAATTCAGGCATATTAGGTATTCACTAAGTCGCTATTATCGTTGAAAGTAATTGCGAATTCTTGAAATATTTTTATAATTTTTTTTATCTATTGAATATTTTTAAAGCAGTAATAATTTTCGATTTTCCGATTTACTATTTATCGACTTTATTTTAATTTTACTTATTTTTATATATTTCTATTATTATATTTATTTATTATTATTTTTATTATATTTTATTTTTATTATTATTTTTATTATTATTTTTATTATTTTATTTTTATTATTTATTTATTTATTATATTATTTATTATTATTTTATTATTTTTATTATTATTTTTATTATTATTTTATTATTATTTTTTATTATTATATTTTTATTATTATTTTTATTATTATTTTTATTATTATTTTTATTATTATTTTTTATTATTTTTATTATTATTTTTATTATTATTTTTTATTATTATTTTTATTATTATTTTTTATTATTATTTTTATTATTATTTTTATTATTATTTTTATTATTATTTTTATTATTATTTTTATTATTATTTATTATTATTATTTATTTTATTATTATTATTATTATTATTATTATTATTATTATTATTATTATTATTATTATTATTATTATTATTTTTATTATTTACTTATGCTTCTCGGTGAATTCGCGGTACTCCTCGCTCGGATTTATGCTGTTTATCACATTGTCAATACGTTTTTGGATTTCACGAAACTTTTCGGACGTGAAATCGCCATGCTGACTCGCCTCTTGCAGAATATTCCGCCATAGTAGAATAAAGCTTTCCTGTACCGATTGCTGGTGCTCGAGCAGGCCTGGCAAGAGCACAGTACGAAAGTCCTTTTCCACTTCAATAGCCTCTGTTATCGATAGAACGTACTCGTTGTGTGTGAGATGAAGCTTTCGACACGCTTTCTGGTATTTATCTCTTACATCGTCCAATTTACGTCCGCTGCGTCCAGCTGTTTTTTTTTTATCACAATTAATTCGATTAATTAATTAATTATTAAATTGTTAAATTGATATTTACTTACACTTAATATAATGCTCTTCGAATCGCGTACGCAGGGCTTTGTAGCCTTCTAAGTGTTTTTGGTATTCTGACTTTTTTCGCACGACTTCGTCTGTTAGCTGTAAAGAAAAGAAGAAGAGAACAATTAGAAATGGGCAAAAAAACTTGAAATTACTTCATTTGATTTCTTATTTAAACGCCTAACTGAAGACTGCCGGTTTTTGAAAGCTCTCGATCACTTTTTGATATACTCAGGGTTGCATCACAGTTGTCATTTTCACCACTGCTATTGTTTTGCACAATAAAGTTCCCGGTCAGACGAAGAAAGAATTTTTTGAAATTGTTTCGAATGATTGCGTGGGAAAGAAGGAATTGGATACAAGGACAAGGAACACAAACGTTTCTTGTTGCTTCACATGATTTTTTATACCATTATAATAATTGGTCATAATATTTTTTTCTATGTCTGACCATGGACATAGTAAACTTAGTAAACATATTTATATCACTGCAATTGGGAAGTTCGTAACATTGGGAATTGCAGTTTAACACAGACCAACAGAATCTTTACAGAAAAGGCTCACAAGTTCATTAACCCTTCAACGCTTAAGGGTCAATTTTGTCCCCAAAAAATTTTAACGCTTTATAGCTATGCTGTAAATATTAAACGCTGATAATTTTGGGAATAAAAATTTGTCCCTTATGCGTTAAAAGGTTAAACTGCGTCTTTAAATTTTTCATATATTAACTAAATACACAGAGGTTTCACTGTGCTTGTAGGCTTTCGGGGTCGCTGAATCCGAATCGGCTCCAGATTCAGCCATAACCTCAAAAAGCAATATTTTTTTTTTGAGGTTAGTGCGAATTTTTGAACTGATAGAGGTTTGTAGACCTCAAATTCGGATTCAGGAACCCTGAAAGTACTTAAGTATAAAATGATTCTCAGGTCTGTAACTTTTGTTGAGCTGTGTACTTAATTTTTTAAAAATTTTGGTCTATGTCTAGGAATACAGAGACTTGTTTTTTGCTGTAAAATAATAACTGTAAATTTTACAGCTATGGAATTTTGTCTGATGATACCAATAACCGTGACCAAAAGTTTCGATAAACAAAAGAAAATTCATAATTAGTGTTAGTGTTAGGACTTAGGGTTAGGGCTAGGTGGGCTAGGGTTAAGGGTATAGGGCTAGGGCTAGGGTAGGGCTAGGGCTAGGGCTAGGGCTAGGCTAGGGCTAGGGCTAGGGCTAGGGCTAGGGCTAGGGCTAGGGCTAGGGCTAGGGCTAGGGCTAGGGCTAGGGCTAGGGCTAGGTCGCTAGGGCTAGGGCTAGGGCTAGGGCTAGGGCTAGGGCTAGGGCTAGGGCTAGGGCTAGGGCTAGGGCTAGGGCTAGGGCTAGGGCTAGGGTTAGGTTGGGGTTAGGGCTAGGGTTAGGGTTAGCCTAAGCGTTAGTGTTAGGGTTAAGGTTAGGGTTGAAGAAAAATATTAGAAGACTTTGTGGCAAGATTGGTATAAAGCTTTAACAACAAACTTAGCTATTAATTAACAAACAATAGTCTGAAAATGATCTCGATAAACCTGCATGGTAGAACCCAGGCCCAGACTGGCCTGCCAGGCATATGGACAAATGCCCGGTGGGCCCTCAAGGTAGCACATATAGTATGGCATCCTTTGCATATAGTATAGGGGGCCTTACAGCTCGCCTGCCCGGTAGGCCCGGACCTTTTGGAAGCTCTTTAAAAAAGCCCTCAAGAAGTGCGAGCGGAATGATCTAGATGGTCTAAATCAGTGCTTGTCAGCACGACCACTACCACAATTTCTCTCATTCTTCACATGTATGTGTGCTTATTCATTGCCGCTGCCAAACTGATTGAGTTCTCTCGTTAACAAGACGCTGTGTGTGAGAAACAACAACAAAGAAATAAGAAAGCCGCAATACTCAGCTTTGTATGAAAGAGTATTACGCTGGGAAGCACTGGTCTAAATGATTAAATTTTCTGATTTGAAGCAGCTCAAAACAACTTAATTAATCAACTGATTCGAGCTGCGTATCTGCATTTAAATGGGAGAAGTTATTGAATTTTTAGCTTGACTTAAGAATCTCCATCACGAATTGTTAAGTAAAGTCAAGTTAAGCAACGTTCAACCCTAATTGAGTCTTAAGTTCCTGAAGTGAAAATATGACACTACAACAAAGTATGTTGCTTGACAACAAAGTTGTTGATGGCTGCCAAATTGCCGCCTTGTGGTTTCAGAACCCACAAAATGAACAACCCTTTATGTTCAAACACACTTGCACCATAAATTTCTAACCGGAAAGGAAATCCTTAGAACAGATTTTCATTCCAATGGAATAATTTTTATGAAAAGATGAAAATAAACTTTGAAAATAATTTGCGAGAACGATGAAAAGTTTTGCTTGGAGGAGAAACTTTTTTTTTTTTATCATAAGTCGTCGATGGGCCTAATAATTGCAATTTGTAATATTCATTGAAAATTTATGCAAATATTATCGTATGACAAAGTTTTGGTAACACAAATTGCCAAAATTACTCCACCGACACCGTCTGCGGCAGCAACCGCAACATCAGCCATAACTGAATAAATATTTACGAAAAAAAAAAAAAAATGTCGACATCGAACCAAAAGGCCAACATACACATACACACATACTCTGAAGTGTGGGGGGAATCGTATTCATTATATTAGATGTGAGTACATATGTAAATATGTTTTGTTTACGTATAAACGTTTCCTTTGTTGTGTTACGCCTTACAACTTTCGTTCGACGCCTTTATTGCGTGTCCGTATGTATGCACAGATGAATGGATGGACGGATGGATGGCTGGTTGGGTACATGCATGTTCGAGTGTATGTATGAACATAAAGTTTGTTGACACTGCGACAAAAGTCCAGAATAAAAGTCGTAAGTCTTCGTTGTGACACTCTAAACTCGAAGTTTTAAGCAGCAGCGAGGGCAAAGTACAAATCCAATCTGGAGACTCGTTCGATAGTTACACACATCCTACATAAATCCGAACGCATTTAAAAATAGATCCAGACAATGAATCTCCTTCTAAGAATCGCACAAATTGAACAGACAACAGCCAACATCCAACGAACAACAATGCCGAAAGAGATGCGACAAAGGACAATACAATTTGTAACGCAACATCATAAAACCAGAGTCAAATAAAAAAGAGGTCACAATCCGCCTCCTCTAAGCATTTGTTGACATTCAACGATTAGTTCGAGAGGCCGCAGTTATAACAAAAAAAAAAAAAACAAAACAGCAACAAGAACATGAACAACAGCGAATAAAATGATAAAACAATTGAGGCGGAACACTAGCGTGTCGACAGCTCTCCAGTCGAAATATTCCCCGCAATTACTGCCCTATATCTACGCCACTGCATTGGAGTGAAATGCTGACAGTTTTTGCTGCGACAGGAGAGGAAGAGATTTACGGCCAGGCGTTGGAGTTGGTTGGCGTCATCGTCATCGGGGTTTGAACACATCAGACACGGCGACAAAATGCGCCAGGGTAATTGCCACAAAATGGATTTTCCGGCAATTCAGCTCTAACTCCTCCGGCCACAACGTGCTGCATGAATATTCGTAGCGAATGGTAACTTTCATTTTACCGCTTTGTTTGGGGGGATTTTTTGTTGCCTTTTTTTTTGTTGTTTGTTTTGTTTTTTTTTGTTCTTTGTTTTGTTGCTTTCAATACTTCAGTGCGAGGTTTCCTTGGGCCGCATTGGATGGCCTCAAACTTTGTGTGTTGTGTGTGTCTTTAGGAATTTGGGACGGTCTCCGGTCTATACGTCTACGCCGCCTATCCGCAACTGCCGCGCTGCTCGCATTGTCTGCGTTATTCGGCACGTCAACAACTGCAAGTGTAAATAAAATGAAAATCGTATTGCCAAATTGCGACGTACGACGATGTATCGTTTTATGTAAAAAACTTCCGACACTGGCGTCGATGGGTTTTTACTTTTCGTCTTACCTACTCGTCTTGTGCGTGCTTTTTGCTGAGCTATGTATTGAGCAGCAATTCGGGAAAGGCCCCGATGAGTGGTGGAAACTCATGGAGCTCAAGTTTTTAATTCAAGTTTTTAATTAAAAAAAAAATTTTTTTTAAATTTTTATTTCATCGTAATCAAAAGGAATTTCCCTTTAATCCTCTTTTTTTTTTTTTATTTATTTTCAGATTTTCCCCCAATTGCACTTTGAAAATGTCTGGGCGAGAGTTTTTGTGTTTCTCATTTTTGGCAATATCTCTTCGTCCACGAAACCGCATTTTCAAATTTCACACATCGACGTAATGGTCAAGCACTTTTCAAGTGACCACAAATTTCCATAAGCGGGAAATTGTAATTTTCGAAAAGCCATCAGACACGAGCGCACTTAACTCTGGAAATATGAGTGGCCGAAAAACGAAAAAAAAAAACGAAGTGAGTTCAACTGCGTGAGTGCGCCAGGACATGGTCTGTACGCCACCAGACCGTGTTGTAGGAAATCAACGCACGACAGGATATTTTCCTGGCTAGACAATACCGACGATGACGATGGCGACAATGGCGTCAACGAAATGGATGCGTATACTTAAGCCATGTCATGTTTGGCGATGGAACAAAAGGTATGTACGTGTGTGCATGTGTATGTGATGTTTGCATGTAAAGTGAGCAGTGTTGGCATGTCGAAATTTAAAATATTCCGATTTTATTCGAAAGGAAAACGTGCCATAATTGCTCTCAGAGAGCAATAAAACTTTGGCATAAACTTCTTTTTTTTTTTGATTTTTAAGGGGGGTGATTTTAAGAAGGTTCTGACTTTGAAAGCTTGAGCAGACATTGTAGGTATGTAAGAATGTAAATTCGTATGTTTGAATCGGTTATTTAAGTACTTGTAAAAATAAGGATTTATTTGCTTAATGTCATTGCCCGATCCAACAATATTTTCCGCCCCTATGTAAGCACTCATGGGGCACAGTTTTTGCATATCTATGTACTTGAAATGGGCGCCGTTTTGGGCTTGCTACCCTCAAAATCGGGGCCTTAATTGAGCACTATACTTTATAAGAGAATATTATTAGATTGATTATTTTTAATGGATGATAAGACTCTTTAGGGAGGACGCATTACTTTTGATTATTTGGCTAATGTTCGGGGGCGGCTTGAGAGGCACCGTTTGTGTGGTTCAATTCAATAAATGGGCATACTTTCTGGATAAATAAGATTTGGATTTGATTTTTACCAAGCTAGTTTTTATAGACTTACAAAATCCCTGTAAAGGGAACTGATTTTTTGCTAGGGATTGTAGAGAGCACACGGACCATTTGTTGTTGGGTTAGAAGCTTGTGGAACTATGGCTGCAACTTCGGCCAAAAGCTATTACACCACACCATACTATGGCGTGGTTCACCACAGTTGAACTTTTTCACCAAAACATGTCCAAAATTTGACCGAAGTTGCAGCTATTGTTCTATATGGTGTTGTTAGAAGTGTCATTTGAACATGCATCGGATAGTGATTTGGCCAATTACCGGCTATTTGGCCTCGCCACTACCCGGATAACTCGTTTTTCTTACAATCCAAAAATAACTTTATTGGGAATACTCGTTGAAAGTTGAACCATTGATCCTTTTCAGTTTCAAATTGATTGAAAGTGCAGCGAGAAAAGAGTTTCTGAAGGCAGGCCCAGAACCGCCATTGCTGAGGACAGATTTTAACAAAATTTGAGCTGAGAATACTAAATTATTTCGGATTTAAAATGATGTCATCACGAGCATGCCATTCTAGATAATATACGTTCCGCAATAAAAACAATTTTGACTTATCCATCGCCACCCGAATTCGCTCCAATAAAAACTATTTGAATAATTACAAATTTTTGTTATCCGGTACCCGCCCGAGTGAGGAGTTCATACCCGGTATCTGGCAGAATAGTACATTTTTGGCTTCATATGCCGGATATCGGATAGTTACCGAATAGTATACGGGTATCCGTTACATCTCTAGTGTAAATACTTTATAAAGTGCTGACCTTTAAGATCGAAGCTGTATATGGAAGAAATCTAAAACCTAAGAATTAATTTTTCCTTAATTTCGATTGATCCTTGTGTTTTGCTTTAGTTATGAATCCACCAACCTCTTATTTAAAAGGATACCTTGTTTTAATTTTTTTGTTTTTTTGTTTTTTTTTTTTTTGTTTCATCGTGGCCCCATTAACGCCTCGAATGCGATTCATTGAAAAGGAACTGGTCAGGGAAAAATAAGGTCTATTAGGTGTTCTACTCGGTACAGAAAAAATCTACTTCGACTCGGGTCCGATTAAGAAAAAAGTAAAGATGATTGTAAAATACTTAAATGTAGTTAAGGTTTTGATAAATCTCAGGATTAAATATCTGCCTATAACATCCTAATATCGTCGTTCATATTTGGCGATAAATCAACGTACAAAGTTGGGGCATACCTGGCCATCAATCCAACTTTTTCGCCGCTAATTTGTTGCCTTATATGAAAGGCAGTTAAACAAATTAAGTTTATTTTGATTGAAGAATTTTTTCTGTTCTCACCACTGCACGTTCCATTCATATCGAACCACCTGAATAATTATCCCATTAAGTGTTTAGACGACGATTCATAAAAGTCACTGAATATTTACAATTTCGAATTAAATTAATTAAATTAAAAGATTTCTGTCCTAAATAACTGAGAGCCGTAAAATTACGAAAACCGAATGCAAAGTATAATTCATTTAATCCCATCGGCAATGTATTTGTGCGTTGCCTACGGCCGGTAATACGCTTTGAAAAATTGCATTCTTCTGCTTGCAATTTGTTTATAAATTCTCGAGCTTTAGCCAAACATTCGAAAGACATTATTCGGTGGCGTTTCATCATCGTTTTTGCTTTTGGGGGGTTTTTTGTTTGTGTGTTTTGTCTGGTGTGGGCGGCAACAAAATGACTTCAGCATCAAATTCAAGAAGCAAAATCGACAGCAATTAGCAGAACAGCAACTAGAATCACATCAACATGTGTTTTTGCTCCAAAGTAGTTCACCTTCTTTTGGGATTTTTTTTTTGTTGGAATTTTCTTAATATTTTGCTTTCATAAATCTTTGTTTTTATCTGATTTGGAAATAAACAAATCGAACGACAACAAAAAAAGTGAATTGTGGTGTCATTCATTATTTCGTCACATATTCGGTTAAGGTCATCAGAATAATTATTTATTTGAGGGGAAAGATAAATTATGATGGCCTCAAGAGTGGTGAAAGTCTGCTTAGAAAATCTTCCAAAAATTATGTTGAAAAACTTCTAGTGACGGCGTAGTTGGTTGAGAAGCCAACTTACGAAGCGAGGGCATCTGGGTTCAACTCCCAGCTAAGGTCGTGGATGTTTGTGTCGTTTTTTCCGTTTCTACTCTTCTTTGTTTTCAAATTTTTCCTGGTATCACAACAGGCCTATGTGAGGCCTAAGTTCGTCACTCTCAGTGGCGGTCACACTAACCAACCAACAACCCAACCAACCAACCAACCAACCAACCAACCAACAACCCAACCAACCAACCACCCACCCAACCGACCAACAAACGAAACAACCACCCAACCAACCAACCAACCAACCACCCAAACAACCAACCAACCAACCAACCAACCAACCAACCAACCAACACAACACCAACCAACAACCAACCAACCAACCAACCACCAACCAACCAACCAACCAACCAACCACCAAAACCAACCAACCAAACAATCACCAACCACAACAAAACAACCAACCAACCAGCTAATCGACCAACCAACCAACCAACCAACCAACCAACCAACCGACCAACCAACCAAACAACCAACCAACCAAGCAAACAAACCAACCAACCAACCAACCAACCAACCAACAAACCAACCGAACCGACCAACCAACCAACCAACCCAACCAACCACCCAACCAACCAACCAACCACCCAACCAAACGAACCAACAAATCAAGCAACCACCAACCAACACAATCAAACCAACCAACCAACCAACCAACCACCACCAACTAACTAACTAACCAACCAACCGACCAACCAACCAACCAACCAACCCACCAAACGAACCAACAAATCAAGCAACCAACCAACCAAACAATCAACCCAACACAACCAACCAACCAACCGAAAAAGACAACCAACCAACCAACTGACCGACCAACCAACAACCAACTAACCAACATACACCAACCAACCAACCAACCAAACAACCAACCAACCAACCGACCAACCACCCAATCAACCAACCATCCAACCAACCGACCAACCAAACAATCAACCAACCTACCAACCAACCAATCTCTATTGACAGCTCTGTCTATGAATGCCTTAAAAGCGTTATTTCTTTCGTTATGGAATTTTTGTGGTTGAATTATATGAGGAGTGGCAATTGTACCCAGGTCAATAGAGGGGAGTTTTGACCTTTATGATCTTGAATTTTTGAATATTCAAATAAGTGCTACCAAAAAGAAAATTCGTAAATCTCATTTATAGAGTAAGATCCCAGAGCCGCCAGACCTACGTCATTTTACCAAAGCTGAAATTTTGAGGATCTATACTCGTTTTTATTTGCCCAAGTAATATATTCACATGAATCTTATTTCTATTTCCTTCTTACCATTTATTTCTTTTATTTTTTTCCTTGCATGCCTGGCATTTTTCAAGGATTTAGACTACTTTCCCTATATGGGTATACATCGATTCTTTTTAAGAAAAATTTACCTTACTTTGGTTATGATTACATACAATTTCCCCTCCAAGGGCTAAAGAGATTTATACTCTAGTATGTAGTTAAGATGGTATGCAAGTTAGTAGCTCGAAAGCATGGCCCTTTCCCAGGTATCGCAAATAAATAGTTTATAAAGGCCTTCCACAACTTACTTTGGTCTGGCTGCTTCCAATTGGTCTTGAAATAGACAATAGTTTTTTCCGTGGAATTTTTACCTCTTTAAAAATGTGTGTTTCACTACTTATGCATTGATGACATGTGTCATGCTTGTCCCTAAATCGGAATGCCTACTTCTCAAGCTTTTATGCTACCCTTTCACATATAGGCTATCGTAAAGAAATTTTCCTCAAAAAGTGTATTAGAAGTTGAACTTCAGCCTTCATAATTTTCCAACTGAAGAAGATAAAATTCACTAAAACCCAATGGGGCTCCTCTATTGTACCTTGGATCGATTCCGGATAGCGTTATTTTGCAATTTAACATCAGACAAGTGTAAGGAGGGCATTAGTATTCACAAAAAGAGGCAATCACAATGGTTAGGATTGAAATAAATTAATCTGTTTCAAAGGAAAAATCGTTTTTTTTTTCTGATTAGATTGTGAGCAAATCCACAATGAATCATTTGAAAAATAAAAATCTCAATCAATGCTAATGGAAAATTAATTAAAAATAAATGTTTTAAACTGAAAGCTTCATTGAAAAGCGCCTTTTTAAAAAAACACACCCCTTGTTTTTATTGAGTTTTTTTCCAATTTTTTTTATTATGCATTGTTATAATTTATTGAACGAATTTTGTAGCCCATAAATGAATATTTGTGACTCTCGATGATGGCGCAGCCAACTACAGCTGACAATATTGTGGCTCACATAGCCCATTTGTTCATTACGGAAAAGCTTTTAAAATTGTTAGTCCCCATAAACTGGCGGAACTACGTCGCCAACATAAATTTCACTTTTGTGCGAAGAGAATGTGCAAACGCGAGGATGGCTGGCTGAGGGAGCGAGAGCGCCTCGCACGGCTGTATCGAAATAAATTCATATCAGACCCAATTCAGCCGAACACTGTCTACCGTAAAATATTCAGCTGAAAAATAATTCGCAAGTTTTATTTTCCAATTGGCAAAATTCCAAATTAGTGTAAATTATATTTTATTTAAAATTGCGAAGATAACCAAACACCTTCCCAGAAAAGACGAGGAGAGAAAGCAATTGTTCGGCAAACGAAAAAGATTTTTTTAAAAACCATGCGTGTTTCTGCACTAAATACGACGAGCTCCAAATAAATTGCGATTTTCTTCGAAATGCTTCACTGTTTTTTTATATTATTTTTTATTATTTATTTTTTAATTTTTTTATTTTTTTATATATTTTTTTTTATTAAAATATTTATAATAATTTTGCGCAGGGTTTCAATTTGGATTTTATTCTCATAAAAGCTTAGAAATATGTTGTTTTTAATGCTCCTGAAAAGGATTTTCTTCGATGGAATGCCGTCGAGATATTTCGATAAAAAAGTCCGACCATTTGGCTATCACATGAAGGATCTTGAAGTACTCTCCGATTTCAGAATATTTCTCGAAATTTTTGCTTTAAAGAAATAAATTTGTTTTTGTTTATTCGATTTTTTGTTGATTTTTGCGATCATAATATCCGGTTTTTATTTAATTATCCCGGCTTTGTTTATTTTCGATCGGAAAAGTTCAAAAAATATACAATACGTTTCTGAAGGAATTTTTGGTTTGGGAGTTTTTTTCGGACTCTTTTGACGATAATATAAATATATGACCAACAATGGTCGGTCTGAAATGTTTAATAACACTAGTTTACACCTTTTTTTTTGCAGTATATTTCATCATTGATTATTTTGCTTACACTTCACTTCACTTAGAAAATTATAACTTTTCCATTTATCCATAGATTTTTAAAAATAATATCTAATTTTGTTGGTTAACGAATTTACTTTAAATATAAAATGAAAAAAAAAAGAATTTTTTTGCACTTAATCGATTTTTTAGATGCCGATGAAAGAAGGTTAGGTTCGGTTAGTGTGGTTGCCACCATTAAAGGTGACACACTTAGGCCTCGTATTGGTCCATTGTGATACCACTAATAATGCAAAAATGACCTTAGCTGGGAGTTGAACCCAGAGCCTCGCGCTTTTTAAGTTGGCATCTCAACCAACTACGGCTTTGAGGCAGACCCGATGAAACAAAAAAGTGATGAATTTTTTTCTAAAAATGTGTGATTTTTTTTAAGTTTAAAGGTCTACAGATTCTTATTTTCTTGACCGATCTTAGAACTATGTAAGAAGGAGTTTTAGAGGGGCTAATTAAATTTAATTTGAGGGGAAGTTTGTTCAAATCGGATGATGCATTGTCGAGTTCTGCTCGATTAAGCTTCAATACACACAAAAAAATTTCCCCCCCAAAAATCAAAAGGATCAAAATATTTAAATAATTTTTTCGTGTTAAGAAGGACAAAGTCCATAAGAAAAGTGCTCTTACATGTTCAGAAGAAATAAACAATCAGCCCTATTATGATTGTCGACTAATGATATGAAAATCGCAAAAAGTTCTATCTTCGACAAAAATTTTTAAATTTCCACATACTAGAAAATAAAAAATTTTAGTCGACGATAGAACTTTTTCGAGTCTCTATCAGTGGTCGACAATCATAATAGGGGTGAATAATTGTTTGTAAACTAGTGTAATTTGTGAAGAGATTTCTTGCTTCCTTCTTTTTGTTTTTCCTCTATATAGACCTATTAATGAGAGAAAACTCTGAGATATCAAGTTTTCCTGAAGGTTCAGTTGTTCACCAAATGCCTTAGAAACTACAGTCGAAACTCTCTATCTCCCTTGCCCGGAGAAAAGTAATTCAATTCCCAAATTTATGTGATTTATTTCCCTTTACCAAGATAGAAGGGAAATTTTAATAATTTATTCAGAAAATTCATTTCACAAGGGTAATGTCGAGGTAATTCAAATTATCTCTCAATCTTGGTTAAAGGGAAATAAATCACATCAATTTGGGAACTGGGAATTTCCCCGGGATAGCGAAAACGATCCAATATTCGTATACCGAACTCCTCTATAGCGAATTTATTTCTATAGCGCATCTTCTCAAGGATTTTTCGCTTAATTGTGAGTGCCTATTTTTCTCCTTATAACGAATTCTCTCCGATAACGAATTTTCTTCTCCGGTCCTTTGAAATTTGTTACAGAGAGTTTCCGACTGCATTTTGGAAAGAAAACTTCGAACTATTATTGGAGGATGGGGTTCGAGCGTCAGCCGTCCGTGGCACTGCGTCTGTCAAGACTATTGCACCAAAACTTCGAACTAAGTTAGGGTCTAGTTTTCATGTCGCTGTAAGAACTTTCAAAGTTTACATTTTCTTTAAGTCCTTGTGCCAGTTTAACTTAATCAAACACGTTTCTACATTCGGGTATATTGGATTTGTTCAACAAATTCATACACAATTGCATGACTGCCTGGCAGAAGTCGAAGCTTTCGTGAAGACTCACATTTGAAGATTGAACCTAAAAAAATCTTAAACCAGGATAAAGGCTATGAGCTTAAGTCCAAGAAAATTTACCACCGAAAGATTTGACTTCAACTTCATTTTGTAGATTAAGATAGCGGGACCAGAGTGAAAATGAATCACAATCCCTGATGAATTGCTGCCAATTTTACTATTTTTATTTTTTAATAATATTTATTTTTGTTGAAATTCAACACGTGTACGATTGCGGTCAATTTTCAGACCATTTTTAATGTAATTACATTCGAAAATTACATCCGCATTGAATTTTGCGATGAAAGACATCAATAAAAAAAAAATTCAATTTTGTTGCCATTATTAAATGGCGCTGGCAAATGTTTTTCCCATTCGATATTGCAACATCACGTTTTCTGCCATTCTTAGGCACACAATAATCATAACAATAACGATAAGTTTCAATATAAATGGCCAGCTGTGTTTACAACCGAGCCACCGAGCCACAAGCAATGCCCCGGCTCAAGTATGCATATTCGCCTTGGACGTGTTTCGTTTTAGCTTTTTAAATTGAAAATCGAATTTTTCGCCTCGAAGAAAGCAAAAGTGCACAATGTGCTTTTCTACTGCTTACATGGCCCAGCAAAAAAAAAGAAGAGAAGTGGAAATATCACAGACACACACATTACAGCCAGTACACATCACCATTGAAATCGATAGTTGAGTTAAACTTGACAGCCGTACTAAATGGTTTAAATGTTCTTTTTTCTTCTCGTTCTTTTGTTTTCTAGAATTCGAATCATGACCTTTGGCTTGTGAGCTCACTGACACACTTTTTTGGTTTCTCTCGCGCAGCTATGGTATTTCTTATCTTTTTTGTTGTTGTGGTTTGTTTGAAAAGTCAGCAGATTTTTCTACGCTGGCTGCTCGAGAGGCGATTTTTGTCGCTGATGGGAATTCAGCTGTCGAAAAGAATTCTTTTTAAGGACGTTTCGTTTCAGTCGAGTGGTGGGGCTTTTCACTTGTTTGGAACAACCAAAAATTATTGCATAATTCAAATGAATCAGAAGAAAATTATGGAATTTTGGTTTAGCTACACAGAGAAAAAAATCAACCAGAAAACTGATTAAATCAAAAGGAAAAACATACAAAACGGCTTCAACAAGGAATATTTTTTAATTTTAACAATTTTTCTTGTTGTAAAAAATAAAGATTTTTCTTTTGAATCAACCATATTTCAGGCTGAATTGAAATGATAATTTTCAAAAATGGATTTAAATTTAAATTGTTGAACTAACCACGGACATAATTGAAATGACAAGATAATTTTTAAAATAAAAAAATTTCTAAAATACCTATAAAAGAAGAAATGTCAAAACAAATTTATTTAACGCTCAAAGCAAATGGCCACAGTGCCCCCTCTGCTGAACATAACCTCAAAAATAGGCATCGGATGGACTCATTCAATTTTGTGACCACGGTTGCCACTCAAAAATATTTTTCGGGACCAAAATTCATGAGAAAAAGGACCAAAATAACAAAAAAAGGACCAACGGTTTCTTTCTTTCATTGGAATACAAATATTGCTTCCGATAGAGGAAGTTTAGAGAGTTATGGACCAAAAACCAAAAAAAATCCGAAAAATTCATGGCGTCCGATTTGGATGAAAATTTATATATAGAATAAGTGAAAATATTTTTAAGAATTTTAGCACTAAAATTAAAAAAAAAACTAGGTCCTTTTTGGACCCGTTTGGAACTAGACCAAAACTAGACTAGTTGAACCTAATCCGTTTCTTGAAAAAATTTTGACGCCAAAATTCTTAAAATTTTTCACTTATTCTATATATAAATTTTCACCCAAATCGGACGCCATGAATTTTTCGGATTTTTTTTTTTGGTCCATAACTCTCTAAACGTCCTCTAGCCCCCCCAAATTTTTTTGGGTTAATGTCTTATAATTGTTCAATATACCACTGTGGAAAATATAAGCACTATCAAAGCACTCTTTCTCTGGACACGCCACTGATGAAGCGTGGTGTATTTCCACTTCTATCAGATAGAGATGTGAAAAAAAAAAAACAATCGATTGACAAAAAGTTTATTGTCATCTTGTACTTAGGCTGGTGACAATCGATATAATTAGTTACAATCAACAGTGATGTCAACGAATTTAATGTTTCGCTTTATGTAGGACAAACCATGTAGGACATGCTATATACTGCAAAATTTTTAGTTATACATATGGAGGAACATATATGAAAAAGGACCAAAAGTAAAATAAAGGGACCAGCGGACCAAATGGTAAAAAAGGGACCGTTTTTGGTCCAAATGGACCAAAGTGGCAACCGTGTTTGTGACTCCGTTGTCGTGACTGCTTTCGCAATGCTCAAAAAGTTCTAAGATGAATAAATATCTTATATGTCTTTTTTTTATAAAACAAATGAGAATTATACCGAACGCAAAGAAATTTAATTAAACATTTTGCTTTCAAATCAACCAAAAATGTTGTTGACTCAACCATTTTTTTGAAATTGTTCTGTCGAAAATCAAAGATGTGAATAATGCGCCCTTTAAATCATGGTTAGTTCGCTCAGTGAGTGGTGGCCAGGTTTTGTGACAGTAAAATTTGGGACATCGTTTCACAAAAGCCTGTTTATTTTTAGTTAACAGTATTGACTTCCTCTGAACAGGTCATAAAGAAGTGTAAAATCATCTAATAGGATTACCATTGAAATCGAATACCAATCGTTTGAATCGAGTCAATACAGCATGATTCACTCAAGCGTCTATAAAATTTGGGAAAAAACGATTTTAGTCATGCCAATTCATAGTAAAAAAAAGATTGCAATTCCTCAAGAGTTTGTTTTTGCCCTCCAATTGCCCACATATCAAATCCAGCTTCTTTAATTCAAAAGAAAACTGAAGTCTTTTTGAAGGCTTTTTTTAAAAATTACAATAAAAAATGTTATTTGAGTTCATAATTCTCTTTTGATAACTATCAAAAAGGCGTAGCGAGGCATGTTAATGAACTCTACCTACACCCAAAAAAAAAAAAAGAATAATAATAATAATAATAAAATTTATCAACTCCGGAGGAACTTATCAAGATTTTTTCCATTCGTATTTCACTCTGCCCGAATTGAGGTCAAAGCACTCGTTTCGGCATAAAAGCCGATTTATCTCCACCTTACGTTCCACTAAGAAAAGAAACCCATACGAAAATTTGCAATTATCGAGAGACGTTCGATTGATTATTTCCACTCATTCATTCGAGATTCTGTGGACGGGCATCTAAATACAAGGCTCTCTCTCGTTGTTCGTTGGCCGCTTTTGGAAAATCGCCTGATATTTTGGCTTACATTGAACTTGCGTTGGAATGGCAAGCGCAAACTTGCTTGATTTGTCGTTTTACTGGTCAACATTTTTCTCTCTCTCTCTATATCCGTTTAAAATGACTTATTATGCCGAATGTAGAGCACACAGTGACATGCACAATCACAATCACATTTCTGGTTGTCAAGTTCCTTTTCGCTTTTCTTATGAAAGTGCGCTTAATAATGCTTAATTTACTCTAAAATTACCTCTTTTTTTTATTATTAATTGTTTATTCAATTAACACTTTAGAGATTAAGGTGAAAGAGAAAATTTATTGCGTTTAATTAAGAAATGACTTCCTTTATTAGTCAATGGAATTTCTCTTTTCTTTCTTCTATTGGAGAAATTGGTTTTGAAATATTTTTTAAAAGGAATTTTAAGAAAGATAATTATCGATTATAATCGAAGGAAATAAATATGGATGTATTGCGAATTCGAGAGCTAATTGACCTGAGATACAAGAAGGTCTATCAGGGGTGGACACTTTCATGAAGAGATACAGCTTCAAAGCGAGGGAAATTTCAAAGGTTTCTGCTGATTTGCTGTAGAAATCAAAAATCTCAATGAAACTGAAAGCCTTTGTTAAGCCAGGTGTCTTCTATATTCTATCAAAGCTACAGACATCTCTCGGTTCATCAGGAAGTCTAATTGGCTTCCCCATTAAATTGTAAGGGGCAAGTCGTGTCATCAATTTATATACAGAATAAGTGAAAAATTCTACGAATTTCGGCGTCAAAATTTTTTCAAGAAACCGATTACAGCTAGTCTAGTTTTGGTCTAGTTCCAAACTGGTCCAAAAATGACCAGTTTAAAAAAAATTTTTTTAGTGCTAAAATTCTTCGAATTTTCCACTCATTCTATATATAAATTTTCATCCAAATCGGACGCCATGAATTTTTCAGCTTTTTTTGGTTTTTGGTCCATAACTCTCTAAACTTCCTCTAGCCCCCCGCAAATTTTTTTGGGTTAATGTCTTATAATTGTTCAATAAACCACTCTGGAAAATATAAGCACTATCAAAGCAATCTTTCTCTGGACACGCCACTGCAACCTATGTGCCTACGTGAGCTAAAGCTGCCATTACTACCTACCTACCGAAAGCCAGGTGTCGACTTTAGAGCTTTTAAGTTGGGAATAGAGTGAAGTGTGTAGGGACTCCACGCTTTTTGTGTACACTGTAGACCGTCTCTACAATTCTATAGCTGTACATGGTCCTGCCGTCGACATATTTAGAGTAGAGCTCTACTATGTGCTCTACAGACTGTTCTGGGTATTTTCAAAAACATAGAGGATCCTGATGACCCCGCTTTTGTAATCCACCCACTTTTATAATTTTTGGAAATTTTTCGAAGGCTTATCTAATAGACAATATCTATAGGCTTAATTTTTAAATTGAGTTAAAATATCTCGAAAAGCTTAAATGTTGAGATTTTTTAGATTTTTATACAGACCCTAGTACTTGAGGTACACCTTAAAATAGTGCCATCTGGTCAATTCTCAAAGTACTAAATGTTACTTATGACTCCGAAAATATGCATTTCACCAAGATAGCTCAACTTCTTCGATAAGGAAACTGTAGACGGACAAACAGACGGACAGATAGGCGAACAGATAGACAGATGGCCATATCTAAATCGAATCTCTTGGTGATGCTGAACATTTTGATTAATATTTTCTATGGTCTATCTTGATTGGTTCAGGGTTTTACACACGATTCAACTGAGTATCGCTTTCTGGTATCTTTTCCAGATCCTTGGTTTTGGCATTTTAAGAGCCAAGCTTATCTTCTCAGACTCTTTTTTAACATGAGCGATTGGTGGAGTTAGAATGAATAGGTTGTTAGGAAAGCCATGACCACTAAAATACACCATTTGACCCTCTCCTAAATGAATCTGCACCCATGGTTAATTACCCTTTTAACCTTCAGACCCTTTCCGTCAAAGCCGGCTTGCAGCTGAATAAAAAAAAAAGTTTAATCTAAAAAAAAAAAAATTATTGCTAAAAGAGATTTAAAAGAATCGACCAAAAATATCTGAAAAAAACCTTCGCATATCTCTCTTCTTGCTGTTGCTTTGTTGCCGCATTTTCAGCACAAACTGAGCCCCAAGTTCATAAGCCACACGTGTGAAATGACGTGCCGATTGTGATTTCGATTCATTTTAAATTTATTTTCATTTAAAGTCACAATTAAATTTCGAATGAGTGCTTTCCTTAGCATCTACACACCGAGAGAAAAAGGTAGTTATATTAACTGAAAAATCAGGTTAAAATAACCGAGTTCACCATTAATTCTTAGCTTATGTGTAGTAGCGGTCAATTCAACAGTAAAAAACACAGTCAATAATACGGATCTAACTTACCTGATGTGTTGATATAACTTTTTTTTTTAATTAAATTATTATATTTTTTCTTTATTTATTTGTATCTATTTTAAAAGCTTTTTCTCTTTCATCTCCTTAAATTTTCTCGCCTCGGCCGAGCCTTGAACCGCTGACCTCCACTTCGCTGGGCGAACGTCTTAACCATTACGCTAAACGAACGAATTTAATTTGTTGGTCAAAATGCTCACTTGAGTTTCTGGTTGCTCAATTTTGGGGAACGTGCTTAAGGAATTGTTTCACTCCCAAAATTTTTTGGTTGAAAATGAACCATTAAAAACAAAAATTAAATAAATTAAAACCTTAAAAAATTAGGAGAACATTTTTGTCTTCCAAAACAACTACACTCTGAACAAAAAAAAAACAAACTGTAATTAAAAAAAAAATTCAGAAAAATTCCCGCCGCCAGCAGGGATAGAACCCCGAAGCTCACGACTGTCGAGTCACAGTTTAAAGCACTGAGCTATCGAAACCTCCGGAGACGGTTGATCAGAATGCGAACTTATACGTCTAAGAGAACGAAAGCGAATTTGAACATAAAAAGTAACTGTTTTTCAACCGTTCATTTGACTGCCTTTTTCAGTGCATTTAACGCGGAATACAGTTTATTTGACCACTCTTACTTTAACTGTTCTAAGTAGTTGATTTAACTGTTGTTATTTCTCTCGGTGCATATAAAATTGTTTTCAGTATATAAATATATGTACTTACTTATAAATACATATAACTATATATACCATGCCAATGGTAGCTGAGGTCATTCGAACCATCAGTATAAATGGGGGAAAAAAGTTTTTTGCAAAAAATTTCTTTCTCAATGGTGAATAAATAAAGCAATAAAGAAGTGACAAAATCACGTAAAAGGGTCCGGAATTCCGAGATACACAAGCTCCGAAGACTTTAAGTCAACCCAAAACACCATGACCCAAGAACCATGAAAGCCAAAAATACTGTGGTAATCAAGCAGGTAGCCAGACAAGGCAGCAGACAAAGCCAAACTGCGAAAAAAGCAAACTTTAACCCAGGCTCTGGGTGTGACACAATTGACAGAATATAAATATAATCCCCTTTTGGTTCCATAACTTGTCACACAAATGAAGCGAAGAAGCCGCTTGTAAAAAAGCAAAAAAAAAAAAATAAAAAACCATTGATGAAGATGCTACGACAGACCACTAATTAGGCTGAAACAATGTTTTCTTATCGTCGCAGCTTTTAAGGATACAGTGCGAAACTCTTAAGCGGAATATGTCATAAAAGGGACATTAGCTGGCAATGGTCGATTAAATCCTTATGATTTCTCAAGAGATCATAAATATTGTTGGAAAAAAATGTTGGACGTCCTTCGATGAGGGAGTTCACTGTAAAAGATGATGCTAAACAAGGTCCATTTTTATTTATTTATTTTTTTGCAATTTTGAAAAAAATATTTTTTGAAATAAAAACTCAATTTTTTTATGTCTGTATTGAAAGCGATCACAAATTTTGTCTGAGAACCGATCTTCTTCCAATTATATTCCATAAAATATGTGAGCATTGAAAGTGAATTATTATCGTATGAATTGTTATCGTACCGAAGTTAGTAGGGCGCCAATTGAATTGTGAGTGCCGTCTGTTGACATTTTCTTTCAATTTATTGATATTCTACATTATTATAATTTCGAGATGACTTGATAATAAAGAAGTTGAAAAACTGGATAAGTTTCTCACGCCCGTTGAACAAAGAAAACCTGAAAAAAAAAAATCAAAATAAAAATAAAGCAACGAAAAATGCAGGAAAGGCGCACAAAAACCAAAGCTGGAAACCGCATTAGCAAGATCGCTGCGGGCGCACTCCCACCGCGCATGCGTTCCAGCATTCATTTCACTTCACTAAATTGCGCCTCGCCAAACGAGTTAAGTGCCACAGCGTCAGCGTTATCCTACATTGGATTCACTCAATTTACATGGAACTCAATTCTCTGTGTACCCACAAACATCCATCCATCCATACATACATATGTACGTACGTTAGTGTATAGGAAGGACTACTATGATGCTGTGCCTTTTACCACTTGTTGCAACAGCGCAGTTGATGTCCGATGCCCCTGCGGGCGTTTTGTGGTTGGATTAACAAAAGGCATCATCGGACAGGAGCGAAATTCAATATGCATGACAACGATCGAAGGAGACCTGATGCCTTGGCAGCAGCAAGAATTAAAGTTCAGCTCTTATGTTGAGCGTGGCTCGCTCCGTACAATTTCGTTCGGTGTCTGGCCCGATGCAGCATCTGTGGCACACAAAAAAAAAATTAAAAAAAAATACAAATATCTTCACAAGTCGCCGGCTTTGTTTTCACTATTAAAGTCTTTCATTTTCTGTGTAGTTTTTATCTGAAAATCAGTTCAACACTACCGCCGACACATCGGCCAACCGCAAAAAGTTCTTCGGTAAGCTTTCCTTTTTTGAACATTTTCGAAAAGCGCCTTTTTGTTTTTGCTCTCTTGTAGGTGAGACAAGTCAATATCATCCATTGGCTTGTAACGTTTATATGAGGGCTTTTTGTTTGTTGCACCCACCTACGAATTTCCAATAAGAAAGTACATTTTCCCCGATTCAAAAGGAAGAGAAATTTTGATTTTATGGCATTGAGACAAGGTTCAAAAAAAAAAAGTCTTTGATTTTCATGAAGTTGTTAACATCTTCATTCATCGTGTATGACCAAGAGTAGCGTAGCTCTCCACTCCTTTTTTTCTCAACTTTTTTTTGTGTGTGTTTTTTTTCGTCTTTATTTTCGTCTTTATTTTTATTTTTATTTTTATATGTTCGCTTAATGTTGTTCCCTCATGTACGGGAACAATTGTCTGTTCAGTTTGTTTGTCGGTCAAAATCAAAAAATCAGTCTTTGTCTGTGATTCCTGGAATCGTGGACCAGTTATGAAACAAGTCTTTACAGCACCAGCAACATACGTACATATACATACATAATTCTCAGGAGATATGTGAGCGAAGAAAAACATTGTGTACAACAATAAAATTAACAAAAAAGAAGAAGAAAATAAGAGCCAACATCAATAGTAATAAAAGCAGCACTTGAATTGAAAGACTACTTGGTTGCGCATGCGCACAATCTAAATAAAAATTTTGCTGCTGCTTGCCTTTTGTTGGCTGCTGCTTTGTCTCTGGCATTGATCGTTTCTCTGAGAGTTTGTTTTATTTAAGCTTTTTTTTTTGTTTTGTGAAGAGCGCATCGCATCGCATCGTTTGGCTTTCAGTTTGAGTTTTATGAGTTTTCTTTAATTAAAATGAGAGTGGCTTGAAAAAAACAAAACAAACTCTTTTTTTTTATGACTTATTTTGGTTTCGGTTTTAGTGTGAACGTCTTAAGAATTTCTCCATGCTATGACTGTACCTGCAGCATTTTTGTTGCAGTTAGTCATAAAATAATTTTCGTGGGATTTGAGGCTTTTAGAGGTATGGGAAAAATTAATCCTAATAATAGAAAATATGAGATAATTTATATGGCATGCAGTTATTTCCCTTATATAGTTATTAACTTTAAAAATAGAAATAAACGAACGTTAGGGAAATGTTATGTTATGGTCTTTTTAATAGTGGTTCTATGTGTAGTCGAAGTTCCTATTGAAGACTTTAAATAAAATATTCTTCTAATATTTGGGTGCATTCAGCAGACTCAATGTGGTGGGCAACTCTTGAGTGAAATTCGACTGAACAGCGTCTTACGAGCTGAGAGTTCATCACATATTTACTGAGGAGGTTCCATTTTTGGAAGCGAAACTTATTTATCTTTTTTTGCTCAACATGTTGAAAAAAAAAAAATCGAAAAGGAGAAATGCTCCTACAATTCGTGTTGTGAGTTATGTACTTCATGTACCCATCATAATCACTACATAAATCAGTACAAATACGAAATACTTTTCAGTGAAGTGAGTAAAGCGTCCAGCAAAAAGAACAGATCAGAATACTCGCTCGCTCAACAGTTGAGTCTGCTGAATGCACCCATTGATATGGTTTCGCTTCTTTAAGGACACATCTACAATAATTTGGCATCCAAGCTTTGATTACAGTACTCAACAACAAGTCTGATCAAAAATAATAGTTCGTACTTCATTATAATGAAATTTCTACAACATTCCATTCTTTTGAGAAAGTCCGGGCACTCTAAGGATGTCTGGATTCATTGGAAATCACCAGGTTCGCCTCTGCACTACTTCCGCCTCTGCATAGGCCGGAATCGTCTTTATGCCATTATTTATAGACCTCTTTTGAAACCATTATTCTCTCTATTGGTCTCCATTCTTATCTCTCTATATTATTATTAAGTAGGCTGTAAAGCACCACGACCTAAAAGATCTTTTGTGCAGCCCGTATTCCTTTAGGATAATTTAAGACTATTAAAGAATCTTAGAATTTCTAAAGGACTAAAACGACTAATTGCTTGAGAGACCATTATTCTTGCCCCTAGACAGGCGAGTCTGCGCCTAGCCGCAGCAGG
Source organism: Chlorops oryzae (assembly GCA_020466095.1). Lineage (NCBI taxonomy): Eukaryota > Metazoa > Arthropoda > Insecta > Diptera > Chloropidae > Chlorops > Chlorops oryzae. The sequence continues at coordinate 3,021,043 of CM035807.1, read as the reverse complement.
GCAAGTACATAAAACATGCTCTGCTGTTTCCTGCTCTGACTTGCAAAGTCTACAGAGATCTTCGTTTATCACCCCATTATCTTTTTCAGGTGATATTTCAGTCTACAGTGCCCCGTTAATAGTTCAGTATAGATTTTGATATTGTTTCTGCTCAGGTTAAGTGTAGCTTCCGCCCTGATGGTCGTGAGACTTATGAGCCTTTTTGCCTGCCGCATGCCCTTGTGGGCTCTCCAGCATTCATTTAGGCTTTTCTCTTCCCATTTCCTAATCAGGTCGTTTCTGTGGCTATTGTTAACCACACAGAATGGTTCTGGTCCAATGAAAGGGTTTGCCTCTCTATAAGAAATTGTTCTGTTTTGTCCTGTTTTGATTGCACTTTGCATTCAATCAACATTCAAACAACCTTTGTTAAGTTCCCTTCATTCGAGACTAATCAGTCTTAAATCCCATTTAGGATCACAATAAATAATAAACAATTAAATAAAGAAATAAATAAATGGAATAGAGAAGGAATTAAAAATTCAACTGAGTGTGTGAGGTCAACAAACTTTTAAGCTGCGCGGCTGTAAATTTATTTTTATTTATTATTTTTTATGTCCAATTTTTATGTGCATTTGAATGTATCTTCATAAGACTGACGCTCCCAAATGACATTGGGGAAATATATTAAGTAGGTAATTAAAAGGTTTTATACCCTTTTACAAAACTTTTCACATTAAGATCATATGTCATAAGGAGACTGAACTGTTGGCGAGCAACTCTTCCATGCTTTTGAGACTCCATATGCAAAACAAAAGACTCAAGCTACGAACTTGCGCTTTCATGTAATTTTTCTTTTCTAGATTGTGAAAAACAAAAAAAAAACGCTTTCGCTTTTTTCGGGAAGTATAAAAGACTATGGATTCTCATTGTTATTATGGCTTCATTGTTTTATATCTATATTTTTGTATTTCGATTGAGCTTTTTAGGGTGAAAGTCCGCCAAGAAAAAGAAAGCAAAGGCGCTTTCCTTAGTTTTTGATAAGCGGGAATCAACGAAAATTATGCAAACGAAGCACAAAAGAAATTATCCATTCATATTCTATTTCTTTTTCCCTTCAAGTTGAAGTTGAATGTGAATTTGAATGCGACTGTTATATAAATGCGAGAATTCTTTTGTTCGGTATTTTGTGCGGATAGAAAGTAAAATCTCTTCTTATGTGATGAAATTTTGTTTTTTTTTTATTCCATTTAAATGGAGAAGACTTTTTTCTTTTTATATAATTCATTTATTCATAGAGATTGCAAATTTAAAAGGAAATTTCATGTGATTTTTCTTGAGTAGTTTGATAAATATTCATCGATATCGTGATCTAAAGTGATTTTAATTGTAAAATCTTTATTCAATGGATGATTTCGAATTGCTTGAAAACCAGTTTTCATTTCTTTATTTTGCTTATTGAGTTTTCCAGAGAAGTACGGATGCAAAAAACCGGTAAGGTGCTCTTTTTTAGTTCTTGTGGGCACTTAAAGGTATTTAAAATATGTGTAGAGACCAATTAAAATGAAGCGTTAAATAAGATATGAAAACGATGGAAAGAAAACACTGAACTGAAAATGTTAAAGAGACTTGTTCATTTCAACGTGAAGATTTTTGTATAGGTATCTGGGTCAAGCGTGACGGAGACAGAATTTCAAAAATTCAGAAAAAATCCCCAAAAATACAGGTTGACGGAATTAATGAAATTCGTGTAATAAAAATGCGAATATTGATTTTTTGTTTTCTTGTTTTGTTTTGTTTTTATTCCATTCGTCTGTCAAGGCGAATTTTAAGTATCACTTAAGATCTTTAAATAGAAATTAGTAAAGGGAGGTATCCGATAATTTTCCAATTAATCGATACAAGGTATTTTTTTTTTAAACATTCAAAAGGTTTTACAAAAACTGAAATACACTGAAAAAAATAGTTACATTTTTGTTTTCTTTTTTAGTGCAAAAATTTTTCTCAGTGTAAAATTTAAAAATAAATTTTCTATATTCCTTGTTTTATTAACAATAAGTCACCGGTTGTTTAATCTTTTTACCTTGATTATTTCTGGAGATATTACATTTTTAAAAACATGCCGTATGAGTAATGTGTTTTGTATAATTTTCGTACATTTGTACTGGATATTAGTACTAGAGCATCTATGTACACTTGTAATTTTTTGAATATCTCACTGTTGCGCCATTTAATTTGAATGAAACTTTTTTTTTAATGAAAGCGAAAACTTTGAGGTATTTTTTAAAAAAATTTTTAGAGTGGCGTCCAACTGGGAATACACTGAAAAAAATTGTTGAAATTGTCTTTTTTGTTTTGTGCAAAAATTGTTCTCAGTGTAAAATTAAAAAAAAATTTTCTTTTGATTTCCTGTTATATTAGCAATCAACCAACCTTGTTTAATTTTCTTATCTTAATTAGTTTTTGAGATATAACATTTTGAAAACAAGTAAAAAAGGTAAATTGTCAAGCCCGATATTTAAAACAGCGTCCCGAAAATAAAAACAAAATTTCTTCCACAGTGTTTTTGGGGCCCTTCGGAAGCAACATAAATTAATTTCCCTTACACCTTTCATTCGCCTTGGTGAACCTATTGTTGCGAATTAACCTTTTTAGGCTTTTACTTTGTAAGTTTTATAAATCTTCATTTGTGACGTGAAAAATGTGGGCCATAAAAAATTTTCCTACACATTTCATTCAATTGGCAGACCTATTGGAATTTGAAGTCAACGCATTTTAGGCGAAGGTACGTAAATCTTTCTTTGAGGGAAGGCCTTGGGCGGGCCCCTAAAAAGGGTTCCTTTAAAATTTTCGACCTGGTGAACCTATGTTTCGGATCCAATTTCTAATTTAAAATATTTCGGAATTACGAAAAATCTTCATTTTGGCCCAAAAAGTGGCGGGCATTAAAAAAATTTTCCTACACCTTTCATTCGCTTGGTCAACCTATTCAAATCTGAATTCTACGCCTTTTACTTCTGTAGTTCAAAGGAATCTTTATTTGTGGGCGTGGCAGTAGGGGCCACAAAAAAAATTTTCCTACACCTTTCATTCGCCTTGGTCAACCTATTTGCGAATTTGAAGCTTCTACGCCTTTACTTCGGAAGTTATGAAAATTCTCTATTTGTGGGCGTGGCAGTGGGCGTTTAAATTTTTATTCCTAAACCTTAAGTTGCCTTGGTCAACGTATGAAGTGAATGAAATTCGAACAAATTGGAAATTAAGAAAACCTTATTTGGACTTATTTGTGCGTGGCTCGAGAGGGCGGCGTCCATTTTTTGCCAGGATATTCCCTTTTCGTAGTTTACCAGTACACCAAATATCATTGGAATGTGTTGAGTGGTTCGCAAGTTACAAGCATTTTACTAAAACACATTAATATCATTTGTGGCGGCAGTGGGCGGAAATCTCCCATTTTTACTAAGGATCATACTCGGATCCCGATATACCTGTGTGCCAAATTTCGACTTGATTGGTCCAGCCGTTTCGGAGGAGATCCGACCACGGACGGACGGACAGACGGAGGACGGACAGACGACAGACGGACATGTCTAAATCGAATTCAGTTTTTGATCCTGATCATTTCTAATATATTTTTCTATTCTCCGGAGCTTAATTCTCCCTGTTACAAGATTTGCACAAAACTAATATACCCCGCTTACGTGGGTTAAAAAAGGCTTATTAAAAAAGGATTTTCAAGGATATTTCAAGGACTGTTCAAAATAAAAATCTAAAAACTAGTCTCCACAGTGTTTTTAGATGGCACCTATCGAAAAATCAGCAAAATTTAAAAATTCCTTTCATGATGTCGCATGCCTTTGCTTAACCCGCCAGACCCTTTTTAGGGTTTTATTTTTTAAATTTTTTTTTAATAGTTCATTTTCAAGTAAAAAATTTTGGGAGTGTAACAACTCCATAAGAACATTTCCCAAAATGCAGACTTCAGGCAATAATGACGGTAGTAAGTTGCAATTGCTTGAAGAGGCGAACGGGATGTATCTCTTCTTTAGAGAGAATATGCTCTTTTCTTCCCGTCTAATCGAAGGGTCCTTTGGAAAATAGTTGACTGCAGCTAAAGAAGTTTCGGTTCCCCCGATTTATTATATTTAAAATATTTAGGGTATTCACAAATGGCTTCTTTTAGAACCCAAAAAATATAATTTTAGCTGGGGATTTAGAAGGGATTTTTAGAAGATCTTGTGAATTGCTTAATTATAATAAAAAATTTTGTCATATTTTAGTTTTTATCTGTAGTCAAATGGAAGAGTATGCCAGAGTTCAGATAAGACTAAAGAGCTATGAAGATGTCAGGGCGTTTTTCTTTTAAAATCCTTTATCAAAGCGAGAAGGTCAACATTTTTGACAGTAATGAAGTGTAATAGAAATTCGAACAAATGGGAAGATCTCAAAGGAACAATTTTCGACTTAAGACTCTCTTCCATATGACCACAGATATATTTCTAATTATTGATTTGGTAACAGCGATTCATTCAAATTTTTTTGAAGTTGTTTTCCTTCAAATTTTAATCACAATAATTCATTTCATTTTGTCCCAAAGTCTATTTTGATGATTTAACAATCGAACCAGATGTCTGAAATCCTCTAAACGAAAAAGACACTGACCTCTTTTTGTGCAGAAAAAAAAAAATTAAAAAAAATTGAGAATATTTTAATTAGAACTAGTTTCGATTCAAATTCATAGAAAAACGAGAACTTTTTGTGGAAAGCGAACGAATAAACAACCGAACTTTCTAAAAAGCAATGTCAATAATAGGATTCTAGAAGACACACATGGCTTCATGCTTTACGCTCAACGTGACCCACATCGAAACTGACCACACCACTAGTCCATTTGCCTCGTTGCGAATTTAACATATCGCATATGAAAGTTACAGAACCGCATTCGTAAGATCAAGATGGAACAAGACGAAGACGAAGAAGCAGCACACTCTGCTTGAGGACATATCGAAAAGTTTCTATTTCAGAATTTCAAAACAGGCTTGCCAAGCCCGCATCGAAGACAACAGCAACAACAACAACAACAACAACTAAATGGGGTTCGACCGTCTCGAATACTCGGCCGATTGGAGTCTCATTTGCTTTCGAGATTAGCGTGATTAGTATGTTCCGCTTGTTGTCAGACGGGTGTCTTGTATTCTTAATATATGTATCTATCACCAATTAATTGAGCAAAAAAAAAATTTTTTTTTTTTTAAATCGTCCAAAAAATGAGCACTTTCAATATCAAAAGTATTCTCAAAAGTAGGTCAGCCACAGGTTCGGCATTTCTCAAACATTTCTCGAGTGCTAAAAAAAAACCCCGAAAAAGCAAAAAGTGATTTTCAATTGAAGAAGTTCGTGTCTCAATTTAAACAGAAATGCTTCGTACTTTGAGAACGTTTGAAAAAGTGGCGCTAATGGAGTTCAATTGTTCTTCTTCAAGAGTACTCGAGTTTTGAGTTAAAAGGTTTTCTCCGACTCTTTTGCTTGACAGATTAAATTGTTCTTTTTTTTTTTTTGTTGGTTTTTCCATAATTTTTTCAATTATGAGAATTCAGTCATTGCTCCCGGAATGCTTTTTTTCGAAGATAGAAATAGTATAAATAATGCTTACTCATAACAAAGGAGATGTAGTGAGTTTTTGGTAGACAAATGATCTCTGAATTTTCCATGGCCAATGAGGGTCCCCGCATATTTTTAACCTCGAGCAAAATTAGCTTTTCAAGCGTGTGAAGATTTTTTGCTAAAATCATTCAAAAACGTCACGCTTGAACATTCGAGGTCAGTTTTGGAAAATTCCCCGTAAATTATTGGGCTTTTGAATACGAAATGGACTAGAATACTCGAAGGCTTAACACTTCTTTGGTTTTTTTTGGAATTTATGAAACTGTCATGATATCAATTCTGGTGAAAATATGGCTGCAGAAACGGTTGAAAATATCTCTCTTTTTATTTGGAGCATATTTAGTCATATTTGTTCAATTAGTTTGAACTCCGGCACTTGACTATTGATCTGACGAAAAATCAAAAAAAAAAAAAACTTGATCGTTGGTCAACTCGGTAGAGTCTTACAGGTTGTCTGAAATAAAAAATTAGAATACATCATTGTTAAGTACGTCTGTCGTAATCGTCCATACTAGAATTGTTAAATTTTATGAAACAAAATCGCGCACTGTGGGAAAAAGTGTCAAAAATCGTGATTTTTTGTTTGTTAAAAAAGAAAAAAATTATTAATAAATTTTGGAAAAACCCCATTCTGCTACCTGCGAGAACTACTAATAAGTAGAAGAATGTAGTAAAGTTTCAAAGCATATGAATGCCATGGGCTTCTTCAAACCCTATCCAGGAGGAATACTGTTACTCTATATTGGATACCGGGGCATGAAGGACATCCAGGCAATGAAAGAGCGGACTGCTTAGGCAAAAGAGGTGCGGCAAAACCTTTCATTGGACCAGAACCATTCTGTGGGGTTAAAAATAGCTACAGCCTAAATGAATGCTGGAGAGCCCACAAGGGCATGCGGCAGGCAAAAAGGCTCATAAGTCTCACGACCATCAGGGCGGAAGCTACACTTAACCTGAGCAGAAACAATATCAAGATCTATACTGAACTCTTAACGGGGCACTGTAGACTGAAATATCACCTGAAAAAGATGGGGGGGGTGATAAACGAAGATCTCTGTAGACTTTGCAAGTCAGAGCAGGAAACAGCAGAGCATGTTTTATGTACTTGCCCTGCTGCGGCTAGGCGCAGACTCGCCTGTCTAGGGGCAAGAATAATGGTCTCTCAAGCAATTAGTCGTTTTAGTCCTTTAGAAATTCTAAGATTCTTTAATAGTCTTAAATTATCCTAAAGGAATACGGGCTGCACAAAAGATCTATTTAGGTCGTGGTGCTTTACAGCCTACTTAATAATAAATAAAAGTTTCAAAGCAATCGATTTGATAGTTTCGTATGTAGGATGTTGACCGCCCTAGAAAATCACGTTTCGAGAAAAACGCGTTTAAAGTCTCAAGAATAAGTTGCTTAGGGCGCCTCGGCGATTATGAACTGTAACTTTCTTAATACTTGGAATTTTAGAATGATTTTTTCACAGAATGTTCTCAATAGGTTTAACTATCGAAATTTGAAAGAAAAAAAAATCGATTTTTAACAGTGGTTACATCAGAATAACCCTTATGTATGTATTATTTTGCCACCAATGAAAAAATTGCGAAGTTTGTTTTACATTTCTTGATTTTAGGAGCCATTTTGGTATGAAAAAGGTCGCATTACCCCAAGTTGTTCCTTTTTGCCACAAACCTAGGGGAAATTTTCTTTAATTCTGTAGCCATATGTCATTATTTTTTTGTGGTCTTACCCAGAAAAAAAAAAAGGATTTTAAAACGAACTTAAAATTTTTCTTATTCAATTTGATTTAGCTCAACACAACTAAAGCCAGTTGTCAAGTGAATGTACACATAAATTTAAAGGAAAATTTGTTTTATTTTAACAGACAATTTTCGGAAGTTTTTAAGCAACAGCTTGATTTTTCTTAAATTTCATGACATAAAAAAAACTAAACTCGTTTTAACCTGTGGGCCTTAGGACCATTTGGTCAAAATGCATTTGTTTGTGGCATATCTGGAGATGATGAATATCATTTACTCAGCCATAACAATGTTTGTAAGAATCAAATTCTTAAGTTGACTATATATTTGTATAAATACATGCCAAATGGTCCCTAAAGCATTTATTCATCATTTCGCCTGCGTAAGACATAAATAAAGTATGAAATTTGTTAAAATAAACTATCAAGCATTTAAAATTATCGAATCATCAACCTTTGATCAGAAAGCAATGTCCTTTTTTCAACGAATGAAAATCCATTTAAACTGTAGCACCCAAAAAATGAAAAAAATTTTCTTGTATGTATTTTATTAAATCGCTCATAATGCGATCGACTTTGCCCTATCGTATTTTTATTTCTTTCTCAATTGCGTAAGTTTCAGGTGTTCAGCGCACTCGATTTTGAAACCTGTGGACTATACGTTTCTCTCCTATGCTTGAATTTTCAATGCTCTCTTAACTGTCGACTTCTTTTTATACACTCAATGTAAGTGTGTATGTATGTTGTTTTCGCTTTGGGTTTTCCAAGCAACTTCGCATTGCTTTGCGATTCGGTTTGTGTCTTTGTTCGTTTCTTTTTTTTTTTTTTTTTTTGCAATTGCAGCGTTTGCGATTTATTCTCGTTTTCTGTTCAAGACGTCAAGACGTCTTTGGGCTCACGTGTACGAAATTGTGTAATTAAATTTCTCTTATACAACTGCATATGTTGGCATTAAAGTCTTTCAAAAAAAAAAAATATATATAATTCAAACGATTGAAATATTTATAAACAAGAAAACAGATATCGATGCCTTTTTTCCTTATCTTTTTTTTCGGTCGCAGCGCCGCTTATGTTATCTTATCGTCTTACATGACGCGGCAAGACTTGTTTATAAACAAGTCTAAATATTTTATATAAACTGCATTAAGATAAGAATTGAAAATTGTGTATATTTTTGGTTTCATATTTCTTTCTTCGTTTGCACTTTTTGACAGAAATTTGTTTATTTTTTTTTATCATTCTTTGACTATTCTATTATTTTTTCTATTCTATAACATCCTACAACCCTTTTTTTTATGTTTACTGATCAATAGAAATTTCTTCAGAAGAATAATCTGAGAGCTAATTTAGCTTGAACATGTCGCCTCATCGCTTGGTTATATGGAACTCAATGAGAGTGAAAGAGAAAATAATTACAAAGATATTATTTTAGATATTATTCTACAGAAATGCTCAAGATACTTAAGATTTCAAAGCCCCCCCATTTTCATAAGAAAAAAAAGGCAATAATGGGCGCCAATAGTTAAGAAATAAAAATCCTTTCATGAGAAAAAAATTCATCATACGAGCATATGAGGGGAAAATGAACATGAATAAACCCAGCCTTTATCCCACAGATACGTTTATGTATCTACATACAAATATACAGTTGAAAAGTGCTTGTAGTTCATTCGTAATTAAGCGTAATACATCCAGCTATGTCCATTTGAACTTCGAGGCAATGTCGCTCATGCTTATGCGATAAGTGCAATTCGTTCTCTGCTCCCCACAGTCGAAGGGTTGAATGCGGTCGAGAAGTATCTTCAACCGCAGAAAAAATATTTTTTTTTTTTACAGAGAACTCTTTATAAACGTACATATGTACAGTCAATCATAGCACATTGTATGTATCAGCGCGATATCTTATCGCGACGAAATTGTGACGCCATACGCAATGCTTTTCTCCTTCAATTTTTTTGTCTTAAAAATAAAGCATGTTCAAGTTAAAGATACAAATAAACGTTGAACGAGTCGTTGTTCGTCTGGGGTCGTTTCATGTTTCTCGATTTTGAGAAATTAATTTTTGCCTGCATTTGCATTGATTACAGAATTTTTGTAAGCGGTTTTCTCCAACGCGATAAATGTCACATTGGCTTCTCTTTCTGTGAGCTTTTGAAGGCGATCGCAGGCATTCAATAATAATAATAATAATAATAATTTCTAGTCAGTTTGCAAATGCTTACTGGAAGCCATAGAAGTATCGGAATACTTCTATTTTGTCATCCAGAGCAATGGCTTTCGATTGAGAATCACGAACCAGGAAGACACCAGACTAGATTATTAGTTACTATCCCGAATGGTGTCGGCTTGCTTTGAATGGAAGGCAATGCAATAAATGTGAAGAAATCCACTCATAATCGCCTTAAAATACAATTGAAAAATACGATTTTCCACTATGAATGGCGGAATGAAAGTGGCGCCAAGGAAAACGTACAATATTTTTATGGGGCTTCAGGTTGATTTTAATTTTTTTGATCGAAAATTGAGCTCTTCTTATATTTTGTTTTATAGCTTTCTATCATTTTTGAGAGATTAAAGTAAATATGTTGCAAAGAGGATTTAGATGTTTTTACTTGTGAGGATTTTAATTGAATTGGACATTTCAAAAACATCATAGTTTGGTTAGGTAAGTGTGGCTGTCGCCCACACAGGGTGAAACATTTAGGCCTCACATGGGCCCGTTGTGATACCACGAATAATGGGAAAACAAAGAAAAACAGGCACAGACCTCAGCTGGGAGTTGAACCAGAAGCTTCTCCCTTCGTAAGAAAAACCTCATAAATCACCAAAATAGATTTTTTCAGGAATCAATTGAAACTGTTCATGCAAAAACCAATGGGCTTTAAAAGACTTTTTTATCCTTAGGGCCGTTTTCTCATCTTTTTTTATATGAAAGGTAAATTATTCTGATGATAATTTCATACAAATTTGATTAATAAGTCAAAGAAAATAAAATTTACTGGCAGATAGAGCTTAAAAGTAGGATCAGAAAACGCCCTTAATTCAGTATTATTTAAGGAGGGAGGAATGTTTTATCTTAGATGGTTTTTCTCCGAAAATACGAATCTTCATTTGAGGAATCATTTGAGAAAGCATGAAAGAAAGCATGTTGAAAAAAAATTTGACTTAAGACGTTTTTGAAATGACCGATTCAGTTGGATGTACCTAAAAAAAATCACTACTAAATTTAATATTGGTTACACAGAGAAAAATATCAACCAGAAAGCTGGTTAAATCAAAAGGAAAAACATACAAAACGGCTTCAAAAAGGAATATTTTTAATTTTAACAATTTTTCTTGTTGTAAAAAATAAAGATTTTCCTTTTGAATCGACCACATTTCAGGTTGAATTGAAATGATAATTTTCAAAAATGGATTTAAATTTAAATTGTTGAACTAACCACGGATATAATTGAAATGACAAGATAATTTTTAAAATAAAAAGAAATTTTCTAAAATACCTATAAAAGAAGATATGTCATAACAAAGTATCTCAACGTTGAAAGCAAATGGCCACAGTGCCCCCTCTACTGAACACAACCTCAAAAATAGGCGTCGGATGGACTCATTCAATTTTTTGACCACGGTTGCCACTCAAAAATATTTTTCGGGACCAAAATTCATGAGAAAAAGGACCAAAATAACAAAACAAAAAGAACCAATGGTTTCCTTCTTTCATTGGAATACAAATATTGCTTCCGATAGAGGAAGCTTAGAGAGTTATGGACCAAAAACCAAAAAAAAATCCGAAAAATCCATGGCGTCCGTCATTTATATATAGAATAAGTGAAAATATTTTTAAGAATTTTAGCACTAAAATTTAAAAAAAAAACTAGTCCTTTTTGGACCCGTTTTGAACTAGACCAAAACTAGACTAGTTGTAATCAGTTTCTTGAAAAAATTATTCTTAGAATTTTTCACTTATTCTATATATAAATTTTCACCCAAATCGGACGCCATAAATTTTTCGGATTTTTTTGGTCCATAACTCTCTAAACGTCCTCTGGCCCGCCTAATTTTTTTTGGGTTAATATCTTATAATTGTTCAATATACCACTGTGGAAAATATAAGCACTATCAACGCACTCTTTCTCTGGACACGCCACTGATGAAGCGTGCTGTATTTCCACTTCTATCAGATAGAGATGTGAAAAAAAAAATAACAATCGATTGACAAAAAGTTTATTGTCATCTTGTACTTAGGCTAGTGACAATCGATATAATTAGTTACAATCAACAGTGATGTCAACGAATTTAATGTTTCGCTTTATGTAGGACAAACCATGTAGGACATGCTATATACTGCAAAATTTTTAGTTATACATATGGAGGAACATATATGAAAAAGGATCAAATGTAAAATAAAGGGACTAGCGGACCAAATGGTAAAAAAGGTACCGTTTTTGGACCAAATGGACCAAAATGGCAACCGTGTTTGTGACCCCGTTGTCGTGACTGCTTTCGTAAGCTTAAAAAGTTCTAAGATGAATGAATATCTCATGATACAAGAAAACAAGATAGCGCCACTTGAGAGAGGAAACGTCACAAACTCAAAATTGCGATTCGTTGTTGTTGTTTCCCATGTTAAACCGGCTTTTTACTTTTTTGAATAGCATGGGAAACAACAACAATTTCTCGCTCAGTGACGTCACAAACTCAATTTTCGGCTCTCAAAGAGAGCCTCAAAATAGCGGTACTGAAGTGGCGCTATCCTGTTTTCTTGTATCATGGAATATCTTATATGTCCTTTTTTATAAAACAAATGAGAATTATACCGAACGTTAAGAAATTTAATTAAATATATTTCCTTTCAAATCAACCAATAATGTTGTTGACTCAACCATTTTTCTTTTGAAATTTTCGTCCTGCTCGAAAATCAAATGCGGTTAATAAAAAAAAAAAAATCATGGTTAAGTTCGCTCAGTGTAATTCTTGTAGTGTACTTCTATCTTCTACTATTTTTATTATTTCCTTCGAGCTTCCTCTTACTTAAATTTTATTGACTTCTCTTGCACTTGCAAAATCCCCTAAAGAGTACGCCAATAAACCATAAAGAAGACAATAATTTATGATGAAAGCATAACTCAATTGAGAGGCCAAGAAAGGCAAAGTCGAGGAAGCAACAACGGAATTAGACCAACTTCAATGCACTACAAAAAGGAATAATTTTTATAAGCCCAGACAGGAATCGATTTACAAAGAGTGCAACAAAACCAATAGAGATTGAAAACGAAAAAAAAAGAAAATCAAAAGAAAAGTAAAGCATGCTAAAGTCAGTCGATTGCTGCTAGTAAAGGAAAATGCTCAGAAAGGCAGTAAATACTTGGACATCAAAAAAATGCCTTATTCTTCTTAAATTCTTAAAAATTACTCTAAAAAATCTACTCTTTCCAAGTCGGCGTCCATTTTAGTTCTAAAAAAATGAGCTGCAATTAGCTGTTATAGCATTTACTTTGCCTAAAAATTTCCATTTCTAGTAGAGAAATAATGCGAATGCAACCCTGCGCACTCAATACTCCTCGATTATTAGCTCAGTATAAAGGTGCTTCCCCACATTACAAGTAAAGCGCTATTAGAAAGTATTTTGCTGTAGCTTCCCAAGTGTGGTTGATCAAAAAGTATTTTCAACAAACAAAAAATGTTCTTGATAAAAAGTTTTTGAACAAGAAAACTTGCTTCTTCAGGCAGTCAAAGCACTTTACTTGGCAAGTGGGGAAGCACCTTAAGCGAAAACCGAACAAATTTCTTCGAAATAATTTTCGATTTTTCTTGCAAGCATTTCACATGGGAACTTTTCTTACGTAGCATCTTAGGATGCGCTATAAGTTGGGAAGCAATTCGATTATTTCAAATAATCAAATTAGATTTCTATAGGAATTCTTATTAATAATACAAAAAAATATATATTCCGGTATCTTGAGTTCCCATTAAAGTGAAGTCAAGTATGCTCATTAATGCAACATTTCAAGTGGAACCTCAAATGCCGAATATAGCGAACGAAACGTGGAGACTTAAGAAAAGAGGAGTATCAAAGAAGTTGCTTGTTTGTCCGCTTACAAAGAAATATTATTTAATTTATAAAAATAGACAAAAAAAGAAAGAAAAAACACAGGGCTCCGCGCATTTACTTTATTGAGAAGAAGAGTTCTGCCTGGGATCGAGTGTGGGCGGAAGATTTTATTATCAGATTGATTGACTCAATAGTTGTGTCTCCTTGGAAAGAAAAGTGGTATTATTCTTTGACGTTTAATTTCAATTAATTTTTTTTAATCAAAAGATGATGCTGTGGCTTTTGGAAAATGAGAAGAATCAATAGATTTTTTCTATCATTTCATCCATTGCCTTCATGGTGGGCTGTTCAACTTTATAGTGGCAATAAAAGATTTCAAGTTTTCTTCCTCTGTTAATAAATTGAAGCATGCATTCGAGTCCCTGAGAAGGATGTTTGTTATGTCAGTGAATTCGATTTTTCTTCAAAATTTGAAAAAATATTTTCATTAATGGTCGCTTTGAGAGAGTTTTCCTTATGGGAGGATTTGCTGTTCATACCTCCTTTCAAAACATAAAAGTGGCGCAAATGATTTTTATATTTCGATGTTGTCTCTAGTGGCGTGCGTGCTTTGCTCTTGATCCCGAGGTTCGATTCCCGGCACAGGTGAAACGGAGGGTAATGTTCCAAGCCTAGCAGTGGTTTTTTAATAATCGCACACTACATAAAAAGACATACCACTCACACAAACACAAGAAAAAACCCCTCGTGGTATCACAATGGGCCGGTAAAAACGTCCTTAGTGGCATCCACTCCAACATAGATACATGTTGTGTCTCTACCGGTAATATATTCGTAGTCAGTGACGGATTTACCGAATAGACAACATAGACAGCTGCCTTGGGAGGCAACTTTTCAGGGGACGGCAATTTCTGACTGGCATCAATAACACTTCTTTTTTTTCTTAGCGATTACACTCAAAAAAATAAAATGTAATGCCAAAAATTTTATACTTTGTACCAACAATTTTGTTGCTTAAATCGTTCCCAACAATTCAAATTGTTCTAAAAACAATGGAAGTTCTTAAAACAATAAAAAAAATTCTTCGCATGAACATAGAAATTTAAAATTAATTCTTGATGCAACAATTTTTTCAATAACATTGTCTCAACAATGCAACTTTTTTGAGTGTATTAATCCCGTTTACAACAGGGTACACTTTGTGGTCTTAATGATGCAACGAAATTTTTCTTACGGCAGACCTGTCGCTGTTCTAGTAGGGAGAGTCAGTGGCGTGTCTAGAGAAATACTGCTTTGATAGTGCTTATATTTTCCACAGTGGTATATTGAACAATTATAAGACATTAACCCAAAAAATTTTGGGGGGGGGCTAGAGGAAGTTTAGAGAGTTTTGGACCAAAAACCAAAAAAATCCGAAAATTTCATAACGTCCGATTTTGATGAAATTTTATATATAGAATAAGTGAAAAATTCTAAGAATTTTAGCACTAAAATTTTTTCAAAAAAACTGGTCCTTTCTGGACCAGTTTGGAACTAGACCCTAACTAGACTAGTTGTAATCGGTTTCTTGAAAAAATTTCTTATTCTATATATAAATTTTCATCCAAATCGGACGCCATAAATTTTTCGGATTTTTTTGGTTTTTGGTCCATAACTATCTAAACTTCCTCTAGCCCCCCCCAAACATTTTTGGGTTAATGTCTTATAATTGTTCAATATACCACTGTGGAAAATATTAGGTGTAGTAAAAAGAAATCCATTATTTTTCCAATAGATGGCGTTATTTATCTGCATCTCGCGTTGTATAAGTCCGATCGTGTTCCGCTAGGGGGCATTAGAAAGATGACAGTTCCTACTAAAAAAGCTTTTTTGACACTTTTTTGATTGATTGATTCAGTTTTGTTTGAGAGCTTGTCAAAGATGGACATCAGCAAAGAGAAAATTCGCTACATTTTACAGTTTTTCTTCGATAAGGGAGAAAACGCAAGCCAGGCGGCTGAAAATGTGAATAGCGTTTATGGACCTGATACTGTAACAGCCAATCATGCGCAATTTTGGTTTCGTCGATTCCGTTCCGGTAACTTCGATGTCAAGGATGCACCACGCACTGGAAGGCCAATTGTCGAAAATGTCCATAAATGAATAAGGCTGGATACACAAAGAAGCTCGATGTATGGGTGCCACACGAGTTAACGCAAAAAAACCTCAAAGACCGAATTTCCATCTGCGAATCGCTGCTGAACCGCAACAAAATCGACCAATTTCTTGGTGACTGGTGATGAAAAGTGGGTCACTTACGACAACGTCAAGCGAAAACGGTCGTGGTCGAAACACGGTGAACCGGCGGAAACGGTGGCCAAGCCAGGATTGACGGCCAGGAAGGTTTTGCTGTGTGTTTGGTGGGGTTGGCAGGGAATTATCTACTATGAGCTGCTCCCATACGGCAAAACTCTTAACTCGGAACTCTACTGTCAACAATTGGACCGTCTGAAGGAAGCAATCGCCCATAAGCGGCCAGCTTTGGCCAATAGGAGAGGAATTGTGTTCCATCAGGACAACGCCAGGCCACACACATCGATAGTGACTCGCCAGAAGCTCCGGGAGTTTGGTTGGGAGGTTCTTCTGCATCCACCTTATAGTCCGGACCTGGCACCAAGTGATTACCATCTGTTCCTGTCCATGGCGAACAATTTTGCTGGTGAAACATTCGCTTCAAGAGAGGTTTCTGAAATTCGACTGTCTCAATTTTTTGCTAATAGGAACGAGGGCTTCTATGAGAGAGGCATAATGAAATTACTTTTAAAATGGCAACAAGTTATCGAACAAAACGGCGCATATTTGACCTAAATCGGGTCATTCTAACTATCTTAAATAAAGCCCTCAATTTAATGCAAAAATAATGGATTTCTTTTTACTACACCTAATATAAGCACTATCAAAGCAGTATTTCTCTAGACACGCCACTGGGGAGAGAGTGGGACCTACAGTTTAACGCCGATTCCGAACGGCAAATTTCTTTTAATGAAGCTTTTTTTTTATAGCTTCATCGGTGGACTTGACAGGCTGGTGTCTAAGGCGGAAAAATTGGAACTCCTTAGGGAGGAAAATTGTCTTAATCCATGCCTATTCATAGTATCGTTTTCCATTTGGAAATTTTTCCAGAAGAACCAAAAGGTTAAAACGGAAAAAAACTTCCTTCATTCCAATTTCGAACATCCCAGAAGTGCCCCCCAATTGACTTTAAACACCCCAAGACCAAAAAAAAAAAAAAAAAAAAAAATTTAAGAAATTAGACAATGAAATTTCAAAACAAATGATCGATGAATTTCGCGGCAAAAATAGTCATCCGACTGATGCAATTTTCAAAAATAAATGAAAAGAAAATTTTCGAAAAAAATTTAGGTCCAACAATTTCACAAACGACGATGAGCTCAATCGTCCGACAATAGCCGAGCAATAATATTCATTAAAAGTACATGAAATAACTTAACAAGAATTTATGTCATATGTTAAACGCATATGTTTCGGGAAAATTGATTTTTTTTTTTTTTTTTTTTTTTTTTTGAGAAAGTTTTCTTCAATTTTGCAAACGTTAAAATGAAGAAGAAAAAAGCAGAACATAAATAATATATTAATTTTTTGTTTTGTTTTGCTCTTTCGAAACTTTCAATTTTTTCTTTTTTTTGGGGTACTGCGCCTTGAATTTTTTGCACACAAGCCTCGCAATCAATAAAAATCACGACGTAGCATTTCTGGGGTGTATTTTTTTCTTTCTCTCTCTTTTCCCCTCGACTAGGAGAAACAACAACATCTGCTTGTCATTCAAAATAATTACGAATGGCAAGGCTCATTTGGATATTGAAAGTCAATAAAATAATTTGCGTGAATTTATTGAACGATCTCTGATTCGGATATTCAAAAAAAAAATTCCAATTATTGTCAAAACAAAAGGCGAAAAAATATAATTAAATTCTTTAAATTGCATATTTTTGACATAATCAGTTTTCTCTTTGCACCATAAATTTTTTTGTTTTCTCTGGACGCAAAAATTCCGCATTAAATACATTTGAAATGAATTTATATCCGCTTAAGAAATGTGCTTCCTTTGCTGCTGCTGTTTTTCCTCTGTTTCTCTTTCCACATTTGGCGTTTGTGGGTCAAATTCAGCTTAGATCGGAATAGAAATTTCACCAAATCGAACAAATCCGCGTGAGTTACATTTCCTTGTTGGGAATTTATTAGCAGCCTGGCAACATGTTTACAATGCCAATGTACCTGGCGGCATGGCGCGCTTGCGGTACAAGTTGATGGAATCGTCGATCGCATGTAATAAGTACGATCATTTCACGCAATGGCGGTTTTTGTTTTCGACCGTTCATTGGCGAATATGTTAGGAAAATGGAGAGAGAGAGGAGATGTGGATCTGCTTTGATGAGGTTAGAAGCAAAAAACTACGAAAGAACCGCTAGCGAAGAAGTTGTTTCATGAAATGGCAAAAAAAAACAGGTGCGACGTGAATTAAGCTTCGATGAGCTTTGCGTAATTCGTCGTGACGGTGAAAGCTTTATGTGGACGAAAATATTTGAAGATTCGATCGGATCTTACGATGGGAAAAATTACCATTTTAAAACGGATTTAAGCTAATTTTTTCTGATTCTCAACGAAACTCAAAAAGATGATTAGTCTCTTTGAAGAGAGAAGTCTTCCTGATGAATTTGATGCTTCATTTCGAATTTGTTTAAAAGCCTCGCAAATTTTTTGTGCTTTCCCATTTCAAAATAAGATGGCTTGCAAATCATTTGTCCGATTTTTTTTTTTTACAAAAAGTAAAGAAACTGTTCATGAGTCTCAATAGAAGTACTTAAGCCTTTCCTTCACTTGCTGACGTGAAGGCTTTCAAACTGAAATGTTCTTCCCCAGACAATGTTTCACTCACCGCTTTCGCTTGCTAATTGGCAAACAAATGGCATAATTAAGTAGCCACAAAATCGCAAAAAAATCACACACTCGCCCACTGTCACGCATGCTCGACTTAACCGTATACAACTTATACACTTCTTTGATTTATTGTCTTGAGTAATGGGCAGAAAGTGATCAAAAAAGAGCCTTTATGGCAATCGTCATTCCTCTCTCTCTCTTTCTCTCTCATCACTGTCTCCACTTTTTATGGTCTTCAGCGATTTCACCTTATTTATCAAAACATCAATATGACTTTTATTTAAAGCCAAAAAACTAGGAAAACAGCGAGCTATGATCGAGGCTTTCA
Organism: Chlorops oryzae; assembly: GCA_020466095.1. Classification (NCBI taxonomy): domain Eukaryota; kingdom Metazoa; phylum Arthropoda; class Insecta; order Diptera; family Chloropidae; genus Chlorops; species Chlorops oryzae. The sequence goes on along the minus strand of CM035807.1, from coordinate 3,002,341 downwards.
GATTTTTCAAAAAAAAAAAAAAATTTTTTTATAATAATTCCAACTCACATGATTCAAGCGAGCAGCGATTTTCGCATGTTCCTCTTGATAGGATTTGCGGGCTTTTCGTTTATCCTGCGATAAATGTGTAAGCTTTTCGCAAATGACTTCAAGGAGTTCCGCATTTGTTTTAAATTGTTTAGCTTGTTGATCCAGTTCGTCCATGTAGGACCGCCAGGATTTCGCAATTTGGCTGCCTGAAAGAAAAAGAAAATAATCAATTGCATATCATTTGAAATTTCGTCGGTCTCCATCGAGTCACTCAGACGAACATTCATGTTTGACTATTAAATTTTATTGAAATTTAAGGGGATTGGCTCCTCCGCGAGGCTGTTTTTGGACCATTTTTGAAAAAATTCCTAACAGAAAACGAAAAAAGGGGCTTTCAATTTTCTTATTGTGTTCAGTATTAATGGAATTTAGTAAAGAAACACTTTTTCTGTGAGGGTGGTTCAAAGTGTTCTCGGCCGAGACTCCAAAAAAGAGTTCTAGTGCTACCTGCCGCGATTTCTCGTCTCAAAGTTGTCCGAAAGGAAAAAGGAAAACGGAGTTATAATCAGTATAGATGTCATTTACGGGTGAAGTTCGAAAAAAATTTTGCGATTTTTTTTGACAAAATGGCGGATATTAAAAAATGACCAATCCATTTTGGAGCGTATTTTTTTGTAGTTCAGAGTAAAAAAAAAATTGTAAAAAATTTGTTAAAATTTTGATTGAGCTTCACGCCATAACGGTGACAATTCTGCGTTGATTCCACTTTGTTTCATTAAAATCGGTCCAGTTGGACTGGAGAAATCGTGACCGCCAGTTCAAAAACGTGGTTTCGAGATAAATGCGTTCAAAGTTTTAAGGGCAGACCTTGCTCGACAAAGAAGGCTATATCTTCTAAACTATTTCGAATTTCAAAACATCCTTTTAGCACGATATTCTCAAATATCCAATCTTTAAAAAAAATGAAGAAAAAAAAATCGAAAAATTTTTTTGTCGAATGAGACAACCCCCTTAAGCTATTGATCGCGCCTTAACTATTTGTCTTAATAGCATTTAAAAGAGTCTCGCGTTTAAAAGATAAACAAATAAAAATTAATAAAATTATCTTTACGGAAAATCTGCTCAATAATTGCATGCTATAATTCCGTTCGTTTTGCTTTGGCTGAATTGATTTCTAGGCCACGAGTTTAACCAACAGATTATCTCATAATATTTTTCTATTTTTTTTTTTTGTTGCTTTCTTCTTTCTCTGCATTACGCTTCAAGTTCACGGTTGGAATTGCAGAAGAGTGGGAAAAAATGAAAGAAAATTAAAATGAAAAACAGACATAGCCTCATAATTTTCATTGCACAACATGAATCTTTTACAATTTGCACTTGAAAATTACAAAAAAAAAAAAAAAAAATTAAAAAAAAAAACTCATGCAGTGAAGAACTTTTTTTCTTTTCTCCTTCTTGCTGATGTAAACAGAAAAGAAAAACAATTATTTATAGCGGAGATAATTTTGGTGTAAACATGTATAAACAAAAGAAAATTAAGGTGCATGCTAAATGAGATTCAGAGATACAAAAATTATTGTACTGAGCATTGTTATTCACAAATTTCTTTTTTTTTTGTGGAGCAAGGCTAGTTTAGTGCTTAATTAGATGGAAACGTTGGCAGCTTGGAGCTTTTATGGAATAGAAAACGTGTTAAATAGGGAGAAAAAAAATAATTAAAAAAATATTCCAAGTACAGTAAACTCCCGGAAAAGTCAAATCTCACAAAAGTTAATAGTTGGGAAGAAATTTATTTATCGAAATTTTGCTCTCATTCAAAGCCTTCAGGTGGTTGTCTCCTTGGTAAAAAAATTTTTTTTTATTTTTTTCTTCATTTTTTTATAGATTGAATATTTGAGAATATCGTGCTAAAAAGATTTTTTGAAATTCGAAATAGCTTAGAAGATATAGCCTTCTTTGTCGAGCAAGGTCTGCCCTTAAAATTTTGAACGCATTTATCTCGAAAGCACTTTTTTTGAACTGGCGGCCACGATTTCTCCATTGCTATGTTTATAAACATGTTGCCGCTTTCAGCTACATTCTATGACTTTCTGGCTTCAAAAAGAGGGAATAGCTTAGAAAATAAATCGTTGGTATCCTGCCGTTTGTTAGATTTGGAAATGAAAAGACCTTCGGGACAAATCGATTACCTTTGCCGGGAGTCTACTGTACTTCGTTTATTTCTGGTTGTTCAGAAGAATCTGTACTTGAGAAAAAATTTCTGGAGATTTTTATATTGAGGTGTGAATTGATTTTAATTCAAATCGATTTGTGGAATGTTTTAAAATTGACTTTTCCTAATTGAGATTCGAGAACTTAGTTCATAAATTATAACATAATTTTAGTCTTTCAATTTCAGTCTTTATTCTCAGTTTTGAAGGAAATCTTATACCGCTTTTTTAATAGAATAATAGGAAATTTTAAACACCAATAAAATGAATTTAAATAGAGTCAAAAAATGTGGCTCGAATTCCGCTTGATGAAAATTTAAAATACAAATAAATTTTTTGTGTGTTTACGAATCAGATCCTGCCACGCTCACTAGTGAGTTAGTTCTTGGCATGTTCGGTGGACATTCAAAGCTTCATTGAAAATGAAAAATTTCTTTGCAAGAAATTGATTTCAAAAAGTGGAAGTTAAAAGGGAGTCCGACTATTCTAAAAAAGGTTTTTAACACTTAAAAAGAATAAATAAAAAAGTTCTACGCCTCGACTCCCCTAAAAGTCAAAAAGCAAGCAAATAGATTGCCGCCAGTTTGAGGAGTTTTTTAAATTTCTGTGAACGTAGTTTTATACAAAGATATATTTATATATAAGTGAAAAGTTGAAGAGTCATTTTCCATAAACATTTTCCCATAGGAAGCATGACAAAAATAGTCTCTGGCTATCACAATTCACTTGAATAGTGCCCCTTCCCAATCATGCCATTGATAAGCTTTTTTCGACCCCTAGAGCTGCTCAAATTCTATAAATTTCCAAAAACAATGAAATAAGGTAATAAAAAAATTATAGTAAACAATGCTAAAATGTTAAAATTAACACAAATAACAAAAACAAGAACAACAATAGGAACCTTCCGTATAAATTTTTTATTTTTATTATTCATTTTATTTATTTAATTTGCATCAATCTATAGGTAAATAAGCTGAAAGCTCCCTTGACTTGCCCGATAGAGTTTCGCTAAGATTTTCCCCTTTTAAATAGAAAAATATTCCCTTTGAAATTGTTGATGTAACAACAACAACAACAACAAGTTCACGGTTAGCGATTGAAGATTGGCGACTGCGATTGACCATTAATATGCATATATGTATTAATTCGGAGTGGCGGCGATGTCGCGCTTGTATCTTTAACAAAGTAGCTCAACAGCGAAATACAAACATTTATTTAAGCATGGAAAAGTGAAAGTGTGGAAGCTTTATCTAGAGGAAAACAACAAATGAATAAATAAATAAACACTTGGCGGTGCGAACTGGTATGAGCGTGATATTGTCGTCGCAGAAAATGGACAAATTAACTTTTATATGTTAATATTTAGGAAAATTTACAGAATTTCAAAAACGAAGCGATGGAAATGATCTGATTTAAATTTTTCTTAAAATAATTCTTATTGCGCAATTAATTTGTAAAGAAAAAAATGTCCATAAAATCAACAGAAACTCGTCTCAATCGCGTTTGGTTGGAGAATAAAGCTAGGTTGAATGTACAGTAGAGTACGGATAAATACAACACGTTTTTTGTGCGAATTCTTGTGCACTTATGCGTTCTTTGGATTAATCCGTGCTCAAATCCGTTCATAAAAAAAAAATTTTTATATGTGGGTTAGAGAGCCAATTCTATGGGTTGTAAGACAAAATTAAACTGATAGTAAAAGTTTGATCGATTGTGGAAAAAAATGGACAATCAAAGTCAAAAATTCAGACAAAAATTAGTTTTTTTTTCACTTTCACAGCCATTTTTGTATGAAAAGTGTGCAATAACACCCAGTTTTTTTTTATTTTATACAAAATCTTCAATCGGTTTACTTTCATTTGGTAGCCCATATGTCTAATTTTGAAAATTCGGAAAAGTTGATTTTTCAGAAAAGTCAACGATCCTCGGAACAAATCGATTAACTTTCCTGATCAAATTTATATAAAAAAATAAATAAAAAAAAAAAAAAATTTTTTTTTTAAAAATATATAAAAAATAACAATAAAATAAGTTTTCATCCGACTTTGTTGGACATTCCTTCGGCTCGATGAGCCCCTTTTCATCCCGCCCTTTTTTCCCCCACCCGGGATTACGGACCGTGGAAAAGAGATAGTCACAAATATTACATTTTAGTATATGAGAATAAATAATTTTTATAATATTTTTCAAAGTTATAAATCGTTGGGAAATACGTGGAATATTATGTGGGAGGTAGTGGCAGGTACCAAGATAAGGGAAAATTTTTTTTTTTTAGTTTATATGTACCGAAATCTGTTTTTCCTTTGTTTTTACAAATTTAAGACCTTTCAGCTGCAAATACGGAGCAAGCAAAGTGCATCATCACTTTTAGTTAATTCATCTTATGGGGGTCTTAAAGTACCTACAAGAGTGTAACTTCTGTCAAAGAATGACCATAGTTCAAGTATGTTATCTCAGTTTTCTAAATCAGTATATGTATACATAGAGTTTAATTTCAGTGTACTCTCTCTTAAGCGGACACCTATAGTCTCGAAAATGTCCGCTTAAGAGGAAACTGTTTGAGAAGCAGGACCATTAGAGTATTCCCAAAAAGCTTTAGAAATGAATGTGGGCCGCTTAAGAGAGTGTCCGCAAGGAGAGAGTACACTGTACTCTTGGCCGGGAAATTCTCGTGCCATTCATTACTCTGTCACTTAGTCCATAAAAATAGCGCTCTTTTGAAAATTATCACAGCTCTATGATGAATGGGGGATAACGAATTCTCAATAAATCAATATCTTTAGATATTTTATTAAAGATATCGATATTTCCACAAAACTAGCGCCATTTAATCTTAAGTAGTGCCTTCCGACTTTAACCCTTTCGGTGTTAATTTTATTTAAAAACAGCTTCTTTGAGGGGTTTGTTAAACGTCTTGCATTGAGCTTTGTTGATATTTATTAACCTAGTCGAGACTCTTCTGATCGAATAAACTGCATTAAATTTTGAAGAAAACGTAAAAACTCAGCCTAAAATTCACAGGTCGAAGGCTTATAGCAGAGCTATGTTTGCTGCTAATCATAAGGCAGGGTGCTGAGCTTCAACATTTATTCTCGCCTTAATCTATAAACAATAGGAAAACAAGGACTAAAAATTAATATCGGTGGAAAAAATGCTCCAAATTTGAAGGGAATATAGGTATCCTTATTTGGTCTTAGAAAAATATCTTGAAGACTTTGAAACCGCAGATTTTCTGTGAGCACAAAATGCATTCGATTTCAAAAAGTATTTCAAAATAATTAGTTAAAATTCTTATGAGTAGACACTCCCATAAAGGCACACCACCTTCTAGTGAACAATAATTGAAACATATCTGATATATTTTGCTTCAACTCGGAGCGGAGGAAAATCCGTCATAATCAATTTTGTCCACTTATAAGCGAATTCACTGTATTCCAATTTGGATTCGATAAAAAGCGGTTCGCTGATAAAAGTAAATTTCCCCATTTGGAAAACAATCTTCAATCTTCTTCCACAACCTTGGCAAGTGCATAAAAGAAATAATTTTTTTTAATCTCAAATTCAACTATTTACGGACCGCTCTGACGTCAGAGTCATATGAATTGCTGACTGTTTATGAATTCCTTTGAATATTCCAGTCCGTTTCCCTTGTTTATAAAACTAGTCGAATGTGTGAATGTGTTTTAATTGTGATGACGCAAATTCCTTGCATAGAATAATTTTTTTTTTCTTTCTCTCTTTTGTTTTTGAGTTCTGATAACTGCAAAGAAAAATACAAAATAAAAGCCACAAACCACAAACGGCCGAGGAGTGCTGCGATATCACTTCCAAAAAGTGAATACGCAGGGGGGAAATTCCATTTCACATTCATATGATATACAAAATATGTTCATATTATGTATGTATGTGCATCGGCTAGAGGCGAAGTGGCTCCTTACCTTGTAGTTCATCAGCACGATCGATTTTTAGACCCTGTTGGGCAACGGCGGCCAAACTAATTGCATATTCCTTGTCACATTTCGCCTTCATTTGTATTGATCGCTTCATTGTTTCCATTAAACGTAGCTCGGCGTCTTGCCGTACAATGAGTGCCTCGTGAGCGGCACGGCCCTGCAGGGCCGATGAGAAGCCCATTTTGAATTTCGACAACTTTTTGCAATTTTGTTGATTTTTCTCGCGTCAATTTCGAAGATTTTGTGGAGAAATTTTACACTCAATTTGGATTTTCATAGGAAAATCGTGGACGCTTTTTTATTTTATGTTGTTTTTATGTCGTTTTTCATCACTGTGATATTGTGATAAATCGTTTTTTTTTTATTGTTGTTTATATTTTCTCCTTCTTCTTATAGTGTATTATTTTCTTTGCTCCGGACCTTGTTGCGTAAATCTATTATGAATACTTTCAAATGAATCGATCAATTGTATTAACCGAGGTCACAAAAAAATTTGAATTAAAAAAAATTTTTTTTAAATAAAAAATAAAACAAAAAAAAAAAATTTTTTTTTAAATTTAAAAAATTTAAAAAAATTAAAAAATTTAAAAAATTAAAAAATTGAAAAAAATTAAAAATTAAAAAAAAAATAAAAAATTAAATTTTTTTCAAATTTTCAAAAAATTAAAAATAATTTTAAAAAATTTAAAAAAATTTAAAAAATTTAAAAAAATTTAAAAAATTAAATTTTTTTTCAAATTTAAAAAAAATTAAAAAAACGAACTCAATGAAGTCTTCAAGGTTTGTGGAAAGAAAGAAATTTTTTTTAAATTTCACATTGATTTGAAAACTCTGAAGCTCTTGTATTTGATTTTTTTTTTGTTTTTTTTTTTTTTGTTTTCTTTAAATACTTTTACGATGACAATGCGAATGCAGAGTGTGCCAAAATTTTGTTTTATATCGCCACTTTCACATAATTTCTCTTCTTTTTGCACATCTCTGACTTTTTGCTACTTTTTCTCATTATTCGTTTTTGATCTTTTTTGATCTTTTCAACAAATATTTTAAAATTTTTTATTGTTAATTCTTTTTTCTTTTTCGTTTTGTTTATTTAGTCATTTTATTCATATTTTTTTGTTATGTCAATTTCGCGGAACTTTTGCTTTTAATTTGCTCTTTCTTTATTTCGCTTGTTGTGACATCTTCTTCTTGTTTTTCTTTTTTTTTGTCACAGCAAGAAAAAGCGTGAAGCTTACACACGAAATGGCTGTTTTTTTAAGACAATTTATTCGTTTCTTTGGATTAATGAATAGTTTTTTTTTCCGATAGAAATTACAAGCAACCCTTTTTTGTTTGAAGTTTTCCGAAATTGACTTTCCTTTCCCCTTCACTAATCGCTGCAACTGAATTTCGATTTGAAAATTATTGTTCTTAATTATTATTATTAATGTTTCTTTCTTTTTTGGCTTTGATGTTTAAGGCGTTTGAGAAAAAAATTATGAAACTTGTTCTCCAACACGGCAACAAGTCATAACACAACGAGAATTTAGAAAGAAAAAAATTAACAAAAAAAAAAAGCAATAAAAGGAACGCACAGGAGAGAAGCCCATGCTCGAAGCTTGGCTCAAGCCCGAAGGCACAAAGGTAGAAACAGAAACAGTGGTAGAGGTAGGCAGAAAACATGTACCAACAGCCGAAACGGGTTAGAGACATAAAACAATAATAATAAAAATAAGAACAACAACAACAACAAACACTCAAATTGAACAGTCAAGCAACAACACCAAAGAATCAGAAAACAAACACAAACACACCACAGAACACCAGATCAGACCAGAGCCAGAGCACACCAGACGTTAAGTACATAAATCTTATGTTCAATCAGTTAAAACGGAGAGAAAAGCAAACGAAAAGAACAACAACAACAAAATAAAATAAAAAATAGAAAAAAATAAAACAAATAAATAAGGAAAAATCTGAAGGAAAACGCTAAAGATACAAGACACCGTCACATAATCCGTATCTCTGAGAATTGGGTTTGTTTCGGTTCAGCTGGAGTTCAGCTGGTAATGCGCTTTCTTGGTTCTCTTGACTTTTGTTTTGACTTTGCCTTTTGTTTCCACAATAAAAAAACGTGTTTGAAATCAAACAACAAACCACCCATAAAGGGGAAAATCAAAACAGAAAAACAGAAATTAAAAAAAAATAAAAAAACTATCTCAAAGATGCGCTTTTATTCTAACGCATTTCGATGGGTTCGACAGTATTTAATTTTAATTTTTTTTATATAAATTACCGAATTTCAATTGCCTAATCGATCGTTTGCTTCAATTGATCTTTTTTACAATTTTTGGGAGATTTTTTTTTAGAATCTTTTTTTTTTTTTTTTTGTCAAATCTTACAAATTTCGACCGCACAAGTTCACTGAAACGCTCATAGAACCAACGCTCTTAGTTTTAGCCGCTCTCATGAACCGAACACGACGAACACTTTTTCAATACTACTTGGATTCAACAACAAGTTGAATGTTGTCTTTGGCATTTCGTAGATACAAAGATACTTTAATCCGCATGCCCATTCGATACGTTGTACGTTATGAATGCCATAGCAACATGTGGATGAAAGAAGCATTGCTATTGAAGAAGCATTTTCAGCAAACGTATTAATTAAGACTTCAATGACTATATGATAAAACTTGTATATAAGAGTGAAGAGAGTAGGATATTTTAATTAATGAAGATAGAAACCGAATGAATTCAATCAGAATATGATGAAGAGCAAATAGCAATGTTGCTAGCAACATTTTTTTTGATGCTTCAGATAAATGTTGCGTGCTTTATACTTGTCCTAAATAAACAGGTGCTGCTCAGTTGCATTTGTATATGGAGCTGATCGATACTTATAAATAAAATTGAACTTCTCTTATATTAATTGAGAGCGATTCGAATGAGCAATGAATTCAATTTAAATATATAATTAAAAAGAAATAAATAAATATGTATTTAAAATAGACTGCATTCGTGATGCACTCAGAATGCTGAGAGAAATGCCATTGATACATTGTTTAGATACATTGCTAAAGTCTTTTATTTGGTTTAAATTGAGTGCAATTAAGTTGGTTTTTTCGAAGATATTTTTTCATAATTTTTTAACATTAATTCCGAAAACCAAATATTAAATATTAAAATAATTAATTTTATTTTTTATTTTTTCTAGGATAACATTTTTATGTTGAATTTCGGCGGGAGAGCAACATTTCAGTTTGGCGAAAATTTCCCGAGAAAAGTCATTAGACGACTAGACAAAAGCAACAGGTATGTTTCACTTTTATTCTTGCCTTTTATTTTCAACCCAAAAAAAAAAAAACACATCGTCCCAAAGTCGATTCTCATTCGCAGGCGCCTCTGTTAAAAATGCATGTGCAACATTTGTTGTTTCTGTGTCTTTCAAATTGCACTCATGCTGGGTACACTTTTATTTTATTGTATAAATATGCTTAAGAGGCCAAAAATATAAAGTGCCTCGAGAGGCCCTGGTGGCATTTAAACCTACTTCTGGTAACATAAATAAACTTAATTGATATTCTTGTGTGTCTTTAAATGAGACCTCTTGATTTTAATTGGCCACTTTAAAATATTATCTAACGATGCGGAGTTTCCCTTTCGAAAAGATTTTCGAATTAAATACATACGTCCAAAATAGACAAAAGCTTTTTTTTGGAATTCTATGCTCCAAAAAGACCCATACGTGTGTGTGCGACCGTCTTTGTGTCTGACTGGGAAGACGTTTTATTTTTTTTTTTGATTTTTTTGTTTTTTGTCTTTTCGGAAAATGTCAATAAACCTGCTCCGGTCGTAGAGAGTTCATTGAAAACGAATGTTTTATTGATGAGCTTCTATTTTTGCGACTTCGAGCTTCCTTTTCACTCTTTAAGTGTTGCCATATATAATAAACGTGACATCTATTGAGCTTAGTGCGGTAACCTTTGAATCGAAAGATTTAAAAAAAACGATCGAATTAATGTCTTTATAAAAAAATTTTTTTAAATTTTTAATTAAAATGTTTTAGTTTGAACAAAAAGAAACTGAGGAAGGAATGTTGCTGAAACATTAAGTTGAAATTGTTTCAAGAATATCGATGATGGGGTGTGAAATTTATGTATAAGAATTTTGGAATTTAATTTGCTAATAGAATGAGAAAATTTTATGGAATTCGATTAACCCTCTGCAGATGACGTCGCAGTTTGACAGTTACGATCGCTGTGCTCTCTGAACAAAATGCATTTTATTTCAAATGTTTACCCTTTTTTTTGGCTTGAAGACTTTTTCTCCTATAAGAAATAAGGCCAAAAACACTCCAGTCAGGAATTTCAAGAGGGAAATCAATTTAAAGGTGAGACGTCTGTTAGACCCCACATCAGTTACACCTTTTTTTTAAAGTAGACCACTTCAGTTGCGGAGGGTTAAGTGTGATGGCTTAGTTAACCCTTTCATTACAGGCTCCGTCTCTAAACGGACTTTTTTCGAACCAATTACCAAAAATAATTTCAGATTCATGTTTTTCTACCCGAAAATAGTCTTATCTGAACTTTTCATTAAACAAAAAATTGTGGCATTAGAGGGTTAATAATGTGATTAGATGAAGCAAGGTAGTCAGTTTTTTGTAGTTAAAATTATATCAAGTGTATCAAAAGATAGTTGCTTTTAACCCCTTAAAAAGGCTTATCCTCTTCGAAATACAGAAGGTTTCTCGAAGTGTGAACAGGGCTGGACTTAGAGGCTAGCGTAAACAAAGGCCTCCAGATGAAATAAGAGACATCCGACTTCGAATATACAGGGTGTTTCGTTTGTGATGGTCAATCGGTCGGAAGCTGATAGAGGGGGTCAGAACTAACAAAAAATCGTCCAAAATGCACCCCTGAGGAGTTATAATGGAAAGAAAGAAATTTGCAGTTGTTTCAGAAAAAAACTTGTCACGCCTCAACGTTTGTATCCAAGATTTTTTTTTTTTTTTAAACGTTTTATTATTTATTGTATCACTCCTGTAAAGTAGAAGTCTTGCAATAAGTTTCGAAATCTTACACCTAGTTTAACAAAACTACAGATCACAAAGCATTTCCTTAATTTCGAAAAGTTTATGAGTCGCAAGTTTTTATCAATAGCGGGCCTCAGGTAACGTTAACTAGGCTTAACTGATGTGTGAAGGAGCACGCGAAATATTTCCGGTGTATCCAAGATAAAAATTTTAATGCAGTTCGACAGAGAATTGTCAGACCTTCCTAGGCGTATAAAATAGTCTTACACTTCATTGCAGCTTCAAGAGCATTTGAGCCTTCAAAGTCAAAATTTTAAATTTTTTTAAACATTTTTTGACTTTGAGAGCCATTTTGGTATGAAAAAGGTCCTATTAACACCCATATTTCTTATTTTATTCAAAATGCTGGATCGATTTCCTTTAATTTGGTACCCCATATGTTTAATACATTTTTTGAAAATAAGATGAGAAAATTAAATATCTCACATAAATATTCCTGGGGAATTTTTCCCTGCGGATTTGAAATAATTCTTCCATTTTAAGCACACTGGGAAGGTGATTTAAAGGAACCAAAATTTTCGAAGATTCTTAAGCAAAGGTCATAACATTCTCTCTTTAATTGTCGCTTAGAATACGTCCTTTTTCTGCGCTGAAAAATTTTTAGGGAAAAAATTCCCCAGGAATATTTATTTAAAATAGAGCTGATAGTGTTGGGAATCCTCGATCGTTTCATCTAATATATGTGAGGTCACTAAGAGAGATTTGTCCTTTCATTTTTGTGATTTTCTGATATACAAGCATATAATTCCGGTACTGAGATTTGCACCTCCTAAATACCAATGCAAAAACGCATCCATTGAATCATTTCATTAAATATTCGTTAAATCTGGTCTTGGAATTCCGCGAGGGGAATCATTTATGATTTACGGGCTTGGCAAACCCGCGGACCCTAGCCAAATGTCCACCAATACATGATTAGGGTATCAGGTTAAATTGGAAATGCAGGAACCTTTTGGGGAATGTACGCAGGATTGGCCATACGCTATACTAGTTATAGTTGTATTCACACCTTTATCTAGAACGAAAAAATTGTACCACGTGGACCGGAAGTCCCAGAATACATTTTCGTAATCTACCCGAGTCTTTTGGGTACAGCCCTTTGGGGAGTATCTGTGGGGGCTGTGATATCAATGAGGTGAAGATAGCACCGGAACTCGACCCAAGATCTCCGGTTCGGTCCATGCCCACTGATGAGGCAAAGTGGGTACACTGTGTGTGACGCCCAGTCGAAACTTATTGTATCTTGTGATACTGCGATGGAAGTACCCCATGTACAGCATCGCATTAACCCTAGACATTTAACGCTAATGGATAGTACGTTATGTTTACGTAAGGCGTATACGTAAATCTTACGTAGGTTACCTCTCTAGGGTTAAGCAATTTATTTCTCTGGTCTTTGAAAAGTATGCTTTTAACTCTAATTGTCGATTCTGTTTACCTTTTTTATAGTTTTTTGCCTCTTTTATTTCACCATCTTCAACAAAAATCTCCTTAAATTTTGGGCCCTCAAAATTTTTTAAACGCTAAGTTACCTCTATGTGACTTAATACGGCACTGTTTGTGAAGACCTCCAATCAAAAAGGAAGAATTCTAACTTCAGGAAGAGGTCTAAGGTCACTGTAAAGATTTCCATTTAAAAAGGAAGAGGTCAAACGTGATGAAAGGACCCAATTGATATTTTTCCGATCTCGTTTTATTTTTCTTTAACGACGTCAGGCTGTAATGGGTTAAAGACCTTCAACGAGTTTATTACACAAACAATTTTATTAGATTCTAGCTGTATTGCGCCATCTAATAACCGAACTGAGAAAAGATTCATATCACCTAAATTGATGAGTTGTCGATGAATACATCCAAAAAAAAGAGGTAAAAAAAATAATTAAAATAAAAAAAACTTAGATTCATAAAATCCCAGCATCCACATACATAATTCATTTTGATACCGGCCTTGATCGAGAACGAACGAACGAAAAAAAAAGTGATCCTTCCATGATAAGAACAGAACCTCGAAGCTTAAGAGAAGCTTGCAGTTTTGTAAAAAAAAAAATCAAATTAAATGCCATATGGAGTGGAGCAGCAGGCTCTAGATATCAGAGGCGCACGATCTTCATAGTTATTGAAAGCAAACTCATTTTGATCTCTTCATGTATTGGGGTTAATTAAGCGTTAAATTTATGTTGAAGACAACAATGTTGCAAGTCGATTTTTTTATGTTGTGCTAATTGGATGCGAGACTTTTGAGGCTGACCGTTTACAACTGAAACTTTTTTTTTTTGTAGAGAGGAAAGAATATTTGTAGTAAGATATGATCCACCATTTTTTTTTTTTTTTTGCCAACTAAATTTTATGCTATTTATGCTCTATGTAAAGGTATTTTTTCTCTTAATTTAATCGCATTTTATGTCAAGAGTTTTTCTAGAATCAAGCGAAGGAAGACAAAAATTCTTATTGAATTCCGAATTCAATTTTATTAAGAACAATAATTATAAGACAATGAGGGAAAAAATTAAAAAAAAAGAATTGCATTTACTGTTAATCATAAAAAGACAGAAAATGAATTTCAAACGCAGAGAGTCTAAGGAATTCAATTTTATTTGCATTCCAATGTCTCTTTTATGGCAGTCGTCGTCGTCTTCGTCGTCGTCGTCGTCGTCGTCGTTGATGAACTCAACTCGAAGGGCCTATGAAAAAATATGAAAAGAAAGAAAAATGTTTTCTCCTTGCCCATTTACAACTGAAATACTTATGCATTCTGGGTAATGAGCAGATCCCGGTTTTTCAGTCGTACTTACAAATCATTGACGCTATTGTATCGTCGTCGACATAAAAGAAATTCTTGCACACTTGTTCTCCAACGTTTGTTTGGCGGCGGTTGGTGGTTGACGGTTGGCGGTTGACGGTTGGTGACTTGAATGTAAACATCGAAAAGCGCAGTTGAAAGTCAAGCGGCAACAAGTGTTTGGGGGGCGGCGACGAATGTGGATGCATTTTATGGGGAATTCTTATAGAAAAGCATTACAAAAGGCAATTTACACGTACGTTCATACATAGAAATGGTCTTAAGGTCCCTTCCTATTTCTTTTTTATTTTTTTATTTTTTTATTATTTTATTCATTTTGTGTTATGGAAATGTGACGTGCTTTAAGGCAGATTAAAAGCATTTATATTTTAATTATGAAAGCATACAAAAAGTATTCTTGAGAATCGTTGGCTCAATTGATGGTGATTTCGACTTCAACTTCGGCTATGGCATCGGCTTTAGTGAATTCAACTGAATTTTCCTCATTAAAGCTCGTACACAGAACGATTGCGCCTATGGCGAGAGGAATGGAAATAAAAAAAAAATATTAAAAAAATAAAAAGAGTTCAACGCGCTTTGAACTTTTTCATCAATTCTATAATTTATTTATTAGTCCAATTGCGTGAGTGACAAGACGCAAACGAAACGATTCTTAGATGCAAATTATTTCTCTCACTGGATACGTTTTCTTCGAGCTTGGAGCAGTGACATAGATGGATGGATGGATGGAGTTTTATCATCTTGGTGGAATGAGAGTCATAAACGAGAGGGGTAAAATATCGCACCCAAATCTTTTAGAGACAATTTAATCAAGGAAAAGTGCTCATGAGGGATTTATTCTATTGACGTTGCCCTCCTATATAAATTACTGCAATTTGGACAAGTGTGGCAGCTCTTTCGAAATGACAGAGATTTTCTTATCTGTTTTGATGAAGATCTGCAATGAGAAATTTTTTTTTGGAAAGAGAAAAAGAATTCGAAGGAATTCTTCCAATGAGTTCAAAGACAGAAATATTTTGTTTATAGTTATGTGGATCCTCTCTTCTGAGGACTTTTTCCACTTAAGATGAGAAAAAACCATCTAGAATCAATTCCTCTTATCCTCCGGCTTTACGGGGATCAATATTTCATTTGAATTCCACAAATTTTCCACTATAAGACATCCCAACAGTGAGATGAAGTAGAGATGGTTCACCAAAAGCAGTTGTATTGACCATTTTATAAGTCTATCAAAATCCTTCGTAGGGTACTCAAAGTTTTGTCCACTTCAGGAGCTCTCAAGGTATATGGCCATATGAAGCCAAGTAAAGTTTTATTTCTAATCTTTGGAGATTGTTTTCAAATACTATAGAGCCCAATTTTATTCATAGATTGATCACACAAAATCAAATAATCCTTAAAACTTGACATAACAAGTTCAAATGTGATACAAAGTATGGATTCAAATCTTACCCAACTCAACAACCCAAATAGGGAAAGCTTACCAGCATTAAGTCATTAAGTGTTGTCATAAAAAAGACCCGTTTTTCAAAGTCTGTCTTTCGAGTTATAATTGGCCTTTATATATTCGACCTTTTTAGGGCCCTCAAATTAAATTTAAGGCCTTCAAATTAAAAATAGTTTTTGGTCGAAATGAAAGTAAAAAAGAAAGTCCGTCTTAAATACCCTAGTACTGACTAAATTTTGGTTTCGAAATTAGCTAAGTTTTTTGAAGCATATTTTTTTTATCTTAAATTTGACTATTAAGTCCGTTCGACTTTTACGGCGGTATTAAGTCAAAATATGTTCTTGTTCTGTTGCCTACTTTAACCTGAAAGTCGAAAATAAAGAAATTCGACTTCTTTGACCAATTTTATGTATAGCCATATTTTTTTTTTCGCAATGGCGGATTGAAAATTCTTCTTCCTCATCTGATTTGTCTATAAGAAAGAAAATTTTACTTTTTTCCCATCATTGAGGTGGCCCTTCAAAGACGAAAAAGTCCATGGAACACTTTCACCATAAATCTAAGGCTGCATATGAATTTTCGATTATATGTTCATTTTGAAGAATTTATTATTAGCCCGATAAAAATTCCTGTAATTATTTTACTTGAGACCCAAAATTCTTTTTCTTACCTATTGAGGTGGCCCTTCAAAGACGAAAAAGTCCATGGAACACTTTCACCATAAATCTAAGGCTGCCAGCAAGTCCTCGAATGCTTTGGACTACTTCAGAAACTAGCGACACGCAATAAAGTTGATTTATTTTCGGTCCCTGGTCACACGGGGATTGATGGTAATGAGCTAGCTGACAGTCTAGCAAGAAAGGCATCAAACACCCCTTTTACCGGTCCTCAGCCTTTTTGTGGGTTGAACTGGGCGGTATTAAATGATATAAAATCAGAGTAGAAAGAAAATCTTCTTCGCCTGTGTAACAATGGGAAATCGACTTTCCTGTGAACTGAGTAGCAAGTAGGATTACTTACAAACCTTACTCCCATGAATTCAGCTTTAAGCATTAGCATAAAATGCCTTTACAGGTTGTTTTATAGTGCCAATTTGGGCTTAATATGCTTTAGCCTCAATAAATTACAGCTCACTTAAATGATAATTGGAAATGAACAATTAAGTCCCTCTAAAACCCAGAACAAATTTTGTTTGAATGCTATTTTTAGCATTTGAATTTGTCTTTAGTACTCACTTACGGATTAAGAAAATGTATTCTTCTGTTGCAATTTACCTGAGTTCATTAGGAAAATTATGGAATTCTTTCCAAGGATTCTGGACTTTGTTAGAAGCTATGAGAGCTTTTTAAAAATGTGAATCTTGCACAATAGTCATTCTGCCGCATCTAGACTTGGGCAGATTAAAAAAATCCTATTTTTTCTCATTAGGTGCTTAAACGAAAAAGTCATGGAAATTTCATTATTAATAATGGTATGCTTTTGGGATTTATGAATCGCAAAGTATTTTTTATCAAGTCCATATTTTATTAACAGCCCGATTCTGAATATTCCCGGGGAACAAATTCCCAGGGAATTTACTTTTCTCGAGACTAAAATTCTCCTTTTTCAAATATTTCCCATCAAATTTCTTCTCTCAAATATTTAAAAATAAGAATTTTACTCTCGAGAAAAGTAAATACCCCGGGAATTTGTTCCCCGGGAATATTCAGAATCGGGCTGTTATTTTTCATTTCATAGGACATACTTTATAGAATATCTTTCGCTCGTTGAAGTGTAAAAATTATCTATTTACGTATCTATATCTCCCTCTCTTTTCATCAACTTGATTTCGTTTGATTCATTAGCCAATTTAGGTGAAAATTTCGTAATTTCGACGTCTTTTTGACTACTTTAAGACCAACTTTTGGTGAAATTACCTTTTCAATTCCCTAACTTTAAAGATCATTATGACCTATTATTACTGTCAATTGACTTCCTTTCTATTCAACAACATATTTTAACCCAAAATAGGTAAGAATTGACTTCTTTTCGGCCTATTTTGGTAGTCGGGAATGGATCCAAGAAAACTGATCCCAGAGGCTAAAAATTGCCTTTTAAGTAGCATCATTACTAAGTTCAAACAATTGCTTATAGTACTTTTCATAACGGATGTAGTCGAAATTCTTAGAGTACATCCACAGTTGCTTCCAGTTGCTTCAAAGCTTAAAAGCATAAGAGCAAAATGATGAGACATCGATCATTTTTTTAAAAGACGAATCATAAAATCACATTCAAAATTCATGGCTACCCAAAAATGAATAGACTGCAGAAGAAAACAAGTGAACAGAGAATTGATTGCGAGACTTAATTCAACTTAATTGATATTAATTGCAACGAAGACGTCTCGATTGGTTCCGAGAATGAAGCTTCTCCAATGATAAATCCAGAAAATGAGCATAAAAAAAGAAGAAACTCTTTCGCAACAATTTACAACAAATTTTTATTCATAAAATTTCAGTTATTTATTTCGGGTCCGTTGGTAATTTGAATCCAACCATATCTGCAGTTTCCCGAACCGAACGTTCACCTCGTCCATGGTATTCCTTGTGCAGTTCACTATAGCGCCTTTGACTGCCCAAATAGGTCAGATAGGTATCGCCCAGAAAGAGTGCTGCTCCAAAGAATAATAACTATGAATTTAAAACGAAAAGAATAACAATCATTTACTTTACCTTCATCGCGCGCTTTGCAGTACTGTTGGCCGGTTGTTTGGTATTTTTTATACTGCGCCAATATGTAGCGTGCCGCCAAGGAGTTTTTTATGCAATGATTTGGCGATGCCACGCGCAATTCGTGCAATAAAGATCTTAGAACTTTTGTTGCCGCCATTCGAGAACAGAAAAAACGTAAACAAATTGTTACAAAACCATTTCAATAACAGCTGATTTTCATTCACGGCTGACTGTTCAGTGTTGACATCGCTTTATTTTGGTTGGAATTCCCTTTAAAAAAAAATTCCCGAAAATTATCAGTTTTTCCCTTTCGTTCTCGAAAAAATTCCCTCAAAAATTTCCATTGATTGAATCGATATACATTAAGGTGGATCGTTTTGTTCAACAAAAAAAAAAAAATAAATAAATAAAAATTTCCCTTGTGAAAAAAGATTCTACAATTTTTTTTGGAGAAAGAATGCCCATGGAACCATAGGTCAAACCTGAATTTTTTCTTCCGCTTTTTAAAAAGAAGGCCCATCTTAAATATGCCTATAAGCATGCTACAAATTATTGAAATGTTTACCTAATCAACAGGGCTCGGACTTTGTTGCATTTATAAATTTAAAGCATACTTTATGGAGTCAAAATTTTGTTTAACTCACATTAAGTTAAGATTGAATACGATTTTTAACTTTAACATGAATTTTTTTGAAATTAAAAAAGCGGTTTGAAGTTCAATTTCGCTAAACTTATTCGCAAAATGCTGGTAAGAATAATTTTTACCCCATAAAATATGCTTTAAATTTATAAATGCAACAAAATGTTTTTAAATTGAATTTTTCTTATTTTGATTCTTAGCATAATTTTGGCATGAGAAATAATACAATTTTGCTTGAAAAATCATCATTGATTCGCCATTTTAAGACAGTTGTTAAAGAAAATATAAAATTTTTTCTATGACTCGAGTTTTGAGGGACGTTGCAGTGATTGTTTCTCTGATTTTTGAGATGTTTTCACCAACAATGATGACCAAAATAAGTCGAATATAGCATGAAAAACCTTTGTTTGCAAAAGCGGAAGGTTAAAATTCACATTTAACCTATAGTTTCTTCGGCATAATTATTAAGTATGGGCCGTAGAATAATATTCTGCCAGGGAAGTTGGAGGTCACAAAATCGATCCACCTTAATATACATACATACTTAAGGCTCAGTTACTCTAGATTGAACGTAACTAAAATCTCTAAAAAAAATCTCTGTTTGATATTTTTGCTCAGAAACCGCAGAAGTTTTTCCTAAATGATAATGAGAACATAGGTTTACTGAGAAGGGGAAAAGGTCATCAATAATAACGGACAATAATAATATTAAATCCATATTCTTAAAATATGACAAATATACGAAAAAGTTGTTTACAAAAACTAATATTTAGCGTTTTAGGTACTAAAATATGATTTTTTTTTCAAATGTTTACGTCAGTAACTATGGAAAATATTCCTTCTGCCTCAGCATTTGAATGCGGAAAGGTTAAAAAAATTATTAGAAATTCCTGCAAATTATTTAATTGTAAATAAATCAACTGCAGTAGTTTCGCTATACAAGAAAGTTGAATTTCATTCTTATATCCGGTTTTTTCTTATATAAGAACCCGTTTATAAGAAAATTCTTTCCTATTAAAAAAAAACCGTTTATAAGAAACTTTTTTCTTATATAAACTGCCGATATATGAAAATAGGGGTGTAAAATTTTTGATAAGAACCACGTTTCTTTTATAAAAAAATTTTCCATACAAAAAGATTTTTTTTTTGTAAACAGTTTCTTAAAGGCCGGTTTTTATTTTATTCGAGTGGCTTATATACAAAAATTTTTGTACAGAGCTTAATATAAATGGACTTGGTGCCCTTAGATTCCTTTCTTAAAAGCGGGTTGTTCTTATATACGAGTTTCTTATATAGCGAAACTACTGTAGTAGGATTCTTAGAAGCAGTTTTTTTTCCATCCTTTTGCCATCAATGAAGTCGAACTTATTAGATTTGATACAGTAAAACTAATAATTTCATTTAGATATTTAATTTTCTCATCTTATTTTCAAAAAATTTATTAGACATATAGGGTACCAAATTAAAAGAAATCGATCCAGAATTTTGAATAAAATAAGAAATGGTGGTTGTTAATATGACCTTTTTTATACCAAAATGGCTCTCAAAGTCAAAAAATGTTTTAAAAAATTTAAATTTTTGACTTTGAAGGCTCAAATACCCTTGAAGCTGCAATAAAGTGTAAGACTATTTTATACGCCTAGGAAGGTCTGACAATTCGCTGTCGAACTGCATTAAAATTATTATCTTGGATTCAAACGTTGAGGCGTGAAAATTTTATTTCTGAATCAACTGCAAATTTCTTTCTGTCCCTTATAACTCCTCAGGGGTGCATTTTGGACCCCATACGATTTTTAGTTAGCTCTGACCCCCTCTATCATCTCCCGACCGGTTGACCTTCACAAACGGAGCACCCTGTATATATAGGCATATTTTTATATTCCAAATCAATGCCCGCAAGGGGAATCTCTATGATTTACGGGCTTGGCAAACCCGCGGACCCTAGCCAACAGTTTAACGTTATTGATTGATTTGGGTATAAAAATAGCTAATTGGTAGTGGCTTGTGTCTAGTCACAAAAGGTTGACCTATCGACTTTGTTAACTTGGACCGGCGGGGATCAGGAGCCCCAAGTAGCTGAACACCCATGTCTGATCGCTGGAGAGGCCTCCTTAAGGGGCTGTGGTT
This sequence comes from Chlorops oryzae, assembly GCA_020466095.1. Taxonomy (NCBI): domain Eukaryota; kingdom Metazoa; phylum Arthropoda; class Insecta; order Diptera; family Chloropidae; genus Chlorops; species Chlorops oryzae. Next base: position 2,981,350 of record CM035807.1, on the reverse strand, counting down.
GCTGAAATGGTAAACTGGCACCAAATCTCGACCAATAAATTTCAATTGTGGCTATACCCCTGCAAAAACCCACCGAGAGTTATACTGACTATAAAAACCTAATAAAAAAATGCCAAATCAATATTGTTATTTGATCAACGGTGTTAACCATCGTACTAAATGGACAAAATCTAGACTACCCCCCATATTTTACACCTCGCGAAAGTTTTTCCATTTGACGTAAATTCCCACAAAAAGGGAAAATTCCCACGATATGCCAACACTGGTCTAATTTCAAACGGAGATAAAGACCCTGCCGGAATCGACATTTTGTGTGAGAAAGTCATGAATGAACAAGAATTATAAAAAGACCGATATTTGTCTTACTACGGAGATATTAGTGGTACTCATGGAGCTTCGCAAATGCCTTCGCAACTTTTCCCATCGTAAATTTTCATATAAATTTGGACATTTGTGTGACAAATTTCTCATTTCCCACAATTTGCGAAGCTGCATGAGTCCCACTATTGTTGTAGATTGGTCGTGAATGGGAAACCTTCTTCAAATGAATTTGTCATGGACTCATTCAATGCTTCACTGGTGACATTGTCTTGCTTTGATTAAGGCTTTTTCAATCGTCAGGTCGGAACAAGCTTTGACGAAAAATTGCGATAGAACTAGAAGCTTTCAAGGGGGACAACGTCATCGTTTCGTCATCAGTGACTTCTGATGAAATTAATTTAAGATTAAAATGAGTTATTACTACGATTAAATTTCAATTACAAAATATTTTTGAGGTGTGAATTTTGAAGAAGTTGTAAAATTTCAAGAGGATCTTCTCTTTAGAACAGCCGAGTACATTGGAATTATCTGGCGTGGAGTTTTAGGAAATTCAAATTTGCATTTCGGGACTTCTTTTTCGCGTTGCCTTGTGTTTCCTCCCATTTTAGAGGCGGTTTGATCTTGAAAATCAACGCCTGCGAATGTCCTTGCTTTGTAGTGATTTTGTAGGAGTACAAAGGAAATCTTGTTAGTGCTTGAGAGAAGATTCTTGTGAAGTTCACATTATATTAAAATGAATAAAAATCGCTTTTTACTTTTTTTTGGGAAAAAATACTTTCTCACAAGTCTTATATTCCAGGCTAAGTCTGACTACAATTACAAACCCTAAAGAACTTAAAATAATCAACTTTAGCTCGCCAAGGTTTTCTCTTCCTCTTCCTCCTTGTCCAAGCTCAATTCAAGTAATTCCTCATCCACGGACATTGCTTCTTTCCCGTCCTCATCCGGCGAAGATTTCTTCGACTCCCTGTCAATTGTTTCTCCTTTACGCTTTTTATTCGATTGTGACGTCGAAGAGCTTTCATCATCGCTTGTTTTTGTTGTGCCAACACTACGATGCGATGGGGTTTCTTCACTATCCTTGATATCGCCATCATCATCGGAACTTTCGGTTGCTTGCGTTTCCAATTCACGAACGGCATACATTAGCAGGAACAGATCCTTGCGACGTTTGTCCAATTTACGATCAAGTTTCATACTTTGCTCCGTCAAATCTTCGAGTTCTTTCTTCAGCGCTTCAATTTGTTTGGAGGTGTCCTCACGATCCGGCTCCTGTTTGATTATTTTCGCCAATAAATCGTATTCCATTTTATTCTTGCGTATTTCTTTAGCCATCATTAGCTCCTTCTTGCTTTGCTCGATTTCCTGCTTCGCCAATTCGATGCTCTTTTCTATTTGATCCGAGAGCATTCCGTAATTCTGAATTTCCTCATCAATCATTTGGAAGGTTAGATCCGATTTTGCAGCTGCGAATTGACATTGTGCCAGTTGTGCGAGAATGCGGTCGTACAGCATTTGCCTGGAAGGAAAAGAACGTTACGTTAAACTGAAAAATTGTTTTGTAATCTGGGGCATAGATAGGCCAAATGCTTGTCAAGCATATGAGAGTGTGTGAATGCTTGAAGGAACACCATTCCGCTTAAAATATTGTTTATTCAATTGAGTGGTTGATCAAGCATTCTAATTTATGCCTAATCATTGAGGAATCGGCAAGGAGAACAATCGTGCCTCGTCCTGTTCCTACTACTAATCCATTCTCCCATGTTTGACAAGCATTTGACACGTCTATGCCCTACTTCGCAAATTCCTTCTATTTACTTTGTTTCTGGAGTTTCCTTCGAATTCGAGGTCCATTTGAGGAATTGCTTTATTAGCATATTAAGCCGTCTGTCATCACCGGTTCCGTCACCATCGATTATCAGGCGCTTCTTTATGATCTCCTCTGGGTGAATGAAAGCTTATTTAATTTAAAATAATCAAAATAAAAGAAAGAGTCGACTTACCGTCAGACATTGTGAACTAGTGATGGCAAACTATCGATGCGACTAACGATGTTATCGGCGGGGCATCACTTCGCCGCTATCGATTGTCTACACTTTGGAAAGGCAGCGGTTTTCAATGTTGTCGTTACTGTCGACCGATCAAGCAGGCACATACCCTTCAGACTTCAAATTGTACGTTTGAATTTAAAATTTTGTACTGAATAATTTGTTTAAAATAATCCATTGTCTGTTATCGATGTTGCCTGCTATCGATATGCTGCCACCACTATTGCTGTCAGCTGATTTCAGAATATGGCTTTTGGTTTTCGCTTTTATGCTGTCATTCGCTTTCTGCTTCTTCTATGTAGCTGTCATGGCCAGTGCTGCCAGGTTTTTCTTTCGAAAAATCTGACAAGCCAAGGAAAATATCTTCACTGGTGATTATTTTTTTTTATAAATAATTCAAAAGAAAATCAATTTTTTTTCAATTGAAGAGTCTTTTTTAAAGATCAAAATAAAACATATTTTTCGCGGCAAACATATTTCGGTTGTGGTTCATTCCACTCGGCTTCGTACGGGTTTATTAAATATATGTATTTATTTTTCAATTTTGTTTGTAGCATTAAAAAATTCGTGTTTGTTCAAGGTAACAATTAAAATGTAGCCGTCTTAATTTTACGCGTGTTTCAGAAAATAGCTTCAAAAAATATTTAAATAATTAAAATGCTGCTTGTATGAGGGATTTTTTGAATTTTAAGGGACTATTTGGATTTTCATTTGCAATTAATTCGAATGGGATTTGGGGGTAGGAATGGGAGAGTCTCAGAGGTAAATGCTGCGCTTGAATACTGACATAAATGCATTGGAATACATATATAAAAATATTCAAGTGCCAAAAAAAATCTTCATAGTGAAGACTTCTTTGGATTGGATATCAATTGTTGTTTTTTTTTAGAAATCTTAATTCTGAATAAGATTTTTATCAATACGAGGTTTTAAACTAGTCAATTATTGACCGTCAATTACTATTTTTATTCGCGTTTTGATGGTTACATCCGTGTTTCCACGTACGAAAGAGGGCACAAAACGATCTATCGAGCACGTGAAACCAAAAGTCGCTCATTTTCTTTCTAAATTCCCGCACTTTTCTCGCCCAAAAAAGGAGATTTGATGTCAATAATTGATTAGTGTAAAAGGCCTTTATATGTATATGAAAAAAAAATTCTTAATTTAAAATAATTAAACCTTAACTTCTGGCAGCACTGGTCATAGCTTGGAAATGTTAGTGCCCTTTTAGACACGACGATTTTCGGCCGATTTTAATCGACATTTAGACACAACGACGATTTTTAAAGAATTTGTTAATTCTGTTTGCTTCTTTTGACATTCTGGGCTAATTTTTTGAAAACGCATAACGATTTACCTTTGTTTAAGTGAAATCAAAACTAAAAAAATTGAATGCAAACTTTTAAAAAATTCCAAATTTTCATCTAACGGTTGCACTCGTTCCCTTCTGTCTCTCCTTCCTTTGACAACAAAGAAAATATCTTTCAGAAAAATCGGCCGAAAATTGGCATGTCTGAAAGCACACATATTTGCAATTTAGTGGGAGTTTCCCCTCGAAAACCTCAAAGGCTCGTAAATCAAGAAGGCTAAAAAATGAGTGAGTGAAATTTTGAATGGAACATTTTACACATTTCCGCTTTTACAATCTTTTCACTTTTAAGGGAATACCCTGAATTTAAAACTTATTTTTTTATGTTAGGAAAATTAAAAGTCTATTTTGGTCTATTCAGGCCCCCTCAAGGAACTTTTTGCCTCAAGACCTTTTTAAATCAAGACTTCGGAGTTTTAAATTTTATTTCCTTCAAATTTTTTTATATACAGGGTGTCCCAAGCACTCGTAAGGAGCTAGAGGCGCGGAAAGAGTTCGGCTAAATTGGTGAGCATAATTTTAGGCGGATATGTAAAACTAAAACACTATTTAGAAAATTTTTACATTTTTTAGATTTTTCTTTTTCTCATGCTGCCTAAAAGTGTGCTCCATTTTGATTAAAATAACTTTTTTGGGAGTCAAAAATGCAAAATAATTATTTTCAAACCTTAGTTTTGCATTGATTGTGAAACTTTTTTTTTAGCAACCATGGTATCAAATTGAAGAGAAAAACTCAAAGTTTTTGAAAATAGTCAAAAAAAAGAGGCTCGATTGTATTAGCTTAAAAATAACCGATAAAAGTCAAAGCAAAATTTAATAATTTAAAATCGTGGTGTAGAGTTTTAAAGGAAAACTGCCGAGCTTTTGATTTCATACGTGATTTTGAAATAACGGCTTGTAAGTTAGGAGCGCTAGCGAAAAAAAAAATTTTGGTTTTTTGCGTGTAACTCCTCAGAGGTGCATTTGCAACCCCTCTCCCCCCTTCCATACAACTTTTGGTCCGTCCGAGCCCCCCTACCACCTCCTTCAGTTTGATACATTCAACTTGGGACACCCTGTATAGGTACAGTTTGTTATTTGATTAAAATATTCCTCATGATTGCTCTTCGATTTCGCATAAATAGGTTCCAAAGGAGATTACCACACGCACTAGCAAGGATATTAATAGTTCCCTAATAACAAGCTTGCTTAGGAGGTTCATACTTTATTGTATTAATCACCTGAGATCTAAAATTATAGTGATTCTGGTCTAGGAGTGAAGGCAGTTGAAATCGTTCCAGTATTCTAAATATATTTACTACAATTTATACTCGTAAATTCAAGCAATCAAATTGTCCATGTAACCATGTTTCATATGCCCTTTATTCTAGATGAAATTTATCTTAAATGAATAATTTAATCGACCAGGTCCATATTTAGACATTTCTCACGATTAATGCGACACCTTTTATAGAAAAATCTGCATCTGGTTGTAACAAACCGATCAGATCATTAATTTATTACCCCAGCTTACAATGATTACAATGATTATTTCGAGAAATCGAAACTTAAGTCGTGGCTATGCAAATAAATAAAAAAAAATATAAAAAAAATAAAAATTACACTATCTCAAAAATCAATCTTGCTTCAGTCCGGCTCCATGCGGACGATCGGCACTTTTGTAGAGAGGAGTCGTGCCCTGTATGGTTTAATGATAAAAGCAGAATGGAGCGAATTCTAATGCGAAACTGTAGAAGGGCTCTCAATCTGGTGACTGTAACTGCACCAAAAAAAAAAAAAAAAAAAAATCATTAAAAATTGGTGACGCAATGAGATTTAATCTTAATTTTAAAAAAAATAAAAAATCATTTGAGTTAAAAAAATTAAAAATTCACAATCATGACATGCGCAATTAAATAACAATGATCAATGTGAGGTCATCAATGTTGGAATCTCCCGAGAACCAGGAAACCAGCGTTGAAAAGGCGGACATGGTCTGCGACAAGTGGCATGTAAAGTACTTCACACTTCTCAACGGATCGACAATGGAGTGGATGCGGCGACAACAAGAATCCACTCACCTGGAGTGGGTAAATCGTTTGCTTAATGTGATCAAATTAAACAAAAAGAGACGTTGTTTGTGTCTTTCGTGTGTGAATTAAAAATAATGCTGACATTAACGGCGAACAACTTGGGAAATGTCTTAATATTTGTTGCCAGTTTCTTGTTGTTGGTGTCGATTTTTCTATGGTTTGGTAGTAAGACAATGAAAAGGTTTCAATTATAAAGAAAGTCTTTGTATTATACTTCGGTACGATTTGTACAGAGAAACCTTTTATAGGCAAAAATTCACCGTTGAGAGGTTTGAGATCATTTAGACCTTTGAGATCGACGTTTGTACTGAAAATTAGATCAATCATTGGTAAAAGTGGGCGTGGCTTAAACTAGGGATGACCTCTTATGAGAATTTCCACTGCAGAGCAGTGACTTTTACCAATAAATTGAGTTTAGGAAAGCTAGATAAGAGAATTCCATCGAATATTTCGTCTTCGAAAGGCAAATGTAAGAGGTCCCTGTATTCTTCAGAGTTCTCTCCAAAAATTAAGATTTATACCTCTTGGTTATTGTGAAATTAACAATTAGGATATTCCCTTAAAAGTGAAATAGATTAAAATCTTAAAATTGAACATTTTTCGAGTACAAAATTTCGTTCAACAAATTTCATAAATTCTTAGATGTACGATTGGTTTCGAAGCTCCAATTATCGCACTCAAACACGTTAAGCGAGAATCATTTTCGTAAAATTGAATATTCTCGTATGCGAGGCAATTTCATTGAATGATGTAGCTAGTTTTTGTAGTAACAATCGCATATTGGGTACTCGCTTTATAATAATAAAAACAATAACGTTCACGTTCCAGTTAAAAAGATTTTAGAATATTTACAAAGCTTGGTTACATTTTAAAATTTTCTGAAAAATTTTGCAATAAAATCTTAAACTCAACGAATAGTGTATAAATTTCATGAGTAATCACGTATTTCGTTTGATTGGTTTAGGTTAAATATTGCATAACTAGAAGCAAATTATGCTATCATCTGGTGAGAAAACTCTTCAATTGCGAGATTGAACATGCGTAACGCAAAACATTTTCGTGACTTGCTTGCAACATTTCTCGCATCGGGCTCTCGCAATGTTGGATTAATTGGAGCTTGAAAGTGTAAAATTTTTCATACAAAATTTCGTTCATCAATTTCTAAGCTTCTTGATGTACGGTTTTTCGAAGTTTTCGAGGCAAATACACGTTTAAGGGAAGACCCCTAATATTTCAATCGTTTAAACTTCAAGAACCCCTGTTAAAATACAAGTCTCATTAAAGATCTAACGTAGTCTTTTGTAGAAAAAAATCGACAAAAATTCATTTAAACGAAAATCGTTCAATCTCCATTTTTAATAATAAAAAAAAACCGTCTCACCGCCAAAGTTAATTAACAATTTTAAATAAATTAAAAATTGTGTAAAACATCACCGCGGAAATTTTCAATGTAAAAATGACTTCAGCGGTGCATGACGTCACAAAAAATGATTTAACATTCAACACAACATGAGTTGTTCGACACATTACGTCATATGGTAATTAACGGATTTTCGTTTGACGTTTTTAAGGCCCTTTTTTTCAATCTTAAATGCAATTTATCAAACGTCATTCACTTTTGAGAAAATGAAGTTCATTTAAGTCGGCTTAATCTTTGATGGTTATCGTAAAGTAAAGCAACTTTGTTGGCAACTTTGCTTGCCAACATTTTAACGTTGTCGAACGATTGGCAACAAGTCTTTAATTGTGACGTCAGCAGGAATTTTTGAACAAAAAACTTAATTTTTTGAGCTTAATATAAGAGAAATCCGGACTTAAAATGACTTCTTAATATTATCCGAAAACCCATTCATCGCCAACGGTTTTTTTATATGTAAATTAGGCTGTTTTTTGATTTTGGAAATTCTCTGCATTTGGCCCAAGCCGTCCACAAAAACTGTCACTAAGATTTGCGGGAAAAAATTCAAGGTAAAGAATGGGTTAAAGACTCATCGGTCGTTGTATATAAGTAATTCAAATATACTCGATAATTTTTCATAGTAGAAAGACACCGATTCGGAGAGTAAAATGCATAGTTGACAATTTGGCTATATACTCTCGCCATGTTACATGCATTTTTAACTTGATTCAAATATGTTACTGCATTTTCATAGTAGCCGAACGATTAAAAGACTAAAATTTCTGAACTTTTTGAGAATTTAGGCTCAAATAGTTTCCTCTTAAGCGAACCTCTGTATAAGGGACTTATTGTCGGTCCTGTAGGTGACTGTTAAAAGAGAGTATTTTATATCCCTTGGTAGTAGCAATTATTATGAAGGCTAATATCGCTTTTAAATTCTGGAATTTGTAGCAATTTATGTCAGTATTCAAATATATTGGCCCTTCGGACACTCTGTTAAAGTCGGACATATTCGGAAAATCCTTAACTCGCTTAAAAAGATGTACAAGTTTATACAGAAGCAATATATAGATCCTTAAATTAAATTTAACTTTAGAGAAGATCGTAATATTTGCGATTTTGAGACTTTCCAAATCGGTAATTCCAACACCTTTGTGAATACTTCACTGAAATATGAAGAATTAAATATTTGGCTATCACGACTTCAATATTAAAATTTCTTATTAAGGATAGAAATTCGCAGCTAAAATTCCATAAAATAGATTAACTCGGACTCCACACATTAATTTGACATTTCACTTCACTGAATATGAATGAATTTATTTGGCTATCAAACTGTAACAATATTACTAATCATTTGCTTAGTTAAGGCTATTTCCGAGAATTTCGGTTATTCATTAAAAAAGATTAGGAACTCGCCCCGAAATGATTCAATTTTAACCTTTTTTTTACGTTACGCCATTTCGTCTGCAGTCATCCAGACAGACTTGCTTTTAATAAATTTCAAATAAAAATAAGAATAACAAGAAAATGAACTGCCTAGAAAGAATATTTATGGATTAATTAAGCCGCAGTAAAAAAACCCATGCATTGACCGAGCGAGTTTTGACTCTTCTCTGCAAATTTGTGCTGTCACCAAAATAAATGATTCAATCCTCCTCAATTGTGCTTCAAGCGAAGAGCAATCGAAAAAAAAAAAAAATAAATAAATGAAAAAACCTTAATCGAAAAGCACCAAATGACTTAATATTGTGACCACATTCGTTATTAGTTGGCTGACTTTCCAGGAAAATAGACGGACGCAATGAGGCAAGAATCACCTCGAGACAGTGAAGTCATAAGCATTTGAATAAATATTTGCCAACACTCGTCGATGCGGTGATCAGTAAAGGAACTTTCAAAGAACCCACGTGAGATAAACCGTTTTTAAAAATGTATTTTTTTTTTATTTTTTGAGAAAATATTATCACCTACAGTAAGGTTTTTTGTTATTGCCAATATTTAAGTGCATTTTACGAATGAGGCAATTGCATTTGCCGAACAAACAGAGCAGCGAACAAGAAAAAACAAATTCCCATAATTTCACCTGATCTGGACGAACTCTGTCAATGCTCGCTAATGAGTTGGGCTTGTTGTGCCTTCGTGAATTGATATTTTTGTTTGAGTACTCACCTTTTTTTCTTTATTTTGTATACTTTTTCTTAAAGAAATTAAGATAGAATAGGTGTGAGGAAGTATTTTAATGTAAATTCTTTTATTTATTATATTTTCTTTAATATTTAAACATCGATTTACACTAATTAATCGTTTACACTTAACAATTATTTATTTGTTTATTTTACGGAATTGTTTCAAATGCTTTTCTGGTCCCTGAAACAGCTTCCGTAGTGTTGGATAGACTACAAAATAAGGAGCGAAATGCTTTTGCTTATTTTGGATGTTGTACTTCTTTCTCTGCTGACGCTCTTCCTTCCGTTGCAGGATATATTGCCTTAGTTGTCAGTGTCATCTGTAAATATATAAAATTCATTAATAAATATAAACAGGCAGGCATTCACATCTCGAACTTCAATAGGAGTTAGATGACAATAGCCTCCTTCGAAATTCTTTAACTCAAAAGTTAAACAGATTCTTTAGAAAGTGACAATTCAAGCTATGAAAGTGTGACTGTAAATATAATAGGTACATACTTACAGTTTAATATCTCTTAAGCGGACACCTAAAGAACTTAAAAATATGTCCACTTAAGAGGAAACTATTTGAGAAGAATTAATACCAGAGGATTCGCAAAAAGTCTGCAGGAAGAGAGTACACTGTATTTAAATAAATTGCCCCCAAATGACTCGTCCACTTGGGAAATAAACCAATTTCATTGAATTTAAGAACAGACTTTTATTGATCGTATAACTCGAAATGATTTCTGGTTTATGTGGAGTTGAAGTCTTTTGTCGCATCGTGCAAAATCCTATAATTAAGAATGGGAAAGGATTTTGTCGGCCATATGTTGTGATTTTTCTAAGAAACAAATGAAATAATGCGACACATAAGGATTTACTTACGTTCATTGAGAATGTATTGAAGTATTGTTCCTTCAAAAAAGTCTTGCAACGACGTGATTTCGTCCTTTAGTAAAATGCATCGGACAAAACAAATCATAACCGAAACATCGTTTACACCTGATTACTTTTTTTATTTGATCAACAAATAAAAATCACCAGATTTTTGATGGCACCGGAAATGACACAAACAATATACATATAAATGCAATTTCAAACGAGATCGCAGGATATTTAAGGGGACCTTCTGGTCTAGAGCACGAAAATTTAGGGTATTTTCATGATTTTTGTTTTGGTATTAAGCCAAATAAAAAACGATTTTCTAAGTATGCAGGCTTATTATATTCTTTATTGACAAAAAATAAAAAAAATGTTGTTGTAATTTTTTTTTTTTTTTTGTATTTTAAAAATGGCGTTGAAGTGGACCCTCTTTGAAAAATTACCTCCGTGGCGTGAAAGATTTTGGCAGTTCTGGTAATCGAAAAAAAAAACAAAACTATGTTATTAATCAAAATGAATGCGGCTATGGCAGGAACTAGAATAAAAAAAATTTTTTTTTAATTGACAAAATGGCGCAATTTTTTATTTCAACCATCAAAAACTCCCCTTTTTTTGACCATTTTTTTAATGAAAAAATATGAAGTTCGTGAAATAAAAATTCGATTCTAGTTCGGGCCATAGCCATTGATGTTATGAATAACATATAAAAATTCCAGATAAATCGGTTCGATGGTTTTTTTGTTTTCATTCACACCAGGTCAAAAAAAGTAGTTTTGAGATAAACGCGTTCAAAGTTGCTTGGATCAAGCGCGCTGCCTGATGTCTCCACCTTCTAAAAAGGCTGTAGCAAAACAAATATTGTCAATATCTTCACGAAACTTTGCCAGCATATTCTTAAAAGTCTATTCTTCCGAAATATATAAAAAAAAAAAATCAATTTTCAAAAAATTCTAGACCAGAAGGTCCCCTTAAGGAGTATATAAACATTAAGGGTGGGCGGCATTAAGGGTGGGATCGAGTCATTACAAAACTACAAGGAGAGAAATAAGTTCCCGAAATATAATTGGAACCAATTACATATGTGATTGGAGCCTTGCCCCGATTGCATTATTAATTGGACCCAATTACAATATAATTAGAAAATGAAAAATACTCAATTACTCAATTACTTATATAATTGCATTTAAATTTGTCATATATGTAATTGCGTTCTGAATACATATGTAATTACATCTGATTACTTCTACAATTTAAAGCGTTGATGCAATTATATATATGATTGTATTTTTTTACAGTTTTGTTCTTATATTTCTCAAATGGTTTATAATTTCGATCGTATATAACGTGTTTGAATTTTCAAAATCCTTAGGCACTCCAAGGGGCAGGTGGACCACGAATATGACGTGGTGAAATATATTCCGCCCAATCGTGGAGAATGCCCCTTTTTATATTGCTATATGGAATTTATTTTAATTTGCAGGGGATCACAAATTTAATTAGACGCAATTATGTATATAATTCGATACAATTACATACATCATTGCAGCCGATTATATATTTAATTGGACGGAATTATATATGTAATTGAAATTATTTTTTTTATCATTTGATACAATTACATATATAATTGGAGGCAATGAAAAATATAATTGGACGCAATTATGAAAATATAATTGCATCATACCCAATTACATATTGTAATCCCTGCAAAATATAATTGGGTATGTGATATTTTTTCTCTGCGTGTATATATTGTGATTATTCCATTGTACTTCTTTGTAATTCCTTACAATTCGTGGTGGGTTTGAACCCCCAAAAGTATCCCCGGCATTTCAATGCTAATCAATGAATAATTTTCATCAAAACTTGAATTTTCAATAATGTGATAATTTATTTGATGTTGCCTCATTTGGACTAGTTGAAAGACTAGTCATTTTACATAAACCTTTTTTCAAAATCAATAATCAAGAAAAATGGCCAACCTCATTGACAATAAGACGATTATATATTGAGAAATAAATGATGGAGGATTGTTTTTCCGAAATTAAGCCCAAAATAAGCACGAATAACTTAATTAAAAGAAACTAAAAAAAAAAACAGACCGAAAATATCGAATAAACAAGACAATTAACAACGTTCGAATATATGGCCATGTTGGAAAGAACGAGTCAAACAAAAAGAAAAACAGCCTTCTTTTCTTATTGGACGAATCAGGAAATTAAAAATCGCTGCGTAAAAGAATGTTTTCAGTCTCAAGGATGTGACTTTGGTGCTTCTAGAAAATTTATATTCATGGCGCTGATAACCTTCAAAAGTTGTTTTCATTTATTTTAACGGGCAAGCGATCCAAATAGATGTTCCCCAAAAGGAAGAAAAACAAAAACATTTTTTTCTTTTTATGTATGTATTTATGTCACAATATATTATGAGGAGGAGTCGTGGTGGCGCCAGGATAACATCGAAGTCGCACAAACAATAACATTCAGCATGAATAATACTGATAATGTCAGAGCATACGGATAATTTGGCATACCGAAACGCGTACGAAATGAACTCTATTGAGGATTATTAAAGTTTGTTTTCTTTTTTCCGAAAAAACAGAAGAAAACAAAAAACATTAAAAAAAATCGATTGCTTCGAATTCCATTTCGAATGTGACAAGAACATGCAAACGAAAGCGTCAACCGAATTGTCGCCGGATCGTTGAGAAACACAATTGAGGCCACCCGAGCGACAGGACACCGAAAAGAAATAGTTTTAATTATATTTCATAGTCCAGGGAGCGCATAACAAGGTGTCGGAAAAGTACAAACGGAATGACGAAATTGGGTCAAATTGTCGTCGACGCTAAGCAATTTAAAGAGCCAGCGGGCGAAGTCGGCAATGCACGCAAAGTTTCCTCAAACAACTTCATTGAAAGCCACAAGTCTCGGGTATCATTCCGTCGGTCTAGCGATCTGTTCTCGCTTTTAGTGTTTTCACATTTAATGTCTGGTTAAATTGAATAAATCATATTCATTGGAAGAAAGTCGTACGAGTGCTGGGCTGCCAAAGGCATCACAACTGGCACACTCTTGCTTTTCTATCTAATTAATTGACTTCATAAAAATTCCTTTCATTTTCGCCTCTCGCTTTCAAATCTTATGCGAGAAAATGCACATAGAAAATTACACAAATGAAAATCTTTGAAAAAGTACCTACATTTCTATATAAAGAAATTATGAATTATTTTAGCTGTTGGAAATTATTTCCCGATTTTTGAATATTTATGATTGTTTTTAAGGCTGTAAGATAGCGCAGATATTCCCAAACTTATTCTTATCGTATCTTTTGCTCTATCCTTGCTCTTCGTGGGTCTATGAAGCTCTTTATGTAGATCTTAAAAATGAGATATTTGTTCTTTTGGTGCTCTTATAATGATCTTACTATTTTTATATTTTTTATGTAGGCTCTTAAAATGCTCTCATTGTCTTCTTTAAAGGATCTGTTCTCCAAAGGAGGGATCGTAGGCGATTTTTAGTTATTTTCTTACATTTCTCTCAAAGCATTCATACAAAACTGACTTTGCTTCCAGGATTTCTTCATGTAGGTTAAAGATTAAATTAACTATTTTATTTAAATAGATTTTATTTTATTTCCTTCTTATTTTTATATTTTTATATTTCTTCCTATGATGTGAGATCATTTGCCACATCGCTTATTACTCCCCAAACAATTTCTTCTTACTGACTTTCCTGCTGTATTCTTCGGCAAGGAGTCATCAAAGTAAATTCCACCTTTAAGATGATATATGTCCACAAAATCTGCTTTACATGGTCAAGAATATAATTTTCGGAAAGTGATTTCCATCCTTCATTATCTGTACGAACAATGGCACAGGATGTAAGAAGGTCCGCCATATAATTTGGTCTATTAATCCAGCCATTGTTGCATATCTCTTTGGTGATAGCCCCGTCTTTTAAGTACCCAGACCATTTCTAAGGTAAACCGTATATGTCAGATCTCTTTTCAGTGGGTCCCAAAGGCTTTCCGCTCTCCTGATCGATGTCACATTAAAGAATTATGCTTTAACAACAGAAACGTTTTTAAAATTTTAAAGTAGCTCCAACCATATTTGAGAAAAAAGAATTCCAAACAAAGCACGATTTCCTTATAATTCTGACGTCCTGGAATCATTTTAAATTTTTAATGTTTTTACCAAGTGAAATCTATAAGAAAATGGTTCAAAATGCGAATATACTTAAATGTTAACAGAATATTTGAATTTTCATTTAAGTTAACATAATTAATTTGAAGCATGTTGAACTACAACAGAAATCGTTCAGTTCCCAACATGTATGAAGAACTTTGTATCAGAACATTTTCAGTTCCAAACATGCTGCAAGCTTAATTTTCGAAAACTCGAGCGTGTTTGACGATGTTCGAATGAACAATTCGATATTCCTCTGCCAGTAGCTCTGCCGCTAAGATATTCCTCTGCCAGTAGCTCTGCCGCTAATATATTCCCATGAAACTTTCTCTGCCGCGAAAAAATTCGTATGAAAAATTGCTCTGCCGCCGCTAGCTTGTGGGTGCCTTCCACTCTAGGTTTGTACAGGATTTCACCTACCCGCGGCGATTTCAGAGTTGCATTTGGTGGGCGGTATGGGCGAGCTAATGAGTGGACTAGGAATCGAAGTCCATTTCGAGATCCGTGGGTTCGAACCCACCCCTCCAGACAACTTTTTTTTTAAATCAGAATTTTTTTATAAGGATAAACTTATTAATCAAGTGCATAGCTATTAACTGAAAAACGTCGCCGTGGATAACCCATGTTCTTGTCTAATATTTAGTTTTCCAATACTCCGAACTTCTTTTAAAGGATATCCCCGAAAGTATACCGCATTATTCGTCGTTTTCAATGAAATTCTACTTGATTTAGGTAGGTAGTTAAGGTAGGTAGTTAGGTAGGTTGAAGTGGCTGCCATTTAGCCCGCTAATCGGCCCATTGTGATACCTAGGAGGTTTTCTTGTGTTTGGGTGAGTGTATGAGTGTATGTCTTTTTATGTAGTGTGCCCCTATCATGCGATTTTTTTGAAAAACCAGTGATAGGCTTGGAACATTACACTCCGTTTTACCTGTGCCGGGAATCGAACCTCGGACCCTGAGATCAAGAGAATAGTACGGATTCCCAACGCTATCTCAGAGTCACTTCAAAAATGTGACTGTGTAATAAAACAAAGTATTTTTCTTTATAAGTTCTCCTCTGACAGAAATCAGGATAAGACCTTATTAAGGCATGGTGTTCCAAATACGGCCAAAAAAGGACAATTTTTAACCCTAATCGGTTCCTTGTATACGATCGTATACAATTTTTAACTTTCAAATGGAATATAACGACAACCAGTCAATGTAATATACTGGAAATCGGTCAAATTTTTTTATTTGTAGTATCTTTACGGGTAAAATTAATTGTGTATACGGACGTATACACAAGAACCAATTCGACGACATTTTGAGGGAACCGATGAGGGTTAAAACGACTCAAATGAATAGTTTTAAACACTCTAATTCCTGGCTCCGTCTCTAGACGTACTTTTTTCGAACAAATTACCAAAAAAAAAAAAAAAAACTCATAATAATTACTTCAGATTCATGTTTTTCAACCCAAAAATAGTCCTATCTGATCTTTTCATTGGAAAAAAAATTGTGGCATTAGAGGGTTAAACAACTTTTCGTAATTTTTTTTTTTTACATATTTGGATAAAGAAAAGGTTAAATCAAATTTTTTCAGATCAAAAATTTCTCTTATTTAAACCATTTTTCACCTGTGAGGCAAAAACCGTTAGCATGGCCTTATTTGGGACACTTACCTTAGTGGAAAAAAAAAAATAATTTTGTACACTAAGCCACTATTATGATCTTTCGGCATCCACGGCATAAAATTTTTTTGATTTATGTCGTACTACAATCAGATCTCAGACCACTGTGCGCAGTGACTGCTTCCAACTTTACTGAGTTCATATGTACGCAGTATGGTTGCGCCAAGACTTTAGTGAATTGAGAATACTTTATCAGTTTTTAGCTTGTTTTCTTCGTGTGTAGACCAAAATATCAGGCGCGGAAAAATAATTTTGGTAGTTGTTTTTCTGAATGAGGCTAAAGTTAATACGCGTAATTGTTGTAAAAAATTATTGACTAGAATTCTTTTTTTCAAATTTTAGAAATTTAAAACGAGTTAAACGCGCGTAACGTGAGTGAATTTTATGCAAAACAGGTAAAAAATAAAAATAAAATAAAAATAAAATAAGAAAATAACGAATTAATTAATTCAAATAAAAGTGAGACACAATCGAGAAGTCGAGCATAGGAATTGTTGTTATTTTGTTTATTTTTGGTTTTCGCATTTTGAAGAGGTATAAAATTATCGTTATGAGTGTGCTTTTGTGATAAAGATTAATTAAGAGAACACAAATTTTTTGAATTAAAAATAGAAAAAAAAATTTAAATATAAATAACACAGTACTTCAAATGAAAAAAGGTTTTAGAAAATGTTCAAGTGTTTCATGATTGATGGGGTCGATGACGTTGCCATTTGTTGCAAGCGGAAGGAATTAAACAAAAATTCCGTAATTACGGTAAGTCAAAAGCTTAATTGTTTTATCATTCAACTTTAACTGAATCGTTTGTGAGTTTCGTTTTGCACTCCTGAAACTATTGATTCAAAAGTAAAAAGCTGCAAAAAAGGAACTGCAGAAATGCATATAAACACCAACAAAGTCCAAGGGCATGTTGCCGTTAAAATTTGCCGCATTTGCAGCTTCTTTCAGAGCTTTGTGCATCCCCGAAAATAGAAGAAATGAAGAACAAAAAAAAAAAAAAAAAAAAAAGGACAAAAACAGCTGTGAAATATGCTCCAAAGTGCAAGATTCCGCAGCAACATTTCAAAGATGTTGCAGAAACACTTTGATGTTTGGACTTTGGACGTTACATGCACCAGAGAAATTCTTGTATTAAAAGGGGCGCTAGTACTGCAAATGTTATCATTTTTAATTTTTATTTATTTCACATTTTCATTTAATTTTTTCGTTCAATTTTCCGCCTCTCGGATTGAAAAACTTCGTTTGCGGTTTGAACGTTTTGAAGTTGTGTTCTGGTTCCTCGGATGACGTTGACCCGTGCAGCCACTTGGGTTCATGTTGTGGCGTTTAAAGTAGCACATTTTCTATTGATTCATTGAGAAAAAATAAAAATAAAAATAAAAACAAACAAGAAAAGAAATTGTAACAGATGAATTCTTGCTTCGCGAACTCTTCCACTATTTCCTCCGACATTATTTATTACTTAGTTGACCCATTTCACTGGGTTTTCTATTACGGGCGAACGGCTGCCTGAGCGTCATGTTTAATGAGGTGTGATTTTCTTCTTCTAATAAGCATTATCTTTAGATTGCTATATTTTGACAAGGCGCCTCTTGATTTCTTTCCATTCTTTTTTTTCCCCCCTCTTCTATTTATTATTTGATTTGTTTGCTGTTGATTCGTGTGTGCTTTTTTCATTATTTGTTTTGCTCGATAATCGTGAATGCAGGAATGCGGAAGCGTGAATGGTTGAGCTTTTGACTTCTTTAAACTTCGATATTGTTAAATTGCTATTAATTTATCTTACGCCTCAATCGATGGATGAGTTTTTCATTTGCTTCGCGTTAGAGGGTCATTTTTGCAGCAAGAGAAAGGTAGTTGTAATAAATCTTTGATTGAATTGTTGAACTGTTGAGATGGTTTCGAATGTGCCTTAATTATATGGGTTTTGGGAAAATATTATTCAAGCATTCATTAAAACGTTTTTGGAGCTTGACAACTTGGGGTTTTTTTCATGATAATTTCGTATATCGATATGAAGACGTTAGGTAAATTAAGTGTCCTCTTAATACACAGAAAAAATGGCTACGAAAAGTTCCAATTAATGGCGTTTGTTAAACTCGATTCATCGGTGTTTTAATTGTCTCAATTAAAAATTTCGAACAAATCACGAAATTCGGTAAAAGTTCGTAATATTAAATTTTGAACACAAATTTGGTTGATTATTTGTTTGTTGTATTAAATACCAAAAGTATTGATTATATTGACAAAACTTTTGTTTGAAATTTTTGCAAGTGCATATAAATATTTTTCTAAAATTCTCATTAGCTTTATGCGGACTTACATACAAAAAGAGACAAAATAATCAAAAATTAGCTCACATATGTTTATGGTGTTATAATGTATAATTATCTTCCGTGAACTGACTTTCCAGACTCAAATTTTTACTTTTTTTATTTATTTAAAATAATTGGTTGATTTTTAATACCTTTGGTTGTTGATATTACAAATCGTTTGTTGAAATATTTCATTGAGTGTTAATACTTCGAGTAATTGTCCCAATTAAACGATTTATTAATATAACAAAAAGTGTGATAGGCTGAGTTTTAACAACGAATTTGTTATATTGATTAAAAAATTGGTTGTATTTACGCACAAAAATCTTTCTGTGTACCCATAGATGATTTTAAAGTTTGTTCCAAAGTACTTAGGTTAGGTTAGTGTGGCTGCGACTATTAAGGGTGACGCACTTAGGCCTCACATGGGCCCGTTGTGACACCACGAATAATGGGAAAGCAAAGAAAAAAAGAAACAGAAAGACGACACAAATATCCACCCCCTCAGCTGGGAGTTGAACTCAGAGCTTTTCCCTTCGTAAGTTGGCATTCCAACCAAATACGGCCGTCTCCACATTACCTAAATAATCCCAAAAAATTATACCTTTTCAAAAATTGTTTGCCTAATTGGCCCCTTTTTGATTGAAGCTCATATTGAAAAACATTTTTCCGTCTACGTACATTTTTATTTTATCAAAATAACAGAGAAGGTTCAATTTTAATGAAATAACAAATGGTTAATGAAAAATACTTACTTGGAATAACTAAAAGTTAATGTTCCATAGGCAGATATCGTGTGAGAAAATGTATATTTGGCAATTTCAATGAGTTCATCTATACTTAAAATGGATTGTTAGTACCTAAACGCCACAAGAAGTGAAAAAAGGTACAATCGAACTTTTAAACTCATCTATGATGCCGATCTGAAGCTTGTTAGTAATCGTCAAATAATGAAATCAAGGATCAAGCAACGCTCTTCAAACATTAGAAGACATCTCCTGCTTTTGAAAGAATGGTTTCAAAACCGCCACTTTATTGTTGATTCAAGCATTATTGGTTGCAATTCGCTACGAGTGTATGATCGGCATCAGCATTTTTGAATTCCGAATTGTAGTTACGTACGTATTAAATTATAAAGTAAATGAGAATTATGTTGAATTCTAACAGGTAATTTTTACAAAAAATATCTAACCCTTGCATAGTTCATTTATCCATTTTTCATAATCTTCGTGCCACATAAATATGCAAAAATCATTTTTATGTGCTATAATTCTCATTAGCTTTATGGTTTATATGTAAAAAAATTTTTTGAAATGTAAAACGATAATTAAAGACATAGAAAAACTCGAAGAAAATCTTTTCCAAAAAGTCTTTAATGCACAATTTGAAGAGGCTTTCTTATCATGGTTATTTTACATAATCCAACAAATGTACCTAGTCCCGCCTGCTTAGAGGTGTTGTTGTCCGACTGTCTTATGATAGAATGATAGCACAGAAGACAAAAAAATTCTTCTATTTGTACAGCTACTGTGCTGTTGTAGTCTTCTCTTGACTATTTTTAAACTACTTAAAACTTTTGCTTACAAGTTCAAGTGACTTTCGAGACAGACAAGAAGACGAAAAAATACAGTCAACAAAAACCAAAAATAAATAAAAAATAAAATCACTTAAAGCAGCGGAGAACATTATTTATTTTTTTTCTGTGCATAGCATTACACAGGCTTTGCTAAATCTCACTACGGAAAAAATCTTTGTGGCCACAGGCCGATAATATGCACCACAAATAGATATTTTAGCTTCACTGGGGCATTCCGGTAACGGCTCGTTATCTATTTCAAGCGTGTCTGATAGTTCCATCAAAAAAAAAAAAAAGGAAAAGCCCACACTACACTAGATTCAGCAAACACACACACATGCACACCCAAGTTTGTTTAGATATGAGCTAACAAGAAAATCGATTAATTTAACGAGCTGTGGCGCCTGAAAGTCTGCTGCCAAAGAGAAATTTTACTTTCAATTGAACGTTGTAGCAATCTACAAAGGAAGCACATGGATGTGAGCATTACTCAAATGAAAACTGCGGCTCCTTTGAGTCGCTTAAGTACTCCTAATTCGTAATGTTGAGGGTGAGTTCATTGTTGCTCAATTTTATGACCCGATTTGTTCTTATTGTCCTTAATGCATTATTTTTGTTAAAAGGAAATTTTCACGTACATATTTGCAGCAGCTGTCCATTCATGTGCATCTGCGGGAATTGTTTTGACTTAAAATAATGGGCAAAAGGTCTTTTATTTTTGTTTTGCGCGTGTGCGAATGAAATTTTGCAAAAGAAAACATTTCTTTTGGAACTTTTCACATCGTTATTGCACGATCCCATGGGAAGGATAACAGTTAAGACTTCAAAATTGCATTTTCATGTCAAATACTTTTCAAAGTAACTTACTGAAAATTATTGTTCAAGCTTAAAAGTTTGATTTCTCATGACCTAACATAACGTAACTCAACTGGATGCTTGCTATGTTTTGGGAAGTTTGTGGACACTTCCTTTTACTAGTCACTTAGAGAGACATTTTAGTTGAATGGCTTGTAATACATGACATGAAAATAGTCACACATATGACTCTGACGTCAACTTTGACATCATTGAATACGACCAAAGGGAAAATAGAATAGAAAAGCTCTTTCCGTTTTTGGAACTTCTCTCGTAATTTAGGACAAAAAAAAAAACATGAAATATGCAATCAAGCATTTGTCGTGTACGATTTGAGGGCACCATACGAAACATTTGGTAATCTTATGTGACGTCATTCTATATAATTTTTTCTATTGACTGTTGTTCCTGTAAAATTCGAAGAGCAACTAAAGCTTCTCAATGTTTTCTTTCATAAGTAAGCCTGTAGTAGGACACAGATTTCCAAAAGGCGTGCCCATTTTCCAGTGGCGTGTCCAGAGAAAAAGTGCTTTGATAGTGCTTATATTTTCCACAGTGGTATATTGAACAATTATAAGACATTAACCCAAAAAAATTTATAGAGGAAGTTTAGAGAGTTATGGACCACAAAAAAATCCGAAAAATTCATGGCGTCCGATTTGATGAAAATTTATATATAGAATAAGTGAAAAATTCCAAGAATTTTAGCACTAAAATTTTTTCAAAAAACTGGTCCTTTTTGGACCAGTTTGGAACTAGACCCAAACTAGACTAGTTGTAATCAGTAAAAAATTTTGACGCCAAAATTCTTAGAATTTTTCACTTATTCTATATATAAATTTTCATCCAAATCGGACGCCATGAATTTTTCGGATTTTTTTGGTTTTTGGTCCATAACTATCTAAACTTCCACTAGCCCCCCAAAAATTTTTGGGTTAATATCTTATAATTGTTCAATATACCACTGTGGAAAATATAAGCACTATCAAAGCACTTTTTCTCTGGACACGCCACTGCCATTTTCTAAAGGGCCTCTGAACTGTGAAATTGAATTGTTGAGATATTTCGCTCAAAGTTGGCCTACAAATATTTATTGAGGGTCTCAGATTTTATTCGAAGAGGATACAAAGTTTAAACCATTCTCTATGGGCTTGGTTAAAACAAAAAAAAAAATGACTATTAAATTTAACTTCTTATTGAATTCATCGAGTCATAATAATGTCACCAAACATAATTTTGTCTACTTTAATTGTCCTTTGACCCTCTAAAAGTCTCCTTGAGTTTAGTCTTCCTTTCGGTATTCCATCCTCTCTACAAAACCTACTTTAAGCTTAGTTACTCATGAGAAATTCATCATGAAAAGTAAACCTTTCGGAGTGAATCATTCGCCAAGTAAACCGGATGAGTAAACATTACAAAATTCAGCTAAAATCTTTTGTGCTTTAAATTAAAAAAGCTTCATATCGCTGAAAAAGCAAATATGTACGCCTACAAATTATAAAAAAAAATTGTATGACAGAATATATGGCTCAGAAGTCATTGAAGTCATTCGTTTTATTTTTCACAATTCATAAATGAAGCCTTGCGCGTATAGGCCTTAAAATAAAATATAAAATTCTAAAAAAAAAAAATATATATTAATTTTACAGTAGAGTGACTTTCCAGCTATTCTTACAGATCTTATCAGTATCGCGAAAAAGAGGTGGGCTATAAAAATTTCTGTTTTTTAAATATTATCATAAGTTCACCTTTGTTAAATTACATTGATAAACAGAAGTAGATAAGAAAAATAAACAACAACAAATTTCAACGTCAGTCGGTTGAGAGAAAGAGTGAGATGGACGATATTAAAAGCCTAGTGAAGAAACAATTTCCGCTTTAATCAGGCTGGGTGGAAAATATCGATGCTATCATGCAGCTGTTCCCCGAAATCTCATGAGTGATTATTATTTTACCTATTTAAATTTTTAAAAAATTTTACTATTTTGCCATGGGTGCATATTTTTTCTTTTCCAATAGCAGCTTGGCAATTTGAATGTAATGTAAGCCCTAAAAATTTGATGTATTATTTTCACTGTTACAACCTCTCAACCCTCATCGACAATACTTTCTTCAATCAGTGTTTTTTTCGTATCGATTACAATAGGAATATTTACCCCAGAAACTAAATTACTTTCATAGTTTTTCTTTTAATGGGTTTTACATTACCCTTAAACGTTTATTGATTTCTTGTGGGGTAACATTAGCCAACAACCCTCTATGCCAACAATATTTATTTCTATATGGATTTCTTTCTTCTATTCCTTAAAAAAAAAAGAAAATATGGAAAAACTCCTCGTTTCTTTGGCTTTCATATTTCTTGTTTTTGTTTCGCACAAGGATATTCCTCTTGCAGTCGCGCCCTATTTCAGCCCTCTTTCCCAGTTAAGTGTTGATGAAAGGTTCATTTATCAGATTTCCATTACTGTTGTCTCAAATATACATGAGCGACAACATTTATAGGGTATGTCAGTGGCGTAACTAGACTCAAGAAATTCGTGGTTAGTAATATTGTTGAATGATTACCCCATTGTGAGACTTTCTCCGTTCTAGCTTCGAGGCCTGTTTTCGATGTAAAGCATTGAGCATTGGAAGGTACGCCACTGATTTCGATAAAACTGAATGTTTAAGAATTCATAGATTATCTGATTCGAATATACAATGTTTGACGTGTGCGCACCCTTTTCCTTAGGTACTATTATTAATGACTTCCTTCGTGTCTCTCTGTAAATATTTGACCAATTAATTTCTTTTTTTTTTACTATCCTTCGACCTAGTTTTACTAATAGTTCCCAGTGTTTGAGACTAAATTGAAATTTTACTTCCGCCAAGAAGAAAAAGGGCATCTAAACGAGCTCTTTGAGGAATACAAAAGATCTAAGTGTATAGGGTGAACCAAGTCACTGACAAGGGAATAAATGGGCGCCACATAAAGTAACGTTGGTCCGCATAGAGAATTGAATCATCGGGAAATAATTTCAAAACTTATTGCGATCTCACAATAATGAACAAACGGCTGCGAGACGTGCATAAGCCTTGTTAATCAAATAAGATAAGATTAGAGACTAAGCTGCATTTATTATTTTATTGCGTAAAATTAAATTTTCCAGCTCATTCTCTGCGATATTTTGGAACAAACTATTTAGAAAAATTGTAGGATTGTGTCTTCAATAATACTAGTAAATATTTAATATCTATAAATAGAGGCCAGGAGTTACGGCTGTCTTACTTATCAGGGCGTTTATAACCAGGCCCGTAGAGAAGAATTTTTTTTCCTAGTGGGCAGCTATTCCTACTTTTTAAAAGCGCTTTAATTGCCAAGTGGGGAAGTACCTTAAGAATCTGCGACAAAAGGAGGGAGTCTTCCTTTTCTTACCCTTGTTTTTAACCAGGGCAGCCGTCGTTCCCGGAGAAGTTGTCACATTTTAAATGATTTAACCCACGATGGTATAAAAAGAGTTCGAAATTCTTCTAGCACACCGAAATGAGGGAAGTTTAGTTTCAAAAACAATTATTTTTTGCGGTTTCAGCGTTTTTTGGCCCCATTATTATTGGATTCCCTTCAAAAAGCCTACATGGTTCCTTGACTCTTTTCAACATTGCTAGGGCGGATGGCTTGCTTACCTTAGAACCGCTTAATTGATTCAAAATTAGTTTCGCTTAATTACCTCAAGCTACTAAGACTGGAAAAACTGAGCCCACTCGAATGGAATGTTAAATTAGCAAACTGAGATGTCATAGAGCAGAGAGAGAGAAGAAGAGAATAGAGAAGAAGAGGAGAGAGAGAGAAGAGAGAGAGAGAGAAAGAGAGAGAGAGAGAGAGAGAGAGAGAGAGCTAAGAAAGGGTTAAAACGGTTATGGGAAAACATACAGCTGTTTGGAGCTACCTTCAGCGCCTACAATTGATCTTAATTTGTTTTTAATTTCAGTGAAAAAGGACAAAAAAAAAAAAAAAAAATTAAAAAACGAATGAAAGAACGAATAAATTTTATTTTAATTAATTGTGAAAGCAACGACAAACGATCGTCACATGACAAGCGACACAGTTATCACACGAACATTGGGTGATGATGATTAATGAAGATTTGTCTTTTTTGATTTTTTCATTCTCTTATTTTAATGCCTTATTTTAATTGTACGAACTGTAGTTTGCGTAAAAAAAGTAACCAAAAAGGAAGGAATTTTCGTATCCGAAAAACTCGTCTATGTCACATTTATCTGACAAGATCTTTTCTCTTCTCTTTGTTATTCAATTTCGTATCGGGCTTTGTGTTGGATATGTGACGGTCAGTCAAGTTCTGACATACACATTTTAATTTTAAGGTTGAGTTCATACAAGAATTTCCAGTGTGTACGCCTTCAACCTGTCAGGTATGTCTGTTTTTGTGTTGTTTTAGTTTTATTTTACGCATGCGTAGCGCCGTTTAACGTGGAAGAGTATATCATTTCGTATAATTGTAAAAAATGCAGTTAAAAATAATCATAAAATTTGACTTTCTTCGGGTTATTAAACATTAAAATTGCATTTGGAATGGCAAACAAGCTTACTCAATTATTGGATAAATGGGAGCGTTAAGTGCACTTGGGGTGTTTAATATTTCACCAATGAATTTATGATTAATGAACTTTTTTTGTTCTATTTATTTTTATTTTTATTTTGGTACAACTTTGAAGTTTTTTTTGTCACGCAATGCTTCCCTTCGGTTGCTATGAAAGGACAAAAAAAGGTCATTCGTTCTGAAGTGACGTCGTTTCAATAAAGCAAAGTAACTGCTGAACATGCAATCCAACTTAATGCGATAGAAAGGTCCTTTGGAAGGAAGAAATATTTTAAAAGAATTTAGGTCGAGCTGATAGCCTTGGGAGGGAAATATTATTTTAAACAAAAAAGCATTTTCAATATTCCAAAAATATTTTCAATTTTATTTTCTTCATTTTAGTTAATTAACCCATCAATGACCTGGTAATAATATTAAAAATATTTCTCACTATTCTTCACGAATTTTATTTGAATTTACAATAAAAATTTAAAATCAACACGAAAATATTTGAGTTAAGCGGGTTAATAACAATTTTGAGTGATCGTGCGATTTCGAACACGTTACAACAGCGCATACGTCATAGAAAAAACAATATATAATTTTTTGTTGTTGTTGTAATCATAAATCATAGGATTTTTGACGGCCTTCTAGGAACCTTGAAGTGTTTTTAGCTTGCCATAGCCAAATATATTACTACGTTCTCTCGCCAAAAGAATTTTTACATAAAATCATCTTAAGAGACAAAGTTTCGAAATAAAATATATTAATAGCATCTAAGTGGGCAATCGATTCGTGAGGTTTTAAAGAAAATTACATAAAATATGTTCTATTGGCTTTAATCAAAAATAAAAATGTCTAATGATCTTCATTATCAAATTATTTCCGGTCTCTTAAATTTGATGATTCGTACCTACTTAATCATCTGACATAATATCATAAGAGCTGAAACAAAAAGTGACCACAACTCAACCAAAGTTTATTCTTGAAATATTTTTTACCCTCATTATCATCGTAATAATTATCTTCATCATGATTTTCAACATCATCCCAGTTACCATCGTATTCATCATTGTCATTATCTTCATCTTCAGCATCATTATCGTCATGAACATCATTATTGTCATCATAATTATCATAGTCATCATCACCACCGTCTTCATAATCATCCCCATCATCCTTATGATCATCATCATTATCATCACCATCATCATCATCATCATTATTATAATCATCATTATCATAAACTTTATTACCATAATTTTTATAAAAATTATCATTATTGTCATAAGCTTCTTCATCATCATCGTAACCGTAACCATCATCACCGCCACCATCATTGTCATTATTACCACCATCATCAATATCATGATCATCATCTGCACCATCATTATCATCACTATCATTATCAGTATATTTCATCATCATCATCATCATGATTATAATCACAATCATAATCTTCACCATCATCATCGTCATCATCATCATCATAAACATAATATTCACCATCATAATCGTCATCATCATCATGCATCATCATCATCATCATTACCTTCATCATTCATCATTATCACCATGATAATAATCATTGTCACTATAATGATTGTCATCATTATCATCATGAACATCATAATAATCACCATCAACATAATTGCTGTCATGATTGTCATCATCAACTTCATCATTGCCTTTTAATTGACTTATTCGACTATTTTTTTTATGTGTACTCGATTTTTTCTATGGGATTAACTGGGATCTACCTTTTTAAAGCCGACTTTAAATGGAAATCGCTTTCAAAAAAGCTTTTTCAAAGCAATTTAAGCTTCAAAGTTGTCGCCCGATCTTTATCCAAGACACATTAAAAGACTTTTTGGTCTAAGATCTAAAAAAAAAAAATTAATAATAATAAAATAAAATTTCTTGTGGGCATAGAAAACCTTTCACCTTGACCACTCAAAGCACAACTGATAAAAATTGACTGGAATAAGTAATAAAAAAAATAAAAAATAAGAGAAACGGTACTTAAAATATGTCATTAAGTTTATTACCTATTAGGCGTATAAATGGTGGGCGGTTCCGAGTGCCATCAATATTTTTTAAACAAATTGAACTCATAATGGCTGGGCGTTTTTTTGGAGAGCTTTCAGAACCAAAACCAAACGGAAGAAATAAAATTTAATAACGTTTTTATCGATTTATTTAATACTATAAAATTAAAAAGAATTATAGACTCGGGCTTTGGAAGTGTTGAATTTCTGGTTACATGTTTTTTTGAAAACAAAATAATTGTGCGCACTCATGACGCCAATCTATTCCAAGACCATTGATTAACACAGTCGAATTTCCGTCGCTCGAATTTTCTTTAACTAGAACTGATTATAGCGGCAATGTCGCTTAGAAAGCGTTATTTTACATAAAATTCCCTAAATCGCAGTAAATTATTTAGATAATGGTCATCATAGATATAGGTACCTACCTACTTATATTATTATTAAGTAGGCTGTAAAGCACCACGACCTAAAAGATCTTTTGTGCAGCCCGTATTCCTTTAGGATAATTTAAGACTATTAAAGAATCTTAGAATTTCTAAAGGACTAAAACGACTAATTGCTTGAGGGACCATTATTCTTGCCCCTAACAGCGAGTCTGCGCCTAGCCGCAGCAGGGCAAGTACATAAAACATGCTCTGCTGTTTCCTGCTCTGACTTGCAAAGTCTACAGAGATCTTCGTTTATCACCCCCATCTTTTTCAGGTGATATTTCAGTCTACAGTGCCCCGTTAAGAGTTCAGTATAGATTTTGATATTGTTTCTGCTCAGGTTAAGTGTAGCTTCCGCCCTGATGGTCGTGAGACTTATGAGCCTTTTTGCCTGTCGCATGCCCTTGTGGGCTCTCCAGCATTCATTTAGGCTTTTCTCTTCCCATTTCCTAATCAGGTCGTTACCTACTTATATAGATGCTTGGATATATTTCAAAGGATTTCTTGTATCAAGTCACTATTTTTTGCACGTCCATTGAGAATTAGGACGATCCTCAAAACGACAATGAGATATGGGGCATCTGAGAATGATCCAAAAATTAAAAGGAATTTTTTCTTTTGTGTCAAAAATTAATTTAAAAAACTGGGTCAACCATTTCTTTCAAAATCGAAAATATATTAAATAAAAATAAAAAATAATTTAACAAATACGAGAAGAGAACAAGCAAAACACCTTCTCGAAAACACAAAAATGAAAAATGATTTTGGAAAACACGGTCAAAGACGAGTATTTATAGCATTTAAATATATCAATAAATATTCAAAAAAAAGTCCAGACGATATCAGTCACGTCTAAATTTCATTTAAACTTCAGATTGCGTCTGCGCGTGCGCATTAATGATGCTCACCAAGTTGATTAAGAAACAAAAAATTGAGTTTTATTTTTTAATGTAAAATCGATCTCCCTTTTTTGTTTTTACTCCCGGCTTCATTTTTATTATTCATCTTGGAAAGTGCATGCATCGATTTGTTCTTTTTTTTTTATCAACTTATTGAGCACTATCAGCGATTTAAGTAATTAGCATATTTTGATTTTATTTTTATTGGAATTTTTGTTTAATCAACAAGCGACGCCAAGTTATCGCTTCGAAAAGGAAAAACAAATTGTAATGAGAATATGAATACGTGTCATTAACACCAGTTCACACTTGACACAAAACTGAAATGTTTGTATATTTTTAATATAAAAAGAAATGTAGAACAAATTTTCTAATTTGATATTCGAAAGTTTTCCACAATCAATTTTCAAGCGATTGAACCGTTCAGTGTAAACACACTATAAACCGTAAAAAAAAAAACATAAGAACAA
This sequence comes from Chlorops oryzae, assembly GCA_020466095.1. Taxonomy (NCBI): domain Eukaryota; kingdom Metazoa; phylum Arthropoda; class Insecta; order Diptera; family Chloropidae; genus Chlorops; species Chlorops oryzae. Next base: position 2,952,052 of record CM035807.1, on the reverse strand, counting down.
GTATCAATTTCAATTGTTTATTGAAACAAACTGAAATGACAATGAATTAATGACTGCCTGAGATGAGAACTTCCATCGAAATGAGACGATTGTGATGCAATTTCAAGAACGAGCTTTTGTAATCGCTGCAAATAATTTTTGAGTCAATTGACAACAAAGTGAAAAGGCATTGTTAGGCTTGGTGTCAATAAAAATCTGAGGCACATTAAACTGTTTAAAATATAGGTCTTGAAATTGATATTTTGCTCAGATGCTTCAATGGAAAGATTTGAATGCAAATTAAGACGTGTAATGGAATAACAAGTTTGGATTAGGGCAGGTTGCCTTGGTTAAGAAGTTTTTGAATTGCCTCCAAGAAGACAAAGCCACTTTCACCTGTTCTAAGATTCTATGTGAAGTTATTTTAAGAGAAACAACTACTTTATTTGGATGTGGGTTATGATCAAACGGCAGCTTCTTGTTTTCCAATCAATTTCAGGAGTTGCTTAGAGAACAATGAACGATCCTATTCTATCCTAAAAATAACCTATAGACCACATTGTTTACTTTATTAATGAATAATTTTTCTTAAAGAAATTTATTCAATCGTTTCGAATCTCTTCATTTTTTTCTATTCATCTCCAACTACACCCTGAATAATTACAAAGGTACCAGTTGTAGTCCCTACTAATGTATCTGCCAATCTATTGAAGTGTCTTTTTTTTAACATTGGGTTGTCATTGAAATATCAGCACTATCATATGTGACTACTCCAAGAATAGCCCAGTTGTGGCCACTTGGGATACATTTGTACCAAATGATTCGAATTACAAGTAATTGTAATGGAAAAAATTTTGTAATTGGACTGTCCAGGTCTGGAATTAAATAACATTCTCCCGTAGAATTATTTCCCACAAGACCTTCTTGGGATTCATTCAGAGTCTATTTGATTGCCATTGATGAAATATTATGAATTTGGACTAGTCACCCTCAGAAAATACATGTAGGTGTGGCCCCTTTTTGTAAATCGATCTCGGCCTTATATCAAGGTAAGCTCTGTGGGACCAATTTTTTAAAATACCGTTTCTCCTTACGTAGAAAATGCAAGAATCTCTATAGAGCTTTCACAGAATCTTCCTTTATTCGACTGTGGCAGAAGAGGAAGGATTAATTTTTTTAAATGGTTTCAAGCATTCAAGAAAAAAAAAAATTATTTCCCCATCAAATACTGAGTCAAAGCATTGATCTAGAAGGAAACAATAAAATTCACTTGGCTTTGGCAATATTCAGCCCGATTCTGAATAGACCAGCGGAATTTTTCTGAGCGGATTTGAAAAAAAATTCTCCCATTCTAAGAACACTGGGAAGGGCATATAAAAGGGAGCGAGAACTTCGAACATTTTTTAGCAGAGGGCATCACGTTCTTTCCTTTATCGACGCTCAGAATACTTCCTTTTTCCGCGGAGAAAAAATTCTAGGGAATAAATTCCCGGGGAATATTCATTTAGAAAAGGTAGGACTGATTTGTAGGTACTTATATGAAAATTTATTAAAATTACCAAACAAAGACAGTTCGCCCTTTTCATGCAAAATTACTAAAAATTTAAGGTTGCATAATTTGCAAAGTGCCTCCAAAGTAAACAAAAACCACAACAATTCCGTTCACTTCTCAAACATAAACATAAAATTAGCATTTGCATGCCACTTAAAACAAGTAAAAAAAAAAAAAAAATAAATTATTTTGAAAAATTTGAAATTTCTGACACCTTAATGTAGACCATTGGCAAGCACACGCTAAAGATTCTATTCCATTTGAGATGTGTTAATTTCTGTCGAAATTGTCGCACTTGCAATTTTACAATAGATGACATCATTTTATTTTGTTTTATTTTTATTTTTCTTTCTTTTCTTTTTATTTTTTATGGGAATTAATTTTTTAATGTCTTAAGACTGTGCGCACAACAAGCGAAATTAATTGAAATTTACTTTTAGTGAGTATTTAATGTCCACTTGAGGATCAAAATGTCAATAAAAATTGCCAAAAATAGAATTTCATTAAATAAAAAAATTTGAATATTTAATAGAATTTTTTTAGAGGCCTCATTGGGGAATGAAAAAGCATTGCCATAACGGAGCCATTTACTTCAGAGGCTTCCAAAATAATATCTCTGTTTTGTCTTCGCGGAACTTAAGAAGTGATTACTTTAGACAACAGACACATCAAGGGCCCGAATTCATTGACCTTCGATGGTAAAATCAAGTATGGATCATTGTCACGCACCTCAAAGCGACTGTAAGACAATTCGGCGCCGACAATTCATTTCGGCTCTAATTGTCTTATCTGTGAAATGTTACCACAAAAAATGACATAATTCATCAGTTTGGCTACCCATAGTCGGAAATAAGTTACCGTGGAGATTAACCACAAGCAAATTCCTTGAAATTTACCCCCATTTCGATGGCTATGAATCACAAAATTTTGTCTCGCTTCCTCGTGGATTTAATTTCTTAAAAGCTAATACGAAGAAGCTCTTCTGCTATTTTTTTTTTTTTTGAAATTTATTTTTGTCGATCATTCTTTTTCTGTTTTTCAGTTGCGTGCCTCTCTTTTCAAGGTCAATTTGACCATAAAATTTAGTTCGTTCTCTTTTACCCCAATTTTTGTGTTTGTTCGCAAAAAAAAAACGTGTGAGGAAAACAAGAATTTTATTGGCAAAAAATAAATTAGCACAATATCTTAATCTGAGAAAGCGTTGATATCGACGGTTTTTTTTACTTAAGAAAAAAATTAAATATATAATATAAAATATATATGATTAGGTAAATATATAATAAATATAAAGGTATATTATTAAATATAAAACATTAAAAAAAAAAGAATCAATGAATAAATGCTATAATAATTTGAGGGAGATTAATAATTGTTATCAAAGTAACTAAAAAAATTAACATTGCAACAAGTGCGATAAGTCCATATTTCCTTAAAAATGGCATAATAATATGCTTGCAGGATTTCCCGGGATTTGAAAATGGATTGAAAGAAGTATCTGGACGTCTAGAATATGAAAAGAATGTGTGAAGTAGTTTAAGTTAATTTAAATTATATTTTATATATACTTGGGAAAGGGAAGAGCATTCGGTTCTGAACGACCTATTCCGGCTGGATTGAGGCTTGCCTCCGATTCTGCTAAAATTTCCAGGATCAGCTCAATTTTTCCCTATAGAGAATTACAACAAACGAATAAAATATATATAATTTCTTTGTTTTCATAGCCTGACTGACTTACTGCATAGTTCGATGCGACTCCATTTTTATTGCCTGTCGGCTTTATTGGCCCCCTGAGGGGAAACCAGCCTTTGACTTTTTTATCTTTAAATAGATTTATTGCCTTCCGTTTGACATTATGATGACCTTCTCGGAAAATATTCGATCCGCCAAATGGACGCCAACCTTTTTCAAATTCAATGCTAATTTCATTGCATGCACTCGCCGTCGCATATGGTTCAGGGAAATTCGAGAGATTTATTTCGAATGCCGCTAAAAAGTCATCCTTCGAGATGACATCATTGTCCCAAAGTTGTATATAAAGCATAGCTGGTTGTTTCGTCTCATATTCGGCGAGTCTGCCAGCTCTACGCTTGCAGATCATCTGGAAAAGAAATTTTTTTTCTCTTCAATATTGTTTTTTATTTTTTCGGATCAATTTTAGTGCGAACCATATCCTCAGGGGGTGAATATTTAATTGGGAATACCATGCGCCAATTAAAACTTCCCTTGCCATTGAGGCAACGATAGTGGGTATCGGTCTCTTGAAATCTGTGTACATCATTGCACCAGCTTCAATGAGGAATATTCGATGAAATTTTAATTAAAATTTAACGCGGTTCTCCGAAATTCTTACCCACGAACAAAAATATCACTCATTCTTGCACCAAAAATATTCTTATCATCACGAGTGATGTCCTCACAGTTTAGAATACTAACGCGAAACTCATAGTTCAGGGGTTCCAGCGGTGTTATGTCAAGCGGCGGTGGTATATGCGAATTACCATCGTATAATTCGACCCAGAGTTGTATTTTGCCCTAAGGTATAAATTTTAAAGTATTATGTTTTTATTCTCCTTCGTGTGTTCCGAGTGTCTTACCTGTTCTATACCCGGACTATTTGCAATGAAGAGAGAACGAGTCTCAACATGCTCTGGAACAAGCACATAACCAAATGAAGGCAATTTATTCAAGTTATTCAAGACGACCAAGCTTAGTCGTTCTTGAAGGTCATCGTCTAGAGGGAAATTTTTTTTTTTGAAATTTATTTTGTAACATTCGGAAGTAGGTACCTAAAGTATGAAACTCACGATTCCAGCTAGTTGTTACCTCACTGTCATCGGTGAATTTTTTCCCATCGATAATTATTTTATTTTCATGAAATTTTGGCGCTTCGACGTTATTCTTTTTACATAGATCGTTGAGCAGTTCCGATGGTGTCATAACGTCACGCCATTCATTGTAACCCGATCTAAAGTCAAAAATAGTGACTCATATACAAATCTTATAACCACATGAAGATTTAGAAACTTACTTGTTATATCGATGGTTTAAACCAAAGGTAGCTCGATGCTTTGTCCGCCAACGATCTTCCAGATCGATAATAGTTGACCCGATTAGATCATCTTTTAAAGAATTCCGATCGTACACTGTTATCTCAAGTAAATGGTCTCTAAAAAGATTCTATCATTCCGAATAGGACCTTGAAGAAGTTCTTACCTTACCTTGGCAATAAACCATCAATCTCAAAGCATTTTCCAAATACAGGATTGCATTGATTCGGTATATAGTTCATTTTATTATTAAGACTTTTCGTTCCCAGCCGTACCCTAACAAAGGCATCCGAGGGGTTATTTCGATCACGTGGCCTTAGATGAATGCATTGTACAACATAGACACGTGCAACGATTTTGCAGAGCTCAGCCAAAAGTTGTATTTTAGTCTGGTGTTCCGGGCTTAAAGCAGCGGCCAACGGGATCAGAGTTGAATTATCCCTACAAATGCCTTTGTCACACTGACAAGGTGTTATTCTTATCTTAAGCTTCAGTGTTGCATAGATCTCTTCTTTTGGAATGGTGTTTTTCTTGTTCTTAATACCATGAACCATAACGATGGGCTCGGCCCAGTCATGCATGAAACTAAATTCCGGATATTTTTCCAATTCTTTATCGAAAATAGTTAGACAATGCTTGTTCGGGTTAAAGTTTAGCGTGTTCTAAATTCGATAAAAATAGAGAAAGGAAAACATGTTAAAAACATTTTGAAAGTCAGGTCCTAACAATTCATTTGAACCTTATTTGTGGAGTTGTAAAATTTCGTCCACCAATTGAAGCTACTTTCGTCCACAAATGGTCCTTTGATGGGATTTTTTATCAGGTCGGGTCTTGTCGTCCACACTCGTAGCATCTTATACCATATTGTTGTTGTCTCTTCTCGTCGAGGTTTCTCTTGCTTTTCTTCCACAAGCACCGAGGAAAAAGGATCGTTCGCATCGGGTTCCCTTTCGACACACCAAGTAAAAGTATTTTTCTGCAAAAATCGCTTTGAATTCGGCAAAATCATAGCGCCCACTGTTGACTCTTTGCTACCGCTCACTAAAACATCTGTCGCAATAATTGTCGGCCAATATTCCAGTTGTTCGGGTAAATTCTGTAAGGAAGCAAAATAGTTTTACACATTTCATAGCCCAATAATTCAATTGTACGAATGTAGAAGAATTTTAGTACCACAATTCCGGAAGCATAGAGTACCAAGAAGTTAATGCTATTCCTCATGCGAGAAGATGTTAGACCGCTAGACAAAAGTAATTCACCCATCATGATTTTAACACGATGCCGGCCAGAAAATGACTTCATATAATTTCGGAAACCAGCGAAAACAACTTCGAGACTACAAAATACAAGAAACATAAAAATATTTATTGCAATTCGAAGGAGTATGAGAAACAAACAACTCACACGAAGTTCTTCATAGTCGGTCGTATGCTCAATGGAATTCCAAGCGTTGTAGTTGGTTCGAATAGACTTTCGTCTTCCTTTTGTGGTTTATTGGTTTGTATGAATTCAGCGGAAGCTAAAATTTCGGCACGAACCATTCCGTTGACACAAATGGGAATCCATTTCATGAGCGGTGGCGATAGTCGCTTTATTTGCCTATATTTTCGTTGATATGAGCCACTTACAGCTTCGCCGAGGCTAATTTTATCGAAACGTTCCCTGCTTATGACCGAGGCATTCATCAGACCACAACCGAGGTAATCATTTGCCGTATTCCTATCGATGTCGTACAATTCGATAGCAATTACAGGCGGATTCATTTGATACCAAACCATCAGACCGGGTAGTTTAACATTCTCGAAACCGATTACAATATTCCAAGTGGGTGACAATGAAGCCGGTACCGAAGCCGTCTGTGCTGTATAACCATTGAAGACAACCCGAGCAAATGCATCACATAGTCCGGATCGATCATGTCCTGGACGAACTTTTGCCTGATAAATGAATATATGACATTTGAAGTAACAATAAACTGTCGTTGGGCAATAGTAGAACTTTTCCGGTTGTAACCATTCTTCGAGGATTTCATCGAGAAAATTAGCCTTTTCATTTTCGGCAATCAAGCCAAGACAACCTTGTACGATTCCAGTTATACATCCACAACTGTTGCATGTGTGTTTGCAGTTGATGTCCTACGAAAAGCTTTTTCAATCTTCTGATGGAAGTTTTCGGGAAATTTCATACACACCTTGAATACAAAATGACGTAAACACCAACAGGAATTGCTTGGACTTATCTCTCTACCTGCGGGTGTATTGAGATAAGTCTTCGGATTGACGCGGCAAGTAGCAACTTCTTTGTTTCCCACACTCAATACTAAGAAGAGTTCTGGCAAATCATCCTGAACACGTAAAATACAAAGCATATTGAGGAAATTTTTATATTGACCCAGAAGTTGTTGGATTATATCATCCATTGTTGCTTCAATTTGGAACGTGTTGGCATCTTTTAGCGCTTGTAACAAAACGTTTGTCTGATCTAGAAAAGTTCGCTAGCCCAGGGAAAAAATTAATTATTTAAAAAATTTAATAGGAGTTAAAGTCTCAAGACCAACTTACGATAGCTTCCTGCATATAAAATATTCGATTCGTATCCCACGGCGTTGGGTCCGTATAATTTGAATACTCTAATCGTTTTTTGCCGACTCCTTCCTTCACCTTTGATTGCATTGCTTGTATTATTGTCCTCAAACATTTGCGTTGCATCTCAAAGTCTTCGTGGTATTTTATTTGAAAAAGCTTGAAATCCTCAATTTCGACTTTCTGAAAATATATCATTCAGAGGTTTGATGGTTTTTATATTTTTAACCCATAAACCCACCATAAAATCCATAATTTCTTGAATAAAGTAATCACTATCGTATTTGTGTCGATGATCGGGCAATTCCGCTACGATGTTAATTACTTTATATGGAGCGATCTTCTGGAAGTATTTCAGCTTTCTCTCGATTTTTTTCTTGTTCCTATAAACTTCAGTATCACAGTCAAGAAATGTAGAAGTGTGCTCTATAAGAAGCAACAGTAAATGAGAGTAGCATATAGAAAGTATAACAACTTACCAGCCAGTTCCATATGGATTCTACAATGACCTAAAATTCCGTGTAGAAAATATCCATGGAGAGGTAAAAACTGCACGCTGAAAACTTCGTTTTGCCACCATCTTGTATTGTCACTGAGAAAAACCTTACTCATGATCATTTCACGGGGTGGAATTTTCTCTACAAGACATTCGGCTCGGACCTCAATAAGCAAGCGACCAATATATTCAGTTGGATTTGTTAGGCCATAGAAATGCAAGAACGTTGGGCCTATCTTCGGTTTTCCTGTGAAAAATGTTCGCAGTGCATTTTTTGTTACTTTATTTCAGTGAAATTTTTTTTGTAATAAGACCTTAAGGTGTACCAAATCAGGGGTACGAAATCGTGGATAAATTCTAGAAATTGACCCTTTTGCATAACTGTCCTTCCATGGGAGATTTCAATATTGTGTGTGTCCCTTAATTAAACTATTCCCAGTTTCAAGACAATTGGAACTCCCCTTGTAATCTACTTTGATATATTTTTGTCCCACTTGTTAACCCTTCTTTCACCAGCATTATTTGACAAGATTTCTTTACTTTATGCTTTGAATCTTACCATTAAAAGCAATTTCGTTGAAATGTAATTCATATTCAGCAACGCATCGCCATTTCCTGCTCTCGTGACAGAAGATCTGAACAATGAAAGTTTCTGTCAACGATGGATATATCCAGGGAAATGTAACGTTCTCGTTAAACGCCGGTTCCTTTGACGATTTAATAACTTTCGTTCTCCCCTTAAACGGATGGAATATGAACTGTAAGGAAAAAGATCGTAAAATCTAATTGGAGTGATCTGATATCAATAAAAGCACCTGTATATAGTAGTCGGCCTTCTTTGTGAAAATCCCATAAAAGAAGGAAACGGTATACCGTATATTGCATTCCACTTTCGGGTCAATAATCGTTAGTAAATTTCTGAAAGTATTTTTAAATTAATCTTTACGAACCAAACAACAAATTAAATGCAACTAACTTCTTTATATCATCATAATCTTTAGTACCGTCCCCATCTAAATGATTTTCCTCTTCGACTTCTTTCAGCAGCAGGTCCGTATTCGAGGCTTCGGTTATGATTGCCAAATCGATTTGTAGGTAACCTTTTTGACTTGAATCTTTCGATCGACTTTCGTTTTCCAACGGCTCCTCAAGGCGTCCCCATTTTTTAAAGAAATAATGATTTGGCTGCGCCCAAACTGTGCTCAAATCAATTAGCAACTCAGCATGGACAGCACCGAAGCCACAGTAGGTCGATTTCCGAACTTCATATGAAATTGTCTTGCGTAGTAGTTCGCTCAATGTGCATTTCAACTCGAAGACAAAGTACTAAAGGCGATTGTTTTTTGTTTGTATTGTTTTATTTCAATTTGAAACGTAAAATTTTTAATTATACATTTTCGCTTACCTCATTGTAAAATGGATTTTCGGAACTTGGAAAGATTTTCGTCGATTTTGATGTCTTATCGAGGGTAACTCGAACGAATGTGTCCGTGGTAAAGAGCCCCAAAAAACGAGCTTTGTGCACGGCTGTACAGACGAGGAATTCTTGCACCATATTCGAAAAGCAATCGAATTGCTGCATTTTGGGACGGATCTTGCTTCAATAGAGATGGATTTGAAGTGCGTCTGTGAAGAACTTTTTTTGTTTCAGACGTTTTTATTTTTATTTGAAACTTTTCAAGGAAACTCAATGAAAGAAAATTGATTTGTTTCGAAGTTTTCTTCTTACATTTTGATATAAAGAAAAGGTATTGAATCAATTTCTTTGGCCGTGCTTACATTAGGGAGATTGTTGCTGAAATTCACCTCTGAAGCCTCTTTCTTCTTTACACAGCGAAAACCTTGTCTCGAATATATAGTTTTTATTCGCTTATTTTGACACTTCAATAAAAAAACTCCAATTCTGATCGAGTTGCCGGTGCGTGTGACGAAGCCTCTTCCTTTCCCCGTACGTTTCTTACCCTCAAATTTCGAGTTGCCTCGACAAAAGTCTTCAAATATTAACACGAACTTTCATGAAACGAAATATAAATCTGTTCCCGTACTGCACGAAACTGTCCAATTTTGCCCAATTTTCATACAGTTTTCAAAAAATTGGGCTGTCTTGTGTAGTACGGGAACAGACCCATTATAATTTCGGCTTGGTATAAGTCGACCCTCACAAGAAGATAAACACATTCATTTAAGACTTCTAAATCTGCATATTATGAGGATTCATACTCCCCTAATTCGAGATCGGGACTTAAAAATTACTCATTTATGACTCTAAATGTTTTCTGGGGAGTTTCTCATTCGAAAGATTGTAAATTTGAGTTCAAACAACCAAAAAAAATTAACCCCGACTCGAATTAGGAAATTTTTTGTATAGTTTCTTGCCTCCAAGTAGGGCCATGAAGGGTTAACTTCCCAGCTTTGGTGCCAGATATTTGCAATAAATTACCGATCAGGTGGAAAACAAGGTTACCTTGGTATAAAAACCGTCAAACATGCACCGAAATAATTTCAATACAAAGAGGAAAAGCAATTCTAACAATTTCGGTGTTTTAAAGCGATCACTTCTATTCTACGGGGTGGCTATAAATATTTTTAATATAATAAAAAAAGCGATTCGTTTTTTAAATACTCCTCCGATTCACTGATAAGACTTCTTATGAGGAATTTGTTTCCACGTCTATAGCTGAAACTTACTTACAGCCTGTAAGAATAATTACGAAAAATTCTTCAATAAGTCGAGAGGTCATACAGTGTAATTGTCACATAATGCCAGATATTAAAAAGAAATTTCTTCTAATTGGGCGCAACCAAAGCTTCCATTTGTATAAATCGAAAATGTTATGAAAGCATAATCCTCTATGTTTACATTAATAAATAAAGAAAAATAGGGGATAAATGTACTTTCACACAACCAAGCAAACCAGGAAGGTCAAATCAATTAGAAATATTGATACTTCATAAATCTTTTGAGATCGAATTTTTTTCTGGATCTCATTCAGTAAATAAAACGGAAATATTTTTCTTGATTTCTATGACAGAATTCACGAATTGGAAAACGAATTAATTCCACAGACGCTCGTTTTCTCTTAAACCGAAAATGGATGTCTCCTTTTATTCCCTCCATCCAATTGATCACAAGGTTATCAACACAATTAGAAGAGTTCACGCGTCAAAGTCACAATTATTAATCAAATTTCGTTCAAGCGTTCAATTGTGATGTAGTTTACCCAATTCAGCTCAATTATGAAACAAAAATTCGTTTTGATAGGAATTAAGAATATTTATTTCGAATGTAGGCTAAATGTGTGATTGTTTTCTATTTTTCTTTTTTAATCGTTGTTTTTGTTTTAAGATCTTTTTTTTTTTGGGTCTTAAAGTGACAAAAATGATTTACATCTGCAATTAAGACGGCTACGTATTTAAAAGCTAAATGACTCAGTGTCTGGAATGTAATTTAAAAGGCGAAGGAGGCTATACGGGAGTAGGTGGGAACAGTGGCGTGTCCAGAGAAAGAGTGCTTTGATAATGCTTAAATTTTCCACAGTGGTGTATTGAACAATTATAAGACATTAACTCAAAAAAATTTGGGGGGCGCTAGAACAAGTTTAGAGAGTTATGGACCAAAAACCAAAAAAATCGGAAAAATTCATGGCGTCCGATTTGGATAAAAATTTATATATAGAATAAGTGAAAAATTCGAAGAATTTTTGGCGTCAACATTTTTTCAAGAAACGGGTAACAACTAGTCTAGTTTTGGTCTAGTTCCAAACTGGTCCAAAAAGGACCAGTTTTTTAAAAAAATTTTAGTGCTAAAATTCTTCGAATTTTTCACTTATTCTATATATAAATTTTTATCAAAATCGGACGCCATGAAGTTTTCCGATTTTTTAGGTTTTTGGTCGATAACTCTCTAAACTTCCTCTAGCCCCCCACAAATTTTTTTGGGTTAATGTTTTATAATTGTTCAATACACCACTGTGGAAAAATAAGCACTATCAAAGCAATTTTTCTCTGGACACGCCACTGGGTGGGAAGTAATTTCACTGAGCCAATGCGAGCCCCCGGACCCTAGAAAAAAACACATTTGTATACATATGATTGAGACTTGGGTTAACATGGTATTTCAAAAGTCTCTCGTGTGGGCATCTAACTAGAGCTGCAGCCACAGACGAACAGTCGCGAACTCTGATCAATGGGATTTCCATTGTCAATGTTCACTTTTTAGCCGTTCAGGGTCGTAGTACAATACTTTGCCCACTGTGCGTATATAACCGAGTCTTCAAGTTACTTTGGCTCAGCGTGTTTTTCGGAAGTTTTTGCTCTAATTTATTAAATTACTTTTTTGAACATTTACAAAATTGCGTCTGCGGCTTTGTTCTTATGTTATCTTTTCGTTTGTCATCACTTCCCATACAAATTTTTCCTAATTGGGAAGACACTTGTGACCATATGTTGCCAGTTGACTCGTTTTATTTAATTTTTTCTTCTCGTTTGTCTGTCATTTTGTCTGGCGTGTCTCGATTTTATGGAACTTGTCAATTTTTGCTTTAATGAAAATTCTTTTCATAAATTCATTGATGGTTTCGTGTTCCGTTTTGTTATTCTCTTTCTTCGATTTTGCTCAAGGCCCTACATTGCTCAATTTGGCTAATGATATTCGAATTGACAGAATGTTGACAACTTTTTTTTTAAATTTATTTTTTATATGCAAATTTCTGTGTCTTTCTTTATTGTGAAAAATTTATGTATTTCATGTATATTCATGATCATTTGTTTGTTTTTGTTTTTTTTATTTTCTTTATTTTTTTTATTTTTTTTAATGATTGCTATGGTGGTCCCTTTTGCTGTAGTTTCTTTGTCTCTCTCTCAATCGGCTTTCTGTTTCTATGGAGAGAATGGCGCGAAATAGAAAATACCCCTAAAAAGACGAGTAATTTTACCTTTTATTGAGAAACGAAAGGTATAGAGCCATTATAAATAGATGTAAAAATGACTCATTTTAATGGAACCATAAAAGAGGGGAACACAAAATCTTGGGTTGGTTACATGCTCCTCGAGTTTATGTTTATTTCAATTCGTTCCGATTTACCTTCGCAGTGTGTACATAATTACGAAATATTCACAGTGTAACCTCATTCATAAATTCTTGTTTGGCCTTATCTCAGCTCAAGATAAAAAACAAAAACCTACACGCCTTCATTAAATAAACACTGAAAAACATATCGGGGAACATTCATTACATGCCAGCTATAATTAAAGACTGTTCACTTTAAAATTTGGGACTTTTACACCGCCGACCTATTTGATGGGAAGAATTAAAAGAAAGATAGTATCAAAATGTGCCCCATTCATATCAACTTTGGCAATAAAATTCATCTGAATTACTCTCTGCTCTTTCGAAAATTTTATAATCACTGTTATTTGATAACTTAGGCATAACTTTGTTACACCCCGTTTACACTGGATGCGTTCTCAGATGGGCTCCAAATTTTGTATTCATCTATGCATTAATTGGTGCAGGTAAATTTCTTGATGGTATAAATTGTTCCGTTGTGCTTGTTATATATGGGACGCAACAACAGTTTGAGAATATACGTTGTTGGGTACACTTTAGTCAATAAAAGATTATGATTTTTTTCTCATAGTGCTGTCTTTCAATCAAAAAAGCAATAAACCAATCGAAATTTATTTCCAAATATATGGGAGATCATAAAGCTCAGATTTTAGTGTCAAAGATCGACATTGGTCAAGATCAATTTCGTTTCCTCGAAAATTTATTTGTACCTGATTTCCCCCAAAAGGCATCGAAGCATAAGCTTTGCATAATTTTTTAAGCTTAATACCGCAATAAATGTCGAGCAATATTTTAACGGAATATATCAAAACAAAATGACGTCATTCGGACAAAAAGAATAGAAGCGAAATTTTCTTACGGAATAAAGAAAAAACAAGAAAAACCAAACGAAGAAACTAAGCCGACGAAATTTATTGATTTTTGTTAAGCACTTTAACACGCAGAAAATAAAATATAAAAAAAAATGGTATAAATAAATTTCGCTTAGAGCTCTTCAAAACAGTGCAAATATTTTGGAAAAACTAAAAATCTCATAAAAAAATTTAAAATTCCGTGACTTAAGGCTTTTGCGGATTGTTTTTATGCCAGATAAAATATCATTTATGTTGACACAAAAAAATGTGGCATAAATTATGCCTACCGAATGTTTTGCCGAAGAGAGATCTTAGATCAGCCGAATATTAATACATTTTCACATATACATATACACATATATATGAGAGTGTGATTGTGATGAACAATTGAGATAAAGCAAATCCGAATTATTTATGCGACAATTTGAAGCACGAAGAGGGTAATAAAAATTAGACATAAATAAGAAGTCGCATGGTCAAGGCTCGTTATAATTGCAATTAATGTCAAATATAATGTGATAAAAAAGGGTTTTATGGATTTCGGGACAAATTATTTATATATTTATAAATAGTTTAAATAATTTATGCCCAAAAATGTGAACTCCTTATGTTCCGAAAAACGTATTGAAAAACATCCATAAAACGAAGTGTGTGGCCGCCCTTCGATATTCTTTGGCATTGCGTCATCGAGAACTCAGTCACTTTAAAAAATAAAAACTTATACCGGCTTGAAAAAAAATTTCACCCACACAGAATAGTAACGGTAGAGCGATACATAACCTTGAATCAATAGAGTTTTGGGTGTACATGAGTGTATATCGATACATATGTTTTTCTATGTATGTGTCTAAATTTATTTAACAATTAATATCGAATCGTTGTTTGCTTTTGCCACAGCTGAGCTATTTCCCCGGCGGAGTCTCGAAATATGTATGTATGTATGTATGTTTGTTGGCGGCTATAATTTTATAGATCTCACCTTAAGTGTGTTTTTCTCTTACGGAAGCTTCGATTGTTTTCTAAGTTTAGATTGTTTTCTTATCAATATTTGATGAATATCTTACCTAAGCCGATTATAATCAGTTATCTATGTTTAAGTTTAAGGTTAGTTATTTGCTGTTTTGCTTAAATACACATACTTGAACTTTAACATAGAGTATAACGGAAGGGAACTAGTATTCTTCTATCTTTTTGTTCTTGTTCTTCTTCTTATTCTTGGCCTTCTTCTTCTTCTACTTGGTCTTCTTCTTCTTGGTCTTCTTTTTGGTCTTCTTCTTCTTGGTCTTCTTTTCTAGTGTCTTCTTCTTCTTGGTCTTCTTCTTCTTGGTCTTCTTCTTCTTGGTCTTCTTCTTCTTCTTGGTCTTCTTCTTGGTCTTCTTTTTCTTTGTCTTCTTCTTCTTTGTCTTCTTCTTCTTGGCCTTCTTCTTCTTGGCCTTCTTCTTCTTGGCCTTCTTCTTCTTGGTCTTCTTATTCTTTGTCTTCTTCTTCTTGGCCTTCTTCTTCTTGGTCTTCTTATTCTTTGTCCTCTTCTTCTTGGTCTTCTTCTTCTTTGTCTTCTTCTTCTTGGTCTTCTTCTTCTTGGTCTTCTTCTTCTTGGTCTTCTTCTTCTTGGTCTTCTTCTTCTTGGTCTTCTTCTTCTTGGTATTTTTCTTCTTGGCCTTCTTCTTCTTCTTAGTTTTGGCCTTCTTCTTATTATTGGTCTTCTTCTTCTTCTTGGCTTTCTTCTTCTTCTTCGTCTTCTTGTTCTTCTTGCATTATAAAAGTCCCGGCATATCCCGGGGTCCGCAAAACGCGACTGATTCATCAAATTTGTCCTATCGGTTGCATCCTCCGCGGTATGTTCTACAGCTCCGAGGTCACATTTTACTGTCCATCCATCGTCTTTACCGACGCCCTCGATGTCTGAAACCTTGTAATTTTAGAACGTAGCCATTTTTCGCCAAACTGTCCTAATCTTCTCTCAGGACGTGTCCATACAATCGTAGCCTTGTTTCCCACATTTTCCCAATAAATAATGAAAAAAATCATGACGGTTCATTGGAACAGATAAGGAGATTTGAAACATCGCCCAGGCCTCACTAGAGCGATGTTTTTGATAAAAAAAAAAATTTAAGACTTCGATAGACCAAGTAAGAGCACATTCCATAAGCATTCAATAAAGCTTCCTCTAATAAGTGAAACCTGAAATGTGAAACATTGTATGGAGAGGAAAGGAATAAACAATTTTTTAACAATAGCCCGCAATAAGGCATTTAAATTCGACACTTGAAGGTATGCCTTTGAATATTATTATTTTTGTTTATGTACACATAAAGCCTTCACCAACCTTCAAAGCTATTTGAGACTTTTATATGATCGGCCCAATTCTTAAAAGCCTTTGACAAGGTGTGATAAAATGGACATACCTGCTGAAAGTGAAGAGAATTCTCACTTTTGAAAATACTCTCAATATTTATATACTCGTTCATGCTTTTAGGCACTTTTGGTCTCTTCCAAAGGGTCAAATGTACGGTGTCCACCCTCCCATTTTCAAGTGTAGGTACATTGAATAAAACCTGAAATAAAAAAAATGCTACTAATGAATGGTTTTATGCCGGTCTTACACAACTGAGCTCTAGATTTAGGATTTTAGATTTATTTCACAAGAAAACGCGCTTTGTTTCTCTCCGATCTAGTCACTTCTGAATAATTGTTTCAACTTGAAAGTATTTTTCCATTGTCGATTGTTAGTTATTATATAAGTTTTAATCCGGATATAGGATAGTTCTGCACATTTGTAGAGCCCCACAAAAGCTGAAATATTTTCTTGTTTTTGTCGCTTTTCGATTGGCATTAAGTGTAAGGCCGTCATAAGTAATAAAAGTAATTTCTTGGGCGGAAAAACCAACATGTGTTTGCCTTTACCACATTTGTTCAACCGCACATCCTTCGCCTTTTTAATTTCCACATCTTTTCATGAGTTCATCAACAAAAAAAAAAAAAGGCACTGCAAATTATTCAGAGCAGTTCCTACTTTGTGACTTTTTGCCTCATTAAAATTGCACATGAAATTCGTACGGCTGGGTAAATGTCAAGGCAGTTCATAGCGATTTCTAAACAAACATTTTCGTTGCTTTTCTCGATTGCAATTCCATTTTCTTCTTCTTCATTTTCTTTAAATTTTGCACACTTTGGCAGTGTGAATGCAAAAAAAAAAATAAAAAAAAAAAAAAATTAAATGTGAATTTAATTTTATCTTATTCTCTCCCTTTCAGTGTTTCAAATGTCTATAATTATTGTTTACGATCTCCTGCCAGACTGCACAATAAAAGAAACATGAAGAGGACTCCGCCACACTGATCCCCAGGCCCATAAATCTCTTTACCAATAGTCCTCGGATTTGATGTTTTTTTTTTCGAATTTTTTATTTTTATGTTTTATTTTGCACGTTTCTTAATGTGCTGCGCTCGATGGATTTTCTGGCGGTTTTTGTGACTACTTCAGCTCGTTAGGTTTGCCATTTTGATCTTGATGCTTTTTAGATACATTTCTGAGAATTGTTTTTCAGATAATCAAAAGAATCGGAGGTCTTGTTTCAAGTTCTTTTTGTGCTTTTTTTTTTTTGGTTCATTTCGTTCATTTGTTTTTGGATGATCGTGAAACGAGAAGTCTTGAGTTTTGATTTTTAGCACTTTTTTTTTTTTTTTTATAAATAAAACGTGACTTTCTTGAAGTTAGTCTTAATGTTCGGCCTTAAGATTTATTGCGATTTTTCGTCATGAGAAATCTAAGAATATCTCTTGGAATTTTCTCCCAAAAAAATGTTTTCAATTACAGTGAAATCTCTACTTGCGGACAGCTCCGAAGGTTGCAGACTTTGTGTCCGCTTATGGGAAATTTCACTGTATATGAAACAAATTCTTGAAAAAAATCATTTACTAAATAAAATGAATATTTTATCTAACGCTGAAATTTTTTTCTCTTTTCCTTGCAGCTTCTCAAAAATTCACATTGAAGAGAGAGAGAGAGAAAAAAAAAAGAATTTTATTGGAAAAACGAGCAGAAGCCTCAAAGGCGAAATGATTGCTCCACGAGACTCGTAAATATCTTAAAATATAATTGCCTGTCATGCGGAAATGTTCCACTGTGCGATTGTGCATTCAAGATAGAAAGCTTCTATTGTCGAGAGATTCTTATCGAATTGCGGAAAAGACTCAAGGAAAAGAGTAAAATAAAAAGAAATCCTTCTGACTTCCTAAAATCCGAAACATTGAAGTGCAACGAATGGCAACGACGACAAATCAAACTGGGAAACAAGTGAAGAGAATTGAATTTTGAATGGACACGTGAAAGCCTGCGGGCTGTAGGTACCTACTCTCTCGATCACACTTGAAACACATTTTCCTGCAATGCTTTATCTCATTAAATCACATTCGAAGTCAAGCACGTGAAGTTTTTCGTTGTCTTCGGTTATTTTTTTTTGTATTGGCGCTCATTTGGATTTCCTTTATTTACTACTTATAGTCGGCGGCGCTGTAAAGTTTATTGGGAAACACCTCCAACCCCCAAACGGTCGGAGAAGGAAGGAGAATCAGCAACTTGAGTGACGACGCGTCGTTCGATGTTCATTGCGGTGCAGCTTGTTGTGTTCCCATTTTAATGCTTCGTGATTTATATTTAGACTTCTGCATGGAATTGGAAAAGTATTTGACCTTTGATACGTTCGAGAATCTGAAGTGTATGCCGCTTCAGTGTGGAGAGTAATTTCAACATTCATAGAGGAATAGTCAAGAAAAATTTATTAAAAAAATTGGAATCATCGCAATACAAGAAAAAGCCGCAAAAATTCAGCGAAACAACATCTATAGCTTCGGCACAATGGAGGGCGGTTATGTCAATGAAGGTGAGTAGATTGATTTTGATTAAATCTCTCTGAGAATATATTTACATTGAGCAACAAATATTGGCGTCAAGATTGAGCTTGAAAGAAGAGACGGCTTTGTTGCCCAAGCTGATAATGTACGGACACATACGATGTGGCCAACACATAGAAGTACAAGCCGTAATGACAACAATTAAGGGAGTTTCTTCATTTTGAGGAACTCTTTTGAACTCTTTAGGGGCTCGCTCCAGTTCTGTCAGAAATGAAACAGAAATGAAAAACTTCATATGAAAAAACACTTCCGAAAATTTCTGATTCATTTCTGAAGCGTTTTTTTATATGAAGTTTTTCATTTCTGAAAGAACTGGAGCGAGCCCCTTAGAACAAAAATTACTTCAAACGGCTTGAAAGTGGGGCATTTTTGTATGAAAAACAAACGAAAAAGGTGAACAAAAAACATGCCGTAAAATTGCTCCCTACCTGAAATTGGGACTAAAAGAGTAACTTCAATGTTGACAGATTATTTGTTGTGAAATGTAAATGAGGATTAAAGTAGATTTTTATTACAATCGGATTTCGAAAGCAATTCTAAGCCTACACATGCCTAATGTATTCTTATTTTTTGAATTTGCTCATAAAAATCTTGTTCTGAGTCTAGAAATTCCAGTTATGAGGCTTAGCGCTTTTGCAAAAAAAAAAAAGAAAATACATTTCATCAAATTTTTTCCCCATTTTTTCTTGGAACTTTTTCTGTGGATTTCTTTTTTTCATATCCTTAAAATAAATGATTTTTCAGATTATTTTGAATTTTTATTAGAAAGCCCATGACCCCAAAAATTTCAATGACATTCCGCAAATGTTTTCCTTCCTTTCTTTTTTTTTGTTTCTTTCGAATTCTGACACTTCGAAAGTGCACTTTTTTGCGTCAGTGGCGATTTCCTGTCATGTTCTATGGCATTTGTCAAATAAACATTTGCCAAAGTGGCTCACGTACAAGCGCTTTTCGTGGCCATTATCAAACGCCCACAATGCTTAACAAATACTGTCGATCTCAAATGTAATTCTATTCAACTTAAAAAATAATAAAAAATTAAAAAATAATAAATGCGGTATTTAAAAAAAATTAATTTCCATTCAAGAAAATTGCCTCTCATGCGTTTGCATTCATAAAAAAAAAGAGAAAAAAAATGTGTGAGTATTGCGCCAGGCAGGTGGACACCACACCCCCAGCGTAATTTTCATTTTCAGATGGATGCATTATCGTAAGATCCACACACTCGCCGCATGCACTTAGTCAGAGCATCCACATGAGGCTGCGTGCGCAATTATTTTGGCTCAGCGTCAGTGCCAACGTGTAAATGTTTGTCGCTCTCTGCTCCACTGTGACTGTGACTGTGTGGCTTGTCGACTTGTTCACTTGACTCCGCGTCCGATGCAATTTTGACTTTGAATTTTTTGAATCCCGATGAGGGAAAAAATGCAGAAAAATTATCTAACAAAAGAAAAAAAAATATGCATAATATATTTTATTCATATCTGTCGGTCTGTCTGTTGTCTGTCTGTCTATCTGTCGCTATGTCACCTGTGCTCTGCAGCTTTATCATCTTTTTTCTTCAAAAATTTTATTTGCTTCATTTCGTTGTTGATATTTTATTCATTTTAACGAGATAATACTCATGCTTACCAGCAGCAGCTGATAAATGTTTATTAACTCACCATTAGTCACCCAAAAATAGTGTTGTGTAATGAACTATGAATCTTTATTTTTAGTAAATGAAATCAGCAAGAATTTCTTTCTTTGCTCTGTAAATAGCCAATTACCACAGTTGTATTCAGCGTAATAGTAATGTGGCAAAGGATCTTAGCGAAGGTCGCTCATTTATTGTAACCTTTGAATCTGGCTATATCCTTTCTCATAACAAGAGATCTATTGTATTTTATGTGCAACATTAAAGACTTATATTTCATCTTCTATTACATTGACCATAACTGTGCGCTAAAGAATTAGAGCATCGCCAGAAATTCTTCCACAGCATTTATCTTTGAAATTTTTCGAATATTGAATCTATTTACCTGAAAGTGTTTCTATCTATTTCAATGCTTGCCAACTAATTCATATGATTGCATACAGAAGACTCGGATGCAATAATGGGTGTGGAAAGTCCAGGTAATAAAAAGCACAATTTGAATGCACTTTTCAATCGAATATGAAGTTTTCTATTTTTTTACGCACTCGTATCAAATTTAATTGAATTATCACAATTTTTGATTTCTTCGCTTCTGAGGAGTTTTTTTGTTGATAGAATCTTTTGCACAATTTTTGGCACGAGAAAAATCGATCTTCATTTTACTGTTGGATTTCCATTGCGTTGGTGTAGGAAAGCCGCTTCTTTAGAATTAAAATTTTTAGGGACAGATGAATTGACAGACAGACTGACAGAAAGGGGCATATGGGCCGAGGAAGAAGTCTTAGACGCTCTACTCGGTCTACTCGAGTTGTTCTGGACATTTTCATGGGATGAGGTGTGTGGGAAAATTTTTTCGAAAAATTTTATTTTAGTTTGTTAATCTTTTATTTCCTATTATTTATGCTTTATTAATTCATTAATTAATTGATTTATTTTAAATTTATTTATTTGTTTTATTATTTATTTATAATACCCGACACACTCTGTGTCGAGGGTATATTGCGTTTGTGTGGTTGTGTGAAACACCCAGAACCAGTCGAGATAGACTATACAAAATATATATAAAAATGATCAGCGTCACCAGGAGATTCGATTTAGACATGTCCGTCTGTCTGTCTGTCTGTCCTTCTGTTTGTATACAGTTATCTTATCGAAGGAGTTGAGCTATCTTGATGAAATTTAATATGCTTACTCACAAGCACATGAGTAAGAACAAGTTCGAGAATGGACCCGATCGGTCCATTTTTAAGGGTACCTCCAGTACTAGGGTCTGTTACGAAAATCACAAAAACTGCTTCAAAATCGGAGTTTCTCGAAATATTTCAATGAAGCTTAGAATTCGAGTGTATATTTAAGCCTCCGATTAGAATTGCAAAAAAAGTGGAAAATTGGGCGTGGAAAAGGGGCGGTTTTCATAAAGAAATTTAACAAAAGTTGGTATATGGGGCCCCTAATGGCCTTAAAAACCTCTTGAATATTCTTACTTAGTGGATTAAAAATTTTTTTATTTATTTAATTTAATTCAGTTTGTTCTCTTTCATTTAATTTTTATTTAAATCGATTTGTTTATTAATTGTTTAATTTAAAAAAAATTATTTTTAATTTATTTATCAAATTTTTAATTTATTTCTAACTTAGTTATTAATTTTTTTTTTATTTATTTGTATTTTTTAATTAAGTTATTTATTTTTTCATTTATTTTTTAAAATTTATTTTAAATATCTTAAAATTTTTTTTTTATTTATTTTTAACTAATTTATTTATTATTTTTTTTTATTTAATTTTTGATTTTTGGAGACAAGTATTTTTCAAGTCTGGGCGATCAAAAAGTTGTGCAACTTACTTTGCGATCATTATTTTTATTGATACCAAAGCTTGTTATTATTTTTATCAGGTCAAATCTGTTCGTCTCACATTAATTAAGATTTAATGTGAAGTTTTTGACATGCGTCAATATAAGGCGCTCATCCAATTATTCATAGTCCCTGCTTTTTATTTTTTTTTTTTTTTTGAAAGATCTTTGTTTTGTAACTGAAACTTTTGCATCATTTTTCTTGCTTAAAGACATAAAAATCCAGAGGATTTATGCATTTTAAGCTTCTTTAATGTTTTTCTCAATACATTTTCTTCGGGCTTATAAGTGAATGCATAAAATTTCGGAAGCATGGCAAGCTGTCATGCTGCACCTGGACTTAAATTGATCCTTCAAGAAACATAATCTCTTTTCGAGGTAGTTCATTTTTGGATTTCAGCCAACGTCGGCATAAACGAGTTATTCACTTTCGAATCCTTTCACCCAAATTCAGCGCAAGAATGCACTTTTCAGCATCTTGCAAATTAACTTAAAAGCTGTCAAAACGTTTTTGAGCCCATCGTTCACGTTTCGAAAGGCATGTAAAGAAAAATTGCAACGTACTCACTACAGGTTTCCTCACAATTGAAGGGCTTGGCTGGCATTTAGGATCAAATGAGCTGCTTCGCTTCATAAATTGTTCCGTGTTCTTTTTTTAACTTTTTGTCAGAGATCTCTTTAATTTATGCTTTCATGGCTTCGAATTTCACGTTGTCTGGGAGAGTGCAAAATGATGTCATCGCTGCACAAAAATAAGAAATAAAAAATAAAAATTCATCTTTCTGCGAACAAAAAACCGGGACAGGCGTTCTTGCAAAATCACTTTTGAAGTTTCGTTCGTTTTTATTATTTTCTTACCTTTTTCTTTCGTTTGCATCGCATGGTTTTGAGTTCATTTTCAAGGACTCGTTTATATTTAGAGGCTTAATAAACAAATGTTCAAGAAATATAAAGTTTGTTGGCTGCTGCTGGATGACAATGGGACCAACGCGAAGATTGGTTTTTGTGTTCGTGAAATCTCTCAAGAATAAAAACTCAGAAATAAAAGGACAAGTTTTCAAAGATGGCTAAAGTTAACCAACATTTGTACATGCTCAATTGTCAAGGACTTTGCTGTTCATGTTCTTCTTATGTTATTTATGTAGTGCTCTTTTCGTATGGCTGAATATATATCTTCATCTCATAACATATATGAGGACACCAACGACGATGAATGACTTTTCTAGATATTCGAAATGTTCGTTTTTAGGAGGTAGATTTCTATTCAAGAGAAGTAAAAAGGTTCGAGTTTTGTTCGGTTTGGGAAAGAAGGATACTTATGAGAAACTCAACTGTGGTTTGGTTTCCAAGGAACAAGAATTTAGGGAACTTTAGCTTAAAGCGTTTACACCTTTTCGGCCTTATATCTATTGACGAAAAACCGGGAAACCGAACCGAAATTGTGTTTAACATATAAGGCGAATTTGTGAATCCGGATAAAGAAAAAAAAAACCTAACCATCAGGCCGAATAGCTAAAAATGATCCTCTGTATGAAATTGTAAATAATGTAGCAACTTTGCAAATACAAATGAAATTAGGGCTATGGTAGACCGGGTCGCTGTTGCCAGTTTATGAGAACCTCCCCTAAAATAAAAGACATTTCTGATCTTCAGTGTAGTCTTGGGGCAAAAAAGTGGTAAGGGAAATTTTTATGGGACGAAGTTTTTGTTTTAAGAAAATTTCAAAATTAAATGTTAGGGAATTTTGGACATGTTTTGACACATTCAGGGGAATATTCCCCTAAAAAACTGGTAACAGTGGACCGATTCTAAAAAGAAACCAAAAACAATTATCCGAAAAATCCTCGCTTCTATCATCACTAATTGGAGAGGTGAGACAAAAAATATGAAGACAATGAAATTTCTTATAGTATTTATCTCCGGATAATTTTCCGGATAACTAAAATATGACCGGATAACTAAATCCGGATAATTACCGGATAAACTAAAAATGACTTCATATAAAAATTCTCCGTTTTCATAAATCACAAATCACTATCACACCTCATTTGGGCGGACTGTAGACGACTACTTTGACGTGTTCCCCGTTTTAAAGTCAACAAAGAATCAAACTCAAATTTATTCTCATTGAATTTTTCTTCATTTTCCATTAATTTGTTACAACAATAAAATTTCATTTCTCATTAACGATTTCATACATTTAAATTAAAGCTAATTACTTATTTAATTTTTCAATTTTAAAGTACGTGACACATTATTTCTCTTACACATATTTGTGTGCTTACTTAAAAGGCAGTTAACAACAAAAATCACTTAACCTACATCCATGCGCTCGTTCAGCTGGGGCTATCGTCGGGTTAATATTTAAATTCTCATTAAAACATTAAATCGTGGAAAAATGTTCAAAGCCCCAAAACCGAAGCTCGAATCAATCGCTTCTGACCACACTTATCTTTGCTCTTTTGACCACGTCAAAGGCGGTAGCATAACATAAGTCATTGCAATATCTGAAAAGCTAATGGAAATTTGTATCTATCTATATACAGAATGGCGTTTAACGCATTGAATGTCAAAAATTTACAATTTATGGCAATTGAGAATTTTCCACCAAAACCAAAAAAAAAGAAAAAAAGATTGTATCTAAGCTAAAAATAGTCACTATGCAAACGAATGGCGCCCCAAACATCATTATTTAGACGTATGTATATTTTGACACTTTTTTCAATGCCGGCTTTAAGTGCCCCAACCATGCAAGCAAGCAAAATCAACACCAACAACAATAACAACAACGACAACAGCATCAACAAAAGGAGTATGCGGCAAAAAAATGTTTATATGAGTGCAAATGTGCAACACAGAGCTGTTAGCAACAAATGTTTAAATTACCGCTTGGCAGCATTGTTCTTAGCTTCATGCTGCCAGGTTCGCTTGAATCGCTGACGTCATTTTATATTAAGAAGTTTTCTGATGATGCAAACAAATTTTGTTTTAGTTAGAAAATTGCTACTTCATCAGAACTGAAAAGATTTTAATGCAAATTACATGTTCACAGCTCCAGCAAGTTTGGTCATGTCTGAGATTACAGAACTGCTTTGAGCTTTAAATGTTTATTTGATTTTTCATTTATTTTTGTTTATTTTTCTATCTCTCTTTTGGAATTTATTCTTATCTTTCCGCGATTATATTAACAATTCCACTACATACTTCTCTGCACAGTTGTCTTCGATACTCTGAAATTGTTGGCATAAATTCCACGGTCCGTGCGTCACTTCGAATAAATAGTTCAGTTTAATCGTCGTTGCTGAAGTTGCACGACTTTTCCTTCTTTAACGTCTGATCGAATTGCTGTGATTTATTGTTGACAGTAATTCTTGCAATTTAGTTTAATTGTTAAGGGATTTTTCTCTTTTTTCAATTAAAAAATATATTCCATAAATAAGTTGTCTGTTTACCATAAGAAAACTTGTTTCAATGGCGCCCCTTACGGTTTTCAAAGGTCGTCAGGTGTGACTATGTTAACAAAAAAACAAAAGAATAATTTATATTTTATTGATAAGTAATTATGGACACGACTTGAGAAGCATTAAGGATTATAATTTATAATAATTTGCCCATCAATAATTACATTCTTAAGACAGTGAAATCAATCATGAGTTGGCCAGATCTCAAGCAAGAGATCGATTTTCACAAGAAAAGTCATAAGAAATCCATC
This sequence comes from Chlorops oryzae, assembly GCA_020466095.1. Classification (NCBI taxonomy): domain Eukaryota; kingdom Metazoa; phylum Arthropoda; class Insecta; order Diptera; family Chloropidae; genus Chlorops; species Chlorops oryzae. Next base: position 2,926,361 of record CM035807.1, on the reverse strand, counting down.
AAATCTGATCAATTTTGAAGACATGTTCCTTTATAAGTTCATCGCTCAAGAGGGGTACTCAGAGAAGAACCATTGCGATGGTTATGGCTATAGCCGAATCTTCAGTCCTTAGCAAAATATTCAAGAGTAGATTAATTGCATTCTAGGTAGTGTATTTTATTTCTCAAAATCATGAAAGCTGAAGTATTTGGCCCCTCTATATATTTAAATATTGCCATTGTGAGAGTCTCTCTGAATCTGTGGTTATAGAGCTGGAGAACTATCGATAGTTGCGACCATCGCTAGTCTGAAATATCGTTAGTGCTATCGGAAGATAAATTTTAAAATATAAACAAATTTCATTGGCAAATTGCTAGTGATTTCAATCAAGCATATTTGAGCTGTTTAGCAATTTGAGCAATAAACAAGAAGCCGAATTTTAAAACCTTTCTTACTCAATTCTCCATACTTTGTAACCAGCACTGATGCCAGGCAGTATTTTGGTGACTCCTTTCCCTCGGATATTGAAAAAAAATGTCTTTATTTCTGTTTTCTTTAGGAAAGTGATCAGAAAAAGTCCCTTGTAAACATTTGAAGTGATTTTTGGTTAAAGGTAAAATCGAATAAATCCCTCAAAACGGAAAAAATCCCTCGTTCTGGCATCAGTGCATAGAATAAAATTTTAGCATGACGCCTATAATTCTCATTTGGTTTGTAAAATGGGACACTTAAGACTCGCAGAATTTCTGAAGATTTTTCACGACGTGATGTAGCAAGAAGCTGTGTAAGTTATAATCATCATCACCATGACCGCCATCATAACCGTCATCATCACCATCGTCATCACTAACATCATCACCATCAACACCGTCAACACCATCAACACCATCATCACCATCATCACCATCATCACCATCATCACCATCATCACCATCATCACCATCATCACCATCATCATCACCATCATCTCCATCATCTCCGTCATCATCATCATCACCATCGTCATCACCATCGTCATCACCAACCTCACCATCCTCGATAGTTTCTATTATCGATAATGTTGACAATCGATAGTTTCTATTATCGATAAATTTGAAAATCGATCGTTTCAATTATCGATAACTTTGACAATCGATAATTTTGATAATCGAAAGATGAATTTTCGAGCCGCTCGCCCTAATCTAAATAAAAGCATTTTTAGGGATCTGTCCATTTCAAAAAGAAGATAGCCCTCTGTCACCGCCAGCATCACCTTTCCAATGCTAAAGTAAAAATGTCCGTGAATCAAAACTATCGATAGTTTTCATGAACCATCGCTGTTTTTGATAGTTTGAAACTTACGATAGTATCGATAGTGCTTTCGATTGTTTCTTCAGCTCTATGTAGTTAATTTGAGACCTATAGATGACAAAATTTTCACCAGTTCTGAATACTATCTCAAGCACTTAGTGGTTTCACTGTACAATAAATTCGAAAAAATGTAAAAAAAAATCCCATCGAAAACAATAACTTACAAAATTGTTATTCTTGATTTCAAAATTGCTTATAATTATGTTGCTAATAAAACTTGAAGCAACATTATTTCTTAATATTATTCCGACTTGTGTTGCGGAACATTTTTTATAATCGATTCTGTTGATCATTGCTTTCATGTTATCCATAACTATTATTGAAAACAAATTGAATAAACAACCCAAAGCCAATGTACGCTATGCGATCACCACTCCGAAGCCATCCATCAAATCCGTGTTCGCAATTTGCATATGAATTGCATTCGAATGCGGCAACATAAAATTGCACCTAGCCGTCTTATATCTTCGTTTGAATCTTCTTAGAAATAACTCTTTAAAAGAATTATGCTGCGGGATAAATATGAATAAGCAGAGAAGTAAAGACTTGACTTGAATCTGTAAAATGACCACAGGCGATTTTTAATGGGCATTTATTTTGTTTGAAAAGCGGCGCACCGCTTTGTTTTCTGCAGTGAATTCTCTCATAACGACCCTCTTTGACTTCCCGAGCGGTCTAAAATCGAAGAAATTTCATTGCTTTTCAGTAGGAATGGAGGCCAAATTTTTCACAAGTGGACAAAAAATTGCTTAATCTTGCTATCCACTCGAATGAGACTTCACTGTGCTGACAGAATACAAAGTGTATTTCGTGATCTAAGATATCCTGCTGTGGCTTTTGGCAAATGTTCTTTTATTTTTCTCGATTTATCGTGTGTCTTGCATTGATGTCTGCTGAAAATTAAGGTACCTACAACTTTAAGCTTTCAGATTCGATTGTCGATATGTTGCTGACACACTTGCGGCATCAAAAATTATAGTTTCTATTCATTTGTAAGCACCTTTAGAATTTATAAGACTGCTTAATTTTTTGTCTAATGCTGCACATGATCGTATCAGTTACCAAAGAAACGCCTACGACCTTCTAGATTTGTACGCACTTCACTGCAAGTTGCGAAACTTTTGTCTCGTGCTTATGTATCTATACATGTTGCCCACACGGTAAGAAACTGCTTTGAAAAATATGCTTTCAAGGGAGATAAAATAGAAAATTTACCACAAAATTGTTGTTCTTTTGCAAATTTATTAAAAAAAAAAAAAAAATTCAAATAAAATTGAAATTGTCGTTTGGAACCGGAAACTTAGCTCGAGCAGGGTTAATTAATCAACTTTGGATTATAAAATAGGCGTGGGTGACTTACATAGTTTGACTAATTTAAGGTAAGCTCAAACCCGTACAGAAAAGATAGGAGCTTTGGAAAATTATAAAACTGTGAAAATATCAGGTTTCTTAGATATGCATTTATTGTGTTATTTTATTTACATCTACGGCCACGCGGGCTTAAAAATTATTGTCAACATTTTGAGCGGGAAATCCCAACCATTTAGTCTTGTTTGTAGTCTATAACTTCAAACTTTGCTGTGTTGTGAGACCTTAAATCGTCTTTTCAAATGAAAAACAGTCTCTCTTTTCATTGTGATTTCTATGGTCATTGATTAGACGTTGACTGTACATCATCAGTTGCCTTGAGTAAATTAAGAGTAAGCAACTTATATCGCGATAGAGGCCAGAGTTCGCTTTTCTTGCTAATATTCTCCTATTTTAGCTATCCAAGCATATGTACAAAAGTATTCCTTGGCAAGCCGTTTCTAGGCTTTTTGGGTCCCTAGGCTGTGCCAACTATGGTCATGTTTTTCCATAGGAATAAACTATGGTCATGTTTTTCCATAGGAAACAATATGCGTTTGCGCAGTAGGAATCAAAAGTGCAATACCATTTTTGGTGCAGGCCCTTGTGGTCCATGTTTTCCTTCCTTGGGTCCATTGCCACTAAATTCTGCTTTAAGTTCACCTCTCCATCTCCGTGTTGCGAACAACAACAGAAAATCAGAAAAGAAACCAACCAGTGTAAAGAGATCTTAATCAGATTTAATATCTGATTGATAGTCTAAAGTATGTTTTTTGATTTGGAGTAAGAGTTCGAGAGTTCGATTGTTTCCCAATTTTTTTTTTGGATAGGTTTTTAACATTAATCTGACTACATATGCTTGAAAACATTGAGATTTATCTCTACGTGATGATGCCTGCATTTGTTCAACCTTTAAGAAAAAGTTGTTCTGCCATTAGTCAAACAATAAAAGCCGAAGAAAAAATTTCTTTAATTAGTGAACTACGAGAATAGATTCCTTTTACAAGATTAATGCAAATATGTCAACGTCGTACATGGCCTTCATCTCGTTAAAAAGGGTATGTCATTAATGAAGAAAAATGCCTTGTTGTCATACCTACATTCATACATACGATTGAATCATCATGGCACCTTGACTTTTACATACAAAATTCCCAACACCACTCTTGTCTATGGCAACGTCTTTGTCTGCTGCAAGGTCAAATCAACATGTTTCTGTCTGTCGCTTTTTCCCTTGTTAAGACGGGGCGGTTAGAAACCCTCTTGCGTTTTTGTTCTTGCTGTTGTTGTTGTTGTTATTAATGTTGTTGTAACACGCATCACGTCCGATTAAAAGAATAAATTCTATTTATAGCAGAAATTCGCTATTTTATTTCGATTCATTGTGAACTTGACGTCGATATAATTCATATCGTTTCAGTTGGTCGCTTGCCAATTGATATACCGCGTAGCTGCGTCACCCACTCAAAATGATACCATTAGCACTAATTCTTCGGCAATGACATTTTTGTTAAAGATATAAAGAGCAGCAGAGAAAAAGCAAAAAAACATATCCGTGCAGTCATTCAAATTTCAATATTAAATTCATTCGGTTTTCATTTTCGTTTCTCTCATATTTTTATTGTGCTTTCGCGTGCGTTGTTTTCCTTCACATTTCTTTCTTCTTTTTTTTTTTTTTGTGGGGAGGTCTTTTGCACAAATTTATGTGAAAAGTGAAAATTTTGTTTATTTTGCTATATTTCATATACATATGAGAGTGTTTATATATATATATATACGTACTTATATATTTGTTTTTCTTTTTGGTTCTTCTTGTTTTTGAGAATTTTCGTTTAAATGAGTCAGTTTTATGCATAAATTGAAGGCTGCAGGTTTTTGTTTTCGATTTGACAGAATATCGTCAAATGGGCGTGTGAAAAGTGACATAATTTGATGTGAATTCATTTGACGCAAAGAAAAATAAATAAATAAGCTAAATCAAAAGGAAATGATTAAGTTAAGAGAATGACAACATCTTTATTAAAATTGAGGAAAATTGAAATGATGAATACTTTTCTCAACAGTTTTATGAATTTTTATTTTACTTAAAATATTTCACTTGATTTCAAGCAATCCAATCAATAATAAGCTCATTAGCTTTTTCACTGAAGAGAAAAGAAAACAATTCAAAATTACACGCTCTACAAATTGTTCACACATGCGTTTTTTCGAGTGTTTCAAACGTATAAGTCAGAAGGTCCCAAACTTTTTGAGTTCAGAAATGCATTGTGTTGGTCTCGTTTCTTTAAATTGCGGTACGGATCGAGGGTGCTTCTCAGATTTTGCTCAGATTTAAAAATTTTCTTTACATTTTTCCAATGGTAGAAGTTTTTTTTTTTAAAGCTAATGAGAAATACAGTAGAATCTGGATATAACGAATCCCTGAAATAATGAACAGCTGGAAATAGTGAACGCTTTTTTGTTACAGGGACTTTTCTAAATAATCAGGGGGTGGGAAAAATAATTAAAATATATAATAAAAAATAAAAAAATAATAAGAAGGGGGTAAGCAAGGGTGATTTTCCCGCGGCCCCGAACGTTCTGAAGAGGTCCACAATTGGCATGGGACTTGTTTTTATTTGGTCGCACATTTTTGTGAGGGGGCCAAAAAAAAATCCTCCGGGCCCCAAATTTCACTCTACGGGCCTGTAAATGATGAACAAAATACTCAATCTCGCTAATACGAACAAACTGGACACAATGAACAGGACGTGCAAAAATTAATTCACTATATCCAGATTCGACTGTAGAGGCATTGACACCCAAAGCAGACCAATTGTACCTACCTACTATCATGGCACAATTTATGATCATGCCTAATAATTTCAAAATTCCTCTCAGTTTCGAAAACGCTGGCATATCTGGTATGAAAACAAGTTCTAAAAAGTAATACAATTGTTGTCTCTCATCTGTCATAGCTGAAATGAAAAAAAAAAGACCGGCGCCCACTTCGAATCTGAGATATTTGCTCTATTTAAAACACTTGAAAGAATTTTTCGCTAACATTATGACAGCATATTCCAAGGACTTATCCATTGATAGATTTGACTTAATTTTTATTTGACATGTTTTTTATGGAAAACTGATTTGCTCGTTTGTTTGGGATGTTTTAATTTAAATTAGAATCAAAATAATTATCAAGATTCATCAAAAGTTGAAAATAATTCTTTCAAATGGGATGAAAGAAGCTTTTGGCTGAACTAGCGATGGCAATATTTTATCGAAGTAAGACTGTTAAAATGCTTTAGTTAGGACTGCTGTGGTCGGTCTCTGTGCCGAGAGGCCCTGGGTTCGACTCCCAGCTGATGTCATGGATGGTTGTGTCGTTTTTCAGTTTCTGTTTTTCTTTGTTTTCCCCCTTATTCGTGGCATCAAAACAGGCCCATTTGGTGCCTTAGAGTGTCACCCTTGATGGCCACACTAACCTAACCTAAACTAACCTAATCTTAACTAACCTAACCTAACCTAACCTAACCTAACCTAACCTAACCTTACCTAACCTACTAACCTAAACCTAACCTACCTAAACCTAACCTAACCTAACCTACCAACCTAACCTAACCTAACCTAACCTAACCTAACCTAACCTAACCTAACCTAACCTAACCTAACCTAACCTAACCTAACCTAACCTAACCTAGGACTACTGTGAGAAAATTTGGTTTGAAAGAAGAGGACAAAACAAACCACAACTTCCAAGTAAGAAGAATTACTATTAGTATAAAATAAGGAGACTGAATGCACGATCTGTATCTTGGCGCTCGTTCAATGACTCGTTTTTCGAGAGCTTCTGTGCTTATGGGAAACTTAGACCAATCGAAAAATTCTCACATTCACCGTAGGTAAGCATTTATATTTTTGATTAATTGACATTGTCATTAAGTCGGGAATATATTCTTTTGAATTCACTGAATATATTAATTGATCGTCGCTTGAAGAACGTGAAGACCCATTTAGAGAATTAAATATTAATGCTGAAAATAGTTTTTATTCTTTATATATCATTTAATTTTAAATAAACCTAAACGTGACAATCACTTTACTAATATCGAATAAATTAAATCAATCGTCGTCTTTAGAAATAAATTACAGTCTTTAGCTTTTGATTCAATATTTTATAGTTCCACTGAGGATAAATAGATAGAAATAAAAAAATAAGACACAGAGCCACAGTGCCTTTGGAAAAATGACTTCATTACTTCAACCGCAATTGTGGCAACAGACTAATAAATGATCGCACAAAAAGCACGATCGCTTATGGTACTTAGTAACAATTAAGTTCGAAATCATATTCCACAAAAGGCGTCGCGATGGGCGTGCTTCGCGTCTGTCGAATGGCGAACTATGGAACCATCTAATTATGAATTCAACAAACAATCTCGAATTGTGATTGTAAGGAAATGTTTTTATTTTACAATAATTTGGTTTTTTTTGTTGCTGTAAAATAATTGCATTACCTTAACGAAAGTCAGGCGAAAATTTCCCATTTCCATTAAAAGATAAAAATTGAATAATTTAAGTGAGATCTTTCATTGCTTCATGATGTTGCCCTACAATTGTGTTTCTCAAACTGCTTTCTTTGGGCTGTATTAAATAAGATTTTTTCAGTTCATTCTTCTATCATTTCTTTAGATATTCTTAAAGTTCGAGGTTGTATTTTACCTTGGTTGGGTTAGGTTAGGTTAGGTTAGGTTAGGTTAAGTTAGGATAGCTTAGGATAGGATAGGATAGGATAGGATAGGATAGGATAGGATAGGATAGGATAGGATAGGATAGGATAGGATAGGATAGGATAGGATTGGATAGGTAGGGTAGGTAGGGTAGGATAGGTAGTAGGATAGGATAGGATAGTTAGGATCAGGTTTGGTTAAGGTTAGGAAGGTTAGGTTAGGTAGTTAGTCTAGTTTAGGATAGGTTAGGTTAGGTTAGGTTAGGATAGGTTAGGTTAGGTTAGGTTAGGTAGGTTAGGTTAGGTTAGGTTAGGTAGGTTAGGTTAGGTTAGGTTAGGTTAGGTTAGGTTAGGTTAGGTTAGGTTAGGTTAGGTTAGGTTAGGTTAGGTTAGGTTAGGTTAGGTTAGGTTAGGTAGGTTAGGTTAGGTAGGTAGGTTAGGTTAGGTTAGGATAGGTTAGGTTAGGATAGGTTTGTTTAGATTAGGTTAGGTTAGCTTAGATTAGGATATGTTAGGTTAGGTTAGGTTAGGTTAGGTTAGGTTAGGTTAGGTTGGTTAGGTTAGGTTAGGTGAGGTTAGGTTAGTGTGGCTGCCACCAAGGATGACTCACTTAGGCACCAAATGGGCCCGTTTTGATGCCACGTATAAGGGGGAAAACAAAGAAAAACAGAAACTTAAAAACGACACAAGCGTTGATAACCTCAGCTGGGAGTCGAAACCAGGATATCTCGCTTCGTCCATTGGCATCTTAACCAACTACGGCACAGAGGCCGACTATACCTTGGTTAACAACAACAACACTGGTTTTAGCCAAAAAATAAAAAGGAATGTTTCGGAAGGAATTTAAGAGATAATTCTTTCTCCAAACTAGAAACGTGTTTCCAAAGAACAGTGTTTCTAAAAACAGGTACATAGACCCGAAAAGTTTGGGAGCCTCTGCCCTAGACAGTTGAATAAAGCAATTTATTTTTTTATGAAAAAAAAAAAAATTAAATTAACAAATAATTATTTTTAGGGGCCATGATTGAATGCTCTCAATATTTGTTGCCAAGTACAAGGCAAATTGGATTAGTTTTTCTATTTTCTCCTCATTATTTCTGTGCTTATTTCATCGCTTCTACATATGTTCATATATACATATATAGGCCACTAGTTCCATTTTTTTTTTACGGCGCTGTAAAACTGCAAACCGAAGTGCCTAGTATAGCCCACAATCAGTCTTGGCCGCGTTCATTTCGAAGGTAAAAATTGAGTCAGCCCAATATTCAAGCCAAGCAATGCTCGCACTTTCCACTCACTGACTAAGCAGCCGGCCAAGTCAGCAATCGAAAATGACGTCACCGGGGTTTAATTAACACTGACAATTGGAAGCGCCGGTTGGTGCTTCTCACATTTCGAACAATTGTTGATGGTTTTATTTTTTTTATTTATTTTTTTTTTTTTATTTGTTGTTTTTTATGTAGATTTGCTCGAAGTACTCGAACACTATTTCGGCTTTGCGTTTTCTTTTTTCTCATTTTATTTTTTCGTGTTATGCTTTGGGTTTATTTACCTTTGCTTCGGTTTGTTTTTTGTTTCTCGGTTTTGAAATGATTTAGAAGGTTTTGACGTGTTTTTTCTTGTTTTCTGTTTTCGACAAAAAAAGTAGATTGTTTCTGTAGCATTTCTTTGCTTCAATCAGCCTTTGGAGACCATGAAAAAGTTAATTATTCGTAGCATGCGAGAAACATAATTTAGCTTTCAGTTCATGTTTCTCTTGTTGTTTGTTTGCATTTGAAACCCACCAAAAAAAAGAAAAAAAAAATAGTGAAAACAATAGAAAAAAGCGAGTTCAATGCTTCATTAAGTGATGTCATTTATCCGAAGTGTTTCAAAGTGTTCTCTCAGAAATCACTTCGGAATATCGTTACCTTAAATGAAGAAATTCAAATCTTTGCAAAATAAATCCAATTAGACAAGCACGAATTGACTTTCATAAAACAATTGAAGCCCAGCAATCAATATGCAAATTACTTATGGATACCATTCGAAGCCCAAAAGGAGAATGATTTTCATTTATTTTCTCTTTTAATTTTTTTGCGATTTTTTCTTTTCATACTCTGTTTTTTTTTTTTTTTTTGTTGCCACACTTTGTGGTGCCCATAAAAGTTTTATGGCCCTAAAGACTTTAAGGCACAGTCAATCAATTTGTCTTAGACCAGACCTTGCGAAAAAGTACTTCACTTCGAAAAGAAAACATTGACGGCTCAGTAAAAAGGAGGAGCGAAAAAAAAGAAGAAAATAAATCCTTTATTTGCATTTAAAAAGCGAATTTCTTTGGCTTCGTTCAGCTTCGAAGAACGCGCCCACTTTAAGAAATTTTCGTTCGCTTAAGTATATGAATTTTCATATTTTCCTTTCTTCGATCATGACTGCAGCCATGAGGATCGAAATAAAACAAATGTCACACACGTAGGATCGTCTGACTCCAATCCGTTGGACAATTCGTCAGTGTCTGGTTTTCCTTAAACCTGCAGTCCATTCGCTATCGAAATTTACGCCTACGGTATGCAGATCGCCTCATGACGAATGTCGCAGATCGTTTGTCTGCCTTTGTCAGACGCATGCAATTGCAAGAAGATCAGGCATAAAGCAAAAAAAAAAAAAAAAACCAGAAAACACTCTTTGTTCTCGTTCGGTTGCAAACAGTCAGACACTTTGGATAAGCTGGCTGCAACAGCTTGTCATTTATACCATAAAAAAGAAATGGATGCAAAAGAACCAAAAACAAAAAAGGAAAAGAAGGAAAAACTGATAAAAATATATATTCCCAGACCTCTAGAGACCTGTTTGCTTCAAGCTTTTGCAAACTTCTTCCTAACATGTCTGGGGTACTTTATTGCATAAAGTGACCCAATGTTCAGTCCATTAGGTTGGATTCAATAGGAAGTGATACTACAGCAGGTAAAGGATGAGGTTGAGAACGGGAAAGATAGAGCGAGATAAAAAGAAAAAGAGAGAAAAAGTGCGAGAGAGTAAGAGAGATCAAGAGAAAATGAGAGAGAGGAAGAAAAAGAGAAAGGGAGAGAAAAACAAAGGGAAAGAGAAAGAGAAAAATAAAAAAAAAGAAAAAGGAAAAGAAAGAAAAACAAAAAGAAAGAGAGAGAAAAAGGGAAAAAGACAGAGACAGAAAAGGAAAAAGAGAAAGAGAAAGATAAAGAGAAAGAATAAGAGAAAGAGAAAGAGAAAGATAAAGATAAAGAGAAAGAGAAAAAAATAAATAGAAAGAAAAAGGAAAAGAAAGAAAAAGGGAAAAATCCCAAGACAGAGAAGGAGAAAGAGAAAGAGAAAGAGAAAAGAGAAAGATAAAGAGGAAAGATAAAGATAAAGAAAAAGAGAAAGAAAAAGAGAAAGAGAAAGAGAAAGGGAAAGAGAAAAAGAAAGAAGAAGGTAAAGAGAAAGAGAAAGAAAGACAAAAAGAAAGAGCAAGGGTGAGAGAAAAGGAAAGAGAAAGTAACATAAATTGAAATGAGATCGAGCAAGAAAGAAAGAGAGACTAGGAGGCAAATACACAAAAAGAAGGAAGAGGAACGGAGGAAGTGAGCAAGAGAGAAAGGCTCATTAGGAAGCACAGAGAAAAAACGAAGCAACAGCGACGGATTGAAAGAACAAAAAAAGAAAGAGCAACCAGCGAGAAAGAGCAAAAAATAACTTGAGAGAGAGAGCGAGAGAGAGAGCGAGAGAGAGAAAGAAGCAAGAGAGAGAGAGAAGAGAGAGAGAGAGGAGAGAGAGAGGAGAGGAGAGCGAGAGAGAGAGAGAGAGAGAGCGAGAAGAGAGCGAGGAGGGAGAGAGCGAGAGAGAGAGAGAGAGAGAGAGAGAGCGAGAGAGAGGAGAGAGAGAGCGAGAGAGAGCGAGAGAGAGCGAGAGAAAGAAACAAATAAAAAATGGAAATGAAAAAGAGTAAGTATTTCGAAAGCGCAGTTGGGACTTTACTTGAAATTAATTCTTCAAGGATGTCAGTCCAACATTGACGTGAAATGTTTGGAATCCATAAACAGATATTTCCATATACAAATATTTTCCTTCGAAAACAATAAGAAAATATTGAAGGAAAAAATAGAAAATTTTATGTACTCTTTTTACCATTACACATGGTCACCTTTCCGCTTGAAATGCAATGGGTGCAACATTTTTTTCGCACTTCATATCAAAACGCGCAAAATATTGCAGACTGTGGAGCAATCAATGCAACAAACTTGATTATTTGATGAGGAATTTAGTTTATCTTTGAATTATTGCTTAGAAATAATAAACACCTCGAGTAAATTTTTATATCCCGCTAAATCTTTCTGATCATCGTTAGCAATTTTGTTGCTTGAGCAGAGGTTTTCGGCCCCCCTTAAAAATTTTTATGTTTTATTTCAAAAGACAATCGCAAGGTAAACCTCCCCAAGCCCTTAGCTCATTTACATTTCAATTAAGATATTTGCTTGCATTTAGGGAACGCACTCATGTTGATCTCGCTGCGTAAACATATGCAACAAAACACCGGAAACAACGTCACATTCAACAAAGGCATGTCGTCTTGAGTACAAAATCAAGTCTTATTGTTTTTATTTATTTTCTTGTGATTTTTTATTTGTTATTTTTCTTTAAAAAACACAGCAGTTGTGTGCAATATATTCACAATACTAATTGCACCTATCTTAAAGATAATAGGAGCGCTATCAAGGGAATAAATAAAGCTGCCACCTTGAAAAACTTTAAGTCTCATGGTGATTGTTATAATTTTTCTTAACAGTTCACTGCAAACGGTCGACCAAAGGAAATAAATTTATTTAAGAGGTTTGAGTTGTTTTAAATTTCTTTATTTTTTTGGCCCTTCGGAGTGTTCTTAGAATGTAGATGACTTATGGGAAAAATATATGTGTTGCCATTTAGGAACTCACAAAAGGAATCAATCATTTCAGAAGACAGAAGGTAGTATCCTTCAATTGAGAATACTCTGACGCAGGGGCGGATTAAGACAATTTGCCGCTCTAGGCAGTTACGATTTTGCCGCCTCAGACAGCTCAGACTTATTTTCGAGTTTCCCTTAATTGATGCATTGACGGTCAGAATTTTCCGCCCCAAAAAATTTGCCACTCTAGGCAGCTGCCTATGTTGGCTATAAGGTTAATCCGCCATTGCTCTGACGGGTTAACGAAAAGAGATAACCAGAACTGCAACTTTTTTACAAGCAGTTTACTCTTTGCTTTCAATAACCCTGCTATTTTATTGAACAAAACTTTAAGTAGTGCACTTTTGAATATCATGCTTGATTTTTCACTTTTAAGGTTTCTCTTATAAATGACCCTTTTCGAAGCGTACCCTCGATTCACATGAATAATTTTCGGATTAAAACTGCCATAAAACCGCACAAGCTATGAACTTTTTCCGGTGTGATTTCTCAATTTTGTCAATGTTCATCACACTTAAATGCCCAAAAGTGAATATAAAATCTATTCCGCCTTATCACTATAAATATGTTTATTTAGAAGATCATCAAAAAGCTTCAATCGATTATGTGAAAAGAGAATATTTTTCGCCACACACACACACACAAGGCCATTAAATTTGATAAGTTATGACATTGGCAACCAAAAAGTGGCTGTCTGTGCTGAAGTGATTTTATTTATCATTCGAAGAAAAACACTTTCGATCTTAATGAGTTTTTCAGCAACGGAATAAAAACGAATAAATTCTTTTTCTTAAAATCCATAAAAAGACTTATAGGAATATAAAACAAACCAAAAAAAAAAAAAACAAAAAAAGGGAAAATTTGATATTCAAATAACTTGAATTCTGCTGAAGTTCTTCTTAAAAGCGAGGAAAAAGAAATGCCGACTTGTCGATTTGAAAACCTCCCACTCGGATTTTCCATTCTGTGATAAAAAGCGAAAATAGCTTACTGCAACTTGCTTACTTCATACTGAGACCATTCTCTAAAGGGCAAAAAAATAAAAAATAAACAACCGGAAAAAATAAGAAAACTTCAGAAGCTTCATCCAAACAAAACAATTTCGGGAGTTATTGTAAACTCTCTTGTGGCTTTTCTGATTTTCGGAGCTAAAGAAAAACGATTTTATAGCTGAAATTTTCTGTCGCCAGAACAATAAACAAAGCACATAAAAAAAAAACATACGCTTTAAATCGGAAATTTGTTTACATTTCATTAGCTCGATTACATTTTCCGTTGAAGAGAAATTCGAAATCCTGCAATTAGTCATTTTTGAAATTCGATTTTGAAGTTCGATAAAACTCACTTTGCTTATTTTTCTATTGAATATAAAAAGAACAACGATCGAGTTTTATGAGTTAGGAAAGATGAAACTCTCGCGTCAAGAATTTCAATAGCCACGTACATTTAATGGGGGAAAATATTTGAAAAAAAAAAGAAAGAGAAATACTTGAGCTTAACTCCAAGTCTTCACGTGCGAGAGCTCTGTAGTGACATTGTCATTCAAAAAATAACTTCTAAAGGGAACTATTCCTCTTTCAATACGTATCGCTAAAACATGTGAAAATTTCGGAAAACTTTCCTGTCGCGACGTGATTTTAAGGAGATTCAAAAAACTATTTTAAAGATTTTTAAAATTCACAGCTATATTCAAAGTAATAGCATCACAAGGGGAACCATAATTAGTGTTGAAGATTGAAAAATTATAAAAATCAGAATAATCCTGAAATTCGGTATATGTATGTCTGCATTCGATTTGGTAGCTTCTAATTAATGCTCTTTGCTCCCACTCCGACTGCAAAAGAAAACATCTGTTAAACATCAGATTATTTCCATTTTAGAATACTTCAAAGAAAACGACAAATTAATACCGTCATTTATTCTTGCGAACTAATTAGATTAGAGCTAAAATTTTCTCAAAAATGTCATGTATCTCAGCTATGAAGCAAAAATACCTCTTTATGTACTTATATGGCAATGCCAATAAACTGAAATTAACTTGAAATTCTCGGCAGCTTTTAGTTTCAATAGAAAAAATGACGCGCGCATATTTGAACAGGTGTCTGCATTTGACGCACAGCATTGTGTAGGTAAATGACGAAGATTATTTCAATGAAATTCCCGTTCTTCGAGTGAACGTCATTTAAAATATTTCTCTGAAAATCTGTCGGAAATAAAACTGATTTCAAGTGCAAGGTTAAAATGTAAGGACGAAAAAGCTTTGATAGTTTGTTATTAAATGCAGCCCTGTTAAGTGTTTATATTGCAAGCTCTCTCCTGTGGCAACGTTGTCCATCAAAGTATGAGACATTCTTTCTTTAGTAGGGTATCAAAAGCAACGGTAATTGTCATTATAATCAGGGCTCGGATTTTGAAGGCTTTTATAAATTTAAAGCATACTTTATGGAGCACAAATTTTGTTCAACTCACAAAAAGTTAAGAATAGAAATCGATTTTTAACTTCAATATGAATTTCTTTGAAGTTAAAAAAGCGGTTTGAAGTCCAACTTCGCTAAACATATTCGCAAAATGTTGGTAAGAAAAAATTTTGCCCCATAAAGTATGCTTTAAATTTATAAAAGTCAACAAAATCCGAGCCCTGATTATAATAGATGATTTTTTTGCCACCGATTTTGCTTTAGTGGGTAAAGAAAGCAAATAGGAAAGCGAAGAAATAAATTTTCGTCTCACCTCTTCCCATCAAAAAATAAATAAAGGCTTAAATATTTTGTCGATTATCGATATATGTGAAAGCCCACTAATTTCTTAATCCATATTTGTAAGGGTTAATTGAAAATTGACGACATTACTCCTCCTACGCTATGGAATTCAAATAATCGAATTTTACAGGTATGGTCAACAAAACAGAAGGTCCATAAACAAAGTGATTAGCTCAAAAGTCAACAAGCTCATGAAAAGTTTTCATTGAAATCCTCTGATTTAGGAAGAAAAATACAATCGGAATATCTACTCTTCCAAAAAATCCACATTGTCTAGTCTTTACATACGGTACATACATAAATAGTTACATATTTAAATTGGCAGCCTTATGTATGAGCAATAATAGCATTGATTCTATCACTGTTTCCGTTTCTTAAAGAGACAATTCCCTTGAGTGTCTTACAACGATTTAGCTCTTTTGTCTCTATGGGCAAAACCGATATTTTCCGCACTTATGGGGCACTGTTTTCTCATGTCTATGTAAAGTTTCCGCCTCTTACAGTAACGCCCCTAAATAGGGCTCCGTTTAAAACATAAAATTCGCTTAGAATTGATTTTGAAATCTTTGAAAAACAAAAATTTGGTTCCATTAAAATTCCCCTAAAGTGTTTTCCCCCATTCGTCGCTTCTAAAGACCAGAAATACCCCAGCCGGACTTTATCGCATGCATGAACAAATCATTAATGCAGAATAGTGAAGCATTCATTTCGAAAGAGGCCAATTGGTGATTTTTCAAATGATCTTCTAGTGAAAATATCACAGAAGCAAGAGCACGTTGCAACAGACTCTTCTTCAAATGAAATTTTTCATTTGAAAGAGGGTTGAATACTCCTACTTTCATTGAAGGTCCTATGAAATTGTCATGACAAGATGTTTTTCAACCTGTGTGCTACAATTCTCAAAAGTTTTATAATTTTGTTGTACTTAAGATGTTTTAAGAATTGAAATCCTTAAGTATTTCCAAAGGTCATAATGTGTTACAGTCCGGAAGTGACGAAATGTGGCCATATCCGCCAATTTTTTTTAAATATTCATTTAAAAAATACAAGTTCGAAAGCGCTTTTTAATACATTTAGAAAATTAAAACAATTTACTTTACTTCTCCTCTCAGATCCCCGCGGAGGATTTTTTTTTTTTTAAAGAAATTCTCATTCCCGTTGGTACCAAAGTCTTTGTTCTAAATAATATTTTCATACGTGATAACAGCATATACTATATTTTCATGCACATTGGATCTATTTTAGCCAGCCAGCACGCGCACTTTTCCCAAATGAAGTTTTCATGCGGATCAGGGTCATACACTCCTTTACCTAATGAATTACATATGAATTTTGAAGTACTGAAAATAGCGGCCATGTCCTAACAAACTTCATTAGAAGTAAGGGTTAGTAATGCGAGTAGTCGCAGTATGAATTTTCACCACTTCGGAAGTACTGCAGAAGTAATGAAATTTCCGGCTGGGACTCTTAAACTAGTACGAATTTCCCCTAAACTGGCAACAGTTGCTTCAAGTTCCCTCCTATCTATTATAAAGAAAAAATGAAAAAGTTGTTTTAATATTTCAACATGCTTTTTCAACCAACTTCGCTTCGCTCCAATTTCTGTTTGAAAACCTGACAAGGGAAATTTACAAAAGCAATTAGTGAATCACTCAGAAAAATGATATTTCAACCTCAGTGTATTTTGTGAATCATTGACAGATCGATATCTGTTATTAATAACATCTGCATTCCGGTGCATTCATGTAAACACCCCCAATTGACACCTGAAAAATAAACAAACCGAACGAAAAACTTTTCAAAAATCGAGCAATGTTCTGCAAAAGAAAATAATAAAAAAAATAAATAAATAAAAAGATTGGAAAAATTTGGGACATAAACCCATTAAAATGAAAATGAAAACGAATTGCAAGAATTCCTTTGAAATTAAAAATGTGGGTTATCAGCACCGAAGCTTGTACGTGTTGCCGGAATAAATGCAGAAGCAAAGCAATTAATAAAGAGTGTCTTGCTATGATTTTAAATGCGCTGATAAGATATGCAGCGGACACGTCTTTGCTTTTATCGATATCGAAGGCACAAGCAATCAATTTGCGCTGCACAGGAAAAATCAAAAATTTCGCAATGAATTTTTTGAAACTTTTGAATGGTTACTACCGCATACGCCTAATTGGGAGAACTCCTTCAAAGATTCTATCGAAGATTTTTGGTTAAGTGCTTTAAATTGAATTTCTCTTCATTAAAATTCCATGGAGACAAAATAAAAAAAAAGGGTTTCCAACTTTTGGTCTAATTTGATTGGCAGTGTCCAAAATGAAAAATTGCACATCTTCTTGGACGGTCGAAGACGTTGTGGGCATAATTAATGAGCAATCGAAGTTTGTCATTTGAGCCGTTCTTTCTGATGTCGATTTCATTGTTTATATCGCTTTCGTACTTAGAATACGACAATGGATCGTGTTTACAAACCATTATTTTAGCTCAAAGAGCGGGGACTGTGGCAAACAGAATGTATTTATTTAAAAAAAAATTTTTTTTTTTGTTTCTAAATGATGTCAGACAAAGGCTTGAAGAAAACTTTTCACACAATCGTGCATGAGTTGATTTCTTTATTTATTATTTAACCTATCAATTTCAAAGCCAGCTCAGACATATGAAAGATTAATTAATCACAAAAGTGAACACAAAGGCTGGAAAGGCTTTAAGCCGGCTTTAAGATTTTTGAGCGAGACCAAACCAGTTACTGGAAATGTAACGCTCCCAACTTCGACCTTGGAAACAACCCAGAAACGTGTGCGATAACTCAAAATAAAGTAAAGCAGAATTATTTAACCCAGTGATGCACATATTCAGATACCTACAAAGTCTAGGTTTTTTTTTTTTAGGTGAATATAAGTGGATAGAACCGGCTTGATTTCGTAGAATTATTTTGAGATTTTATCGAATTTTATTCGAAAAAAATAATTCCACAGAACAAAAGTCACGAATAATCGTTGTTTTGTGGGCGTGGCTAAGGTATAATTAGACTCATTTCGTCTATACAATATTTATGCTACATAACTTACTCGTATTTGTAACTTTAATAATTTCTTTATGGAATTTATCAAAAAACATTTAACAAAAAAAAAGCTGTAAGGGG
This sequence comes from Chlorops oryzae, assembly GCA_020466095.1. Lineage (NCBI taxonomy): Eukaryota > Metazoa > Arthropoda > Insecta > Diptera > Chloropidae > Chlorops > Chlorops oryzae. The sequence goes on along the minus strand of CM035807.1, from coordinate 2,908,140 downwards.
GTTGAGTTATTTTGTTCTTAGAGATCGTCTAGGACGACTATAAAATAATGTTTTTCTATTAAAAAAAAAAAAAGTTCCCCGCTGGAAAATGCCTAGAGAAATCTAGTAACTAGCTAGGGCGCTAGCGAGGTCCTTGTTTGAACTTTTGTAGAAAATTTGGGACACAACTTTTTTATAATTCTCACTTAGTTTAAATTCGTTGAAAAAAATACGGTGTACTTTGTGTGTTGAGCGTAGGGATGGGCAAAATGGAAAAAAATATCGGTATATATCATATCGATGTTTTAAAGAAATATCAAAATTTAAACGATACTATCGAGAGGGAAATATCGATGTTTCGATATATCGATATATAAGTACAAATCAATTAAGCGGCCTTTGAACTATGACGCGGACTAGCAATTAGGCGCGAATTGATGACAAGAATGACAGTGTAAAAGCAAAAAGTGCATGCATGACACGTTGTCGTAACGGCTCTTAAAATTTTTTAATCGGTGTCCTTGCAATGATATAAATAGAGCAAGATAGCTCAACTTCACGCCGATGACGTAACATATACATAACGAGAGATTCGTTGTTGTTGTTTTGCATGTGATGCCGAACGTCACAACATTGCCTTAGCATGGGAAACAACATGTCCCTCACGATTTTAATATTTTTTATGTTGGAAAACTATCGTTTTCGATATCAGCAAAAATACATCGATGTACGATATATCGTCGAACCAAATATCAGTAAAAATTTGCGATATATCGTTTTTAAAACATCGATGTTTCGATATATCGACGTTTTTTGACCATCCCTAGTTGAGCGTCAGCCTTGCGCAGAGGCGATATTGCAACCAATGAAAAATAAAATTAAATGTAAAACAAATGGATTGATTTATATGGTCTAGGCGCTAGCTAGACTTTACTAGCTAAGCCCAAGATATAAACTACCTAGGGCCTAGCTAGCGCCGAGGTAGAATTTCCAGCCGGGTTATTGTTCATTTGAAATTGCGCCAACGAAGGGTTAAGCCCTTGAAAGACGGCCAAAAGATGATGATAGATATTCGTATACTCTCATATCCGTGCCTAAGACTTGTGCGTTGGCCTTTCAAGTTCAAAGTCATTTATTTTTTGTCTAGAACCGGCACTGTGGTCGTCGCTCTGATTTTACGCGTTTAGAACCATAGGACTTAATGAAACCATCCCGATGAGTGGGCCTTTTGTAGAAAAAGTTAATCTCATTTAAAGTTGAAATCGAAACTTTTGTGCCATTTCGGTTCGCGTTTGAAAAAAAAAAAAAGAAATTAAGCCTGCCAATACAATGAAATACGCTACAAATTTTTTAATTAGAAAATACACATCAATGAAATCAATGAGACATGAAAAAACCCGATACCTCTTAACCCGCACTGACACGTCATGCGGTTCGTTGATCCCGTTCTATTTACCCAGGCATTGACTGAAGTTCTACGTTGATGATTCACACGATCGATCGTGTCAGTGCGCAGGGATTTGCTAGCGCTTATTCAAATATTTTCCCTTATTCTGTTATTTATAGACTCTTTTTGCGGTTAGGCTTACGGACTTTATGTGAATATACATATGTATATATGTAACTAAATGTAGGAATAGCAAAATGTGCTTATCGCTATGCATCTAGAAACGCTTCAGTTGCCTAACGAAGTTATCATTAAATATGTCGCTTGGCTACCTTGCAATAATGTCGCTGTCAATTTGTTAATTTTATATCAGAAAAACTTATTGTTCCGACAATTACGTTTTCGGTTTTTTTTTTTGATTTTCTTGCATTTTCTTGTTGCAGCTGTAAAATGAAGTTGTTATTATTTCTTTTATTTCTAATTTTTTTTTTATTTGTTTCCTTCTTTGGTTCGCACAGCACGAGTCTTTTGAATTAATTTTTGTGACAATTTGTGGCATTAACTTGAATCGGAAATGCGATATGTTTGACATGAGTGAAGTTTCGTTTACTCACTTTTTTATACATATTTGTGCATAATTTTATTCGGACAAGTTTCGTCAAAATTGCCGACTTAACGAAATTGCTTGAAATGCAAAAAATCGTTGTTATTTTTTTTTTTTTTTTTGCTCCTCCCGTTTGTCGGCATTTTATGAGCATTAAAGCGTTTGAATCCAATTTTCGTTACGGTCCAACAAAAATCATTTGATCTGCGTAATGTTTGCTTTGATATTTAACGAAGAACGATTTATTATTTTTACATTTCGTTCATTTGATGTGGTCAATTAAAATGTTTAAATTCGTTCATGAGAAGAAAAACAAAAGCGCTTCACTGTTTTTGGATATCCGATAATGATGAGGAGTCTTAACTTTTGTCGGCTTTGGAGAATTGATTATTTATGCTGATGTCAACTGATGTCTCAAAGTCAAATAGTTTTCTGTGATTGCCTTGGAGGGGGCTGATTCTTTAGTGGGCCTTCAATGCCATTTACTTTTTTTTTTTTATTTATTTCCTATAGAGCTGCGATTATAGTGGATTGATGGCTATGAAAAACGTTAAGAATTTTGCAAGGAATGCAACGGTGATAAAATTATTGGGACCTTTTTATTCTAAACACTTTTATGGAGTCTCTGTAGACTCAAAACTGAAGACCTTTGCCTAACGAGATACGCCCAACTTTTCGAATATATGTTCTCTTACCACAAAATCCACCACATGAGAAATTATCATTAATACCTTACATACATATGTATGTATATGCACCAGTTACCACACTTTTCAAAGACTGAAACCCAGAACCTTGAGGGGCCCAAAAAACCTTTTATTTCAAGATTTCAGGCTGAACCACTCGAGTAGATTAATTTCGGAGTAAGCTCGAAGTAAGTTCGTAGTAATTCCGGAATACTTTTTGAGTACTTTTGGAGTAATTTCGGAATACTTTCGGAGAAATTTCGGAATACTTTCGGATAAATTTCGGAGTACTTTCGATTTCGGAGAAATTTCGGAATACTTTCGGAGAAAATTCGGAGTAATTTCGGAATACTTTCGGAGAAATTTCAGAGTAATTTCAGAGTAATTTCGGAATACTTTCGGAGAAATTTCGGAGCAATTTCGGAGTAATTTCGGAATACTTTCGGAAAAATTTCGGAGTAATTTCGGAATACTTTCGGAGTAATTTCGGAATACTTTCGGATACATTTCGGAGTAATTTCAGAGTAATTTCGGAGTAATTTCGGAGAAATTTCGGAATACTTTCGGAGAAATTTCGGAGTAATTTCGGAATACTTTCGGAGAAATTTCGAAATAATTTCGGAGCAATTTCAGAGTAATTTCGGAATAATTTCGGAATACTTTCGGAGAAATTTCGTAGTAATTTCGGAGTTACTTCGAAGTCATTTTGGAGTAAGTTCGGAGTAACTTCGCAGTAATATCGCAGTAAGATCGGAGTAAAGCAGTTATACGGAGTGATTCGGAGTAATTCGTACAGATTCGGAGTACAACTCACGAAAAAGATTGAGCAAAGAAGAACACTCAAGATTCATAATAGAAGTCCATACTAGTTCTCCTCACAATATTGATGGCACTATCCCACGAATATAAAAATTTTATGCCAAATTAATCCTCTAAAGACAAAAATTACATTTCGCCATGATCGCAACCTTCAACTAATCTCCCTAATACCTTTAATTCTACATTAAACGAATCAAATATTTTCCATATTTGTGTTTCCTAAACGCAAATGTTTTCGCAAGTTGATGAGTCCTCACACCTTGTCTAATTACCCGAATGCATCGTCATTGATGCATTCAAGCGTTCAAGCGTTCGACGAGCAAACGTATAATCCAATTAAGCCATATCAACATTGCTCGATTTGTCAAACGCTTGAAATGCTTACAATTCATACAAACTGTTTGCCGATCATTAAGCCACTCAATTCCACTGCGCCTTTACGTTTGCCGCCGTAATTACCCTACCGTACTTTCGTTTATCCCGTCGTTTTTCTCTGTTTTTTTTCTTTTCTTTTTCTATTGTTCTATGTTTTTGCACATTGCGTGATAACTTAATAGCTTTTTCAATCTTTTTGTTTTCTATTTTGCTTTGTTTTGTTTTTGTTTTTTTTTTAAATTTAATTGCAAAATTCTCATTTAATTTGCGGCGCCAAGCGATGCATTCAAAGCACGAGTCTCAATTGTGGGTTCTATTCGGAAGAGAGAATTTTTCTCTATTTTTAGACTGATTTTCTTTTTTTAAGCTTTGAATGCAAAACCAAAAAAAAAAATGTTTTTAAATAAAAACTAAAAAAAAAAAGTATATAAAAAAGCACCGCCGACAAAGCCATTCAACTCGAAAGATTAGATTTTTGTTTAGAAAATTTGGCTTTGCGATTTTGTACTTTCGATCTGACGTGTTTTTAGCACTTGTGCTCGTTTGCTTTATTACATTTTGGAGAGAAAAACATTTTCAATAGAATTTGCGGAATTTTTATTGGTTTTTTGATTTTTTTTTTCTTTCGTTTTTTGTTTTTTCTTCTTGGCATTGGGAAACTTTAAATGCCGTAAAATTGAATTTATTGCTCAATTATTGAAATGGTGAAAAGCTAGAATAAAATCATTAATTTTCCGGATTATGAAGACATAAATTTGAGAACTTGAGAAGGTCAATCACCAGGAATATATACAGCTTAGTTCAATGGAATAGTAGGGCCCCATAAAAAACCCACAAATAAAGCTATCAGATATAATGCTGTAAAGGACAAGGATAGAACTGATGTGACTAAAGAAAAATAATTAAGTAAAGAAATTTATTTAAGGTTGTTGGGACCACTTCTATTATATTGTTCACAGCTTTAATTCTTGCAGAGGAAAATAGATTCATAGTCGGATATAGATATATACAGATAGTCAGGGCAATGATTGATTTCTGGAGGGAAGCCGCTAAATGGTGCTATTAACGGAAAGTCTTTCCTCAGATCGTTCTCTGATGCCTTTTAATTGATAGGCTTGAGATCTGAACCATCGTGTAGGAAGAAATTTATTTCGGGAGGGACTGTAAATATTAAAAAACTGTATATTGGGACCAGACCTGGGCAGTCCAATTACAAAATTGTAAATGTAATTGAAAAAATTTTGTAATTCGACTGTCCAGGTCTGATTGGGACTACTGTCACGCGTTCTTTTGGGATTCCTCGGATTTCGGAGAGAATTCGATCCTCCAACTTCACACTCTTCGCATATCTCTATCTCTGAACGACCCATTGATATTTTTAGATACATTTGTTCATTATAAAATAACACATTCCTCGCACTTTTTCCTTTCCTCAATTAAATCCACTTTTCCGCACTTAAATCGTTTTCTTTTTTCACCTTTTTTCTTTTAAAAATTCACAAATCACAAACTTTAAATTTAAACAGCGGGACTCCATAACAGTTTCTAGCCACAAAAAAAAAATATAACAAGCAAATTTCAATCTCTATACATATTTCCAAAAAAAGTACCTTTTTGTGACTAAAGACTGCTCTCAGAATCCCGCTCATTTTGGCTTCTAAATTAATTTCGATAAGTAAAAACTTCTTCATTGAACTTTTCTTTCTCTCTTTCTTTTTCATTTCATGCATTTGCAGCTATCATAAATCCCAAAGCGAATCCCGAAAAAGTACCAAATCCATTATCATTGGCATCAGCAGCATTCTCACAATCATCGCAACAATTCCCATCCACAATACAAATATCACCAACATACAATTCAGTACAAATTGCAAATCCAAATCGAAATTCATGCTCGTTCCCATCACATGCAACAGCAAAGACAGTGACCCTGGTCACACCAGAACGCACCGATGAGACACACAAATCATACGGCAACATCGAACGCAACACCTTTGCATGCATTCCTTCGCAGGCTACGTAATTTGGATAGCCGAAAAATGAGAAATATGAGAAACTTGAAAAATCGTTTCAATATTCGTCAATTTTCTAAGGAGAATTTTTTAGGTACGTGTGTTTGTTTTTTTTTATGTGGTAAATCGGTAGAATGATCTGTGATCTGCACTCATTTTTATTTTTGCACTACACTACTCTATGATTTCATAGCCGATTTGGGCCCTTAAGAAGTTATGCTCGCGGTCAGACGAAGAAAAAATGTTGCTCAGCAGTTTCGGCAACAATATTAGCCCGATTCAGAATATTCCCGGGGAGCAATTCCCGGGGAATTTACTTTTCTCGAGAGTAAAATTCTTATTTTTTAAATATTTGGGGGAAGAAATTTGATGGGAAATGGGTATTTGACCGATACCCATAATTTTTCTTACCCTATCTAAAAAAAGGAGAATTTTAGTTTCGAGGAAAGTAAATTCCCTGGGAAATTCGTTCCCCAGGAATATTCAGAATCGGACTGTATATGTTTATTTTTCATTTCGATGCCATCGAACGAAATATTTTAAGGTCTGACCGGGCACAAATTGAAGGTACTCTGGACTTCTGTGTGCCACCAGATTTATCTAAAGACATGAAATACATGATTCAGGCACTGTTGCCAGTTTAGAGGAGTCTCCTCTGAATTAAAAGACATTTATTATCTTTAGTAGAGCCTTAGGACAGTAAAGAGTCAGAAAAAACTTTATGAGGCCTTATGGGACCAACTTTTGTTTAGAGGATTTCAAACTTAATTTTAAGGGAATTTCGTCTTTGTTTTATGACATTCAGGGGAATATTCCCCTAAAAATCTGGCAACTGTAAATCCAGGTGAATTTTTCGAAGAAACCAAAACGGTCAGCTGATCAAAACTCCCTCAATTCAGCTGAGAAATCAAACAGTATAGAAGGGACCTTAGAAAAAGCATGTATGGGTGTTTTTGTAAACCGAAACAGCAAAATATATGAAAAACTCCCACTTTTCAGTTTCACTGCATAACGTTTACAAAAAAATAACCCCAAACAAAAAATAAAAATTTAATTTCATCAATCGATTCACAATTGAAAATTCGTTGCTCTCATATCAAGCGGCATCTGTTTCGAACTGTTTTTGATCTATAGAAATTGTCTGCAATCAAGCGAGAAACGAGATTCATATCTGATAAAAAAGGGCATTTGGGAGAAATAAAAAAAAAAATTTCCTAATGAAGAGACAGCATTTACGCCAACGCCCTCTTCAAATTAGTTTTCCAGAAATGCATTTCATCCGACTCAAGTCCACAAATCAGTGAAGGGAGAGCAGCACCAAAGAAAAGCAATTCGTTTTATGCATTTGGACTCCCGGTCTTTGACGTTAAAACGATTGTTTTTTCTTTTCTTTTTTTATATTTTGGTTTTCTTTGTGGACTTTCGTTGCATGTCATATGTGGCTTAACGAAACATCAAAGTTGCCCATAGCTTCCAGTTTTTCCACGCATAATTTTTTTGTATTAAAATCACGCAGAAACCGAGACCGTAAATGTCACCAACATGTTTAGAAAAAATCGAATGTTGCAATACAGTTGCACAGCTGAAATGGCTTTGCGGTTGTTGTTTTTGCTAACAGCATTTTCGGTTAACCGAAAACATTTTCAAAATTCCATAAACCGAAATTCGTTGAAGAAAAGAAAAGGTATTTGAAAAATATGTTGTTTTTCTTCGCTCACATGGGAAAGATTTGTGTAGATCAAAATTCTTTATGTAAACAGCAGAAGATTGTAAAGAAAAATCGTGCATTCGACTGACTTAAAATAGATTTAAATACCTACACCTAGACGGCAGGAGTGAGAAGCTAAATTGCTTTTTCAGTATTTAAATATGTTTTTTACGGCGATAATAGTGTCGTCATCATGGATGAGATGATTTCAAAATATCGACTTTAATGGCAAAAACATCGAGAATTTCCCTCTCAAGCTGATAGTTCCCATTTCTATATATTCGCACCCTTGCTACTAAATCGGCACAATTCAAAATTTCGCATTTCTTGAAAACAGTTCAATCTCTCTTGAAACTGAGGAGAAATAAAATTTTTTCTATGCTAATATTTCTCTTAATCGACTGCTGCATCAGTCAATATAAGCGTTAATTCTCTAGGTGTTGGATTTCTTGCAGAAAAATTCAATCAAACATAAAAAAAATTGATTAAAAAAGTTTTGAATTGTGCCGATTTATTAGCAAGGGTGCGATATGTCCGCGGTCAGAAGTTGAAACGAAATTTTTGCAACAATTTAATGGAAAAAGAATAAAAGTTTCGGCAATAATCTGCGATTGTTTTGCCATGTAATTACAAGAGATGTTCAATGTTCAATGTCTGATCGGGCACTAATTCTAAGCAACTCTGGGTATAGAAACCAAGATTAATCACCATCTGACTGGGCACATGCTTCGGTATTGAGTTAAACTAGTTTTTAGATCTCTATTTTGTTCCGTGTTGCATGCAGAAATAATATTCCATCAAAAATCGATTTTTTATAGACCAGGGGTAGTTTACCTTTTTCCAATAACGAGCGAATGGCATTTTTTCATAACCGCTGCGGGCGCAAAATTTTTGAAATTAAGTACAAAATTGTTCTAGCAATTCATCGATTGATATTGATTCATTAGATATATTGAGCGAGCGCATAAACGGATTATCGCCTGGCCCACTTGCTCCATCCCTGTTGACCACCCTTGGTCTAGACAAATCCGAGGAAAAGAGATGCCCGTTTTTTGTTCGTATCAATAAGAAATTGTGCCCGTTTTCCTTTTCCACGAAAACAGAAAAGTGCTAACTGATGTTGTCGAAACTTAGTGCCTTGAGGTTAACCAGGACTAATACTATGAAAGCCCTACTCAACCCTGTAGTAAACAGTGGGGCAATTCTCTGAAAAGAACTAGTACCTTTACCAGAACTAGAAGAACCAGTGCAATTTTTGGATAAGCTTCCACCATAACTATACTAGTGATAATTGGAATAATCGTATCCGTTAATCAAAGTTGAACTACAAATCAATCGATAGTGACTGAACATAAATGCTTCTTCCCATTATTTACTTAAGGAAATAGGGGGGAAAAATCAACGATTCTAGTACCTTTTTCCCGTTAACAGCACTGGTATTTAACTGGTGCAAATTTACCCAATTGCCTATAAAAGTACTAGAATAGTTCTGGTGCCAACCGCACTAGTGCTTTCCTGTACAGATGTTGTATTGATTTTCTACAGAATTTTATATCATCAAGGGTATAGAAAAGAACTAGTACTGGTGGCTTTTGCACTAGTAAAGTACTAGTACAGCACTAGTTGAAATTTCTGCAGGGAAAGTACTGACATGAATAACTATAGCATATTATACAAGATCACTCATACTTAACAAGAATCTTCAATAAAGAACATGTCAAAATGTCTTACGAATTCGATCAAAATTGTCGCTTTGACGAGACCAATTAACAATGAATTGTGGGAATGAGAAAAACAATTGGCAATCAAGAAGTCTTTTCTTTCAATCAATAAAAATTCGCAAAGTCTTAGCCTTAATAAATTCGGTCTTTTAGTTGACATTTTTTCGGTTTGAAAATTTCAAGTCTACTCCCAGTTGAAAGACTTCATATAAGATTATTCGCCTCAGTCTATTCGGAGAGAAACTTTTTACCATTATCGATTTTGCGGTTTTCTTCAAAATTTTCCGGTTATGAAAAATGGGTCAATTGAAAGAAACCATGTCACTTTTTATCATACCCATACGCTTCCTATAATGACATCGTTATGCTCTTAACAAAGACACAAGACTCTCCGTTGTGCAACATTCGTTCATGAGTGATCTTGTTTTTAAACAATAACAATCATTTGAATAATGAAAACTATCGCTTAATTGGACTGGCGAATTTTATTGCACTCAAAACGGGTTCATAACCCATTCTTTGTCTACTGAAACGTTGGCAATAATTGCCCCATATTTTTTCAATTGTTCATGATGCTTTTATAGTCGTTTTGTGTGGCAATTGAATAAAAATGAATCGAAACAAATCAATTTCCTGAAATCACATTGAAATTTAAACCAAGTTGGAGTCTAAAAACTTTATTCCCAATTTCCACACACAAATTTTTCTTTCCAAATAATCGACTAAATAGGCGAGAAGGACAAGAGGAAAAATGTCCCTTCGTGGCACCTGTCTTATTTCCCGATTTTGAAGCTTTCATCTGACCTAAAGAAGTCTTGAATTTTTAACCTCTTGCTCTACTAACTTCAGCCGTAAATACTTTTCCTAAATCTCTTTTCATTCTTATGTGTATGCCTACAGGCCAAAAACGTATGCGAAATGAAATTACTGGCATAAAACTTTATTAGCACTGAGCTCTTAAAAAATTTTCCACTACATACATATATGTACATACATTCAAACATAAATTTCAATCTTATTGCTCAAATTTCCTTACGGCTGTGCTATGTAGGTGCTCTTACTTAGCCAAGTACTGTAAAAACCCCCATGCGATTGGAGCAGCCAATCCAGCGCATAACTGCCCAGCAATACACGTTAGAGCAAGTTGACTTCTCTTCACCAGAAACATGTGTGCGGCTGTCTTTGCCGGATTTGCCGATGCTCCCGTGAAATAGGCCTAAAATTTATAGAATTTTTAATATCTCCTATTAATATTGCCATTTGAACTTACACCCAATAAATAGATGAACGCGTTTGCACCACCAAGATATAAATCCATGGGCACTTCATTCTCATACTCCCACAGAACGCACCAAGTCCACACAAGAAGGAAAGTAAGCAAGAATTCAGCGGCCAATATATTCTTCTCTGGTACTCCCATTCTCGTTTCAAAGAGGCATAATCCACTATCCACAACCTTGTCAAATAACTTACTAAATCCAAAATGACCCGCCGCTGCTCCAAAGACTTCAGCAGCAATATAAATAAATAACATCTTTGTAGGGATGCCACGACGCCACCACAAAGCCAGCACAACCGATGGATTTCCATAGGCACCCGAGACCTTCGAAAAACAATTCGACAGCATCAAGTTTATAAGGCCATAAGAAATGCTGATTTGAAGGAGATCGCTCTCCAGCGCGACTCGCGTTGCACAAGTGAACGCCACTATCAAACCCGTGCACAGGAACTCGCACAAAAAGTTTGCAACGATTTTGAAAAATGTCATTTTAAAAAGGACCAGAGAACTAACGATGGACTCTAAATACAATTTTATAAAAAAAAAACCTCAAAAATGAGATCTCATAATTTTGAATTTTTTCCCCCTTAAACTTCAAAATTATATAAGCCTTTGAAATTAGTCATTATTTACACGATACGATATTTTGATTTAAAAAAAGTCTATTTTATTTGAAAGCCAAGAACCCACCGGAAAGTGTTTTGGTTGCTCATTTCTCTTTCTCTCATTTGTTTCCGTGTGTCCTTCGCCACAACAACTTTTTTTTTTTTTGACTGATAACGTCTTTTAAATCGATGATAGTACACTCAAATAGCGAGAATCTGCCGACGGCGAATTCAATGTGTTTTCAACATGTTCATCGTTCATTTTACGTGACTAAAATTTTGGTTTGGTATTTCGGTGACTCTTTTCACTTGGATATTGAAAAAAAATCCCATTATTTCTGTTTCCTTTAGGAAAGTGATCAGTAAAAGTCCCTTGTAAACATTTGAAGTGATTTTTAGTTAAAGGTAAAATCGAATAAATCCCTCAAAACGGAAAAAATCCCTCGTTCTGGCATCAGTGCATAGAATAAAATGTTAGCATGACGTCTATAATTCTCATTTGGTTTGTAAAATCGGACACTTAAGACTCGCAGAATTTCTGAAGTTTTTTCGAGACGCGATGAAGCAAGAACGTGCGTAAGTCATAATCATATGACTCATAATCATCATCACCATGACCGTCAGCATCACCGTCATCATCACCATCATCATCACCATCAACATCATCAACATCATCAACACATCAACAATCATCATCACCATCACACCATCAACACATCAACACCATCAACATAACCATCATCACCATCAACACCATCAACACCATCAACACACATCATACACCATACATATCAACACATCATATCATCCATCATTCAATATCATCATACACATCATTACATAATCATACCATCATACACATCCAACAAACATCAACCATCATTCACACATTCAATCATTCAACAATCAATCAAACACCTAATAATCAATCACATCAACACATCAACATTCTGCATCATTTATCATCCATTCACACTCAACCATCAAATACCATATCTAATCACCATCAACACCATCAACACCATCACACACACCATCAACACCATCAACACATCACACATCAACACCATCAACACCATCAACACCATCAACACATCATCAATCACCATCACACCACATCATCACATACACCATCAACACCATCAAATCAATCATCAACACATCATCATCACATACATCACACAACACATCAACACCATCAACACACATCAACACCATCAACACCATCAACACCATCAACACCTATACAACAACACCATCAACACATCATCATCAACCATACATCACCCATACATCAACATCACATCAACCATCTATACACCATAAATCATCACATCAAACTCACATACCTCACACCATCATACTATCACCATACTCACCATCACCATCATAATAACTCATCACTTCATCACATCACCATCACCATCATAGTATTCACTTCATCGATACATTTTGCAATCGATAATTTCGATAATCAAATTTAAATGATAATTTTATCAAATGAATTTTCGATCGGCTCGCCCTAATCTAAATTAAGGCATTTTTAGGAATCTGTCCATTTCATCTGTCCCCCCCTTTGCCTATCTTATTGAGAAATAACCACTCCCACATTGAATTAATTGAACAATGGGTCTTTTTCTGGTACGTTGAAGGTCAAAAAGAGGCAAAATTATCCTTTCAACTGGGAAGAAGTGGCATGAAAGAGCCAGTTCACTAAAAAAAAAAAAAAAAATATACACTCTGTTTTACTCTAACTTTTATTGATACTCCAAGTCGAGCCCATTTCTTAAACTTTCTCATGGGCTAGTCGCATTCCGAATGCCTTTGGTGTAATCTTATACACCTATTATGAAAGGTAAAAATGACCTCCGTTATGCATTTTAAAAGGAGTAAAATTTTAATTTTTATTTCATTTTTATTTTTAACCATGAAATCTTCTTGAAGAACACACCTAATAATTTCGTAATTAATTTAAAATATGGCGCCAAACCGATGCCAATTTTCATTCACATTTATTATGGAAATTGCGCATCCAATGTCGGAATTCCAGAGCATGGCATCAAAAATTGCAAAAAATTTGCATTTTCATTGCGAATATTATTATTTTTATTTTTGTTTTATTGATTTGGCATTTTATTGAAATTTATTGAAAATTATTATCCGAACAAATGGTTCCGACGTCTTCAATGACACAAAAATATTCGCTATAGAATTTGATTTGAAAATATTTTCTCTCATTCTTCATTATTTTCAATTGAATTCAATTTAATTTCGCATTTTTCTTTTCGATTTGACTTTTTTTCAGGTGGTCAGCTGAAGACCAAAAATGGACAAAAATATGTGTTCAATGGCAAACCGACCGGATTGCTTGTGTCGAAGACTTGCGTTTTCTTTACTGCCCTAATTATCTTAATAGCCCTAATTTTTAGCATACTGATTACATATTTCATAACTGTCAATTCGCTGGCGGAAAAAGGGTAAGTTCCAGTTCGATATTATCATAGTGAAATCCGTCATGTGTGGAAAATCAATTGGAAAAAGACTGAAAGAAAAAATTTTACTAAAAAGCAGTAAAATTGCTGCAGGGGTGTGCCATTCATGAGGGGTTCCACTGTTTCACATTAAATTGTCATAAACTAATTCTCAATAATTCGTTATTTTCTTTCTCTGAATTATTTTTTTTTGTTTTGAATTATTGTCTAGAATTGTCTAGGAATCGCTAGATAAAGTCTGAATTTTTAGAAATTCATTTTATGGCTTAAACATTTCCATTTTAACCCAGTAAACCAACACATTGATGAGAGAATATAACTGTCATTCTTAATTAAGGCTAGACCATCAAACGTTGACTTTTTATGACGGCGGTGTCAAGGGGATAAATCCATTTAAAACTGCCTTCAACCAATGTGAAACAATTCTCTTTTTTTCTTTTCGATTGATACTAATTTCCGAAAGGGAACGTAGCTACTGACGCCGCTGGCCAGAAGGCTGAGAATTTATGGTGCTTAAATATGGCCATTAACCATATGTCGAACGAAGACTTCGAATGACCTAGATTCGTTAAACGAACCGCCCTCTTTTGAAATCGAAAAAGCAATATCCGCTCGAGAGTATGTAAGGACATGCATGGAAAAAAGAAAAACTCTTTTAAGAAGGAGTGACTAAAATGCATAATGGAAAAGGGTTAGGTTAGAAGAAAGAAATTATAAACGTCCATGTTGATTAGAATTATGAACAATTTTGTAGCCTTTATAAAGCTTTGACTTGAATAAAATTTTTTGATTTTCAATTCAGCTCTGGCAGCGTGACGAATGGCCACAGTGTGGGGAATTTAAATGCGACTCCAGTCGCAACGGCCAGTATGCTGGGCATGCCCCGGGATAATAACAGATTCTATGGTCCAAGCACTTCGAGACCAGAATTGGATCCACGACTTCATAATTCAACAAAATACCTGCTCGATGCTGCGTCCGCACTCTTCGAAGGTGCCGGCATGAAAGCACCGTATAAACCTCTAAATGGCCGTAACGATGGTGGTATACCAGGATCAAATTTTGTAACCGAAAGTCCCGTACTGAAAACACTCGAACCAAAGAAAAATCCGAAATTACTCAATGCCACAAAACATCTCATTGATGCAGCGGTCGCTGTTTTAAAAGACGCTGATTTACCTGTTTCGGTGGTGCCGCTAGTTGACCCATCGATGCCAGTTGGTGATATTCCACCGGTGACGACGGTTGCGGACTCCTCTGCAAAAAAACTAATGGATCAAGAAATACAATTTCACGAAGGCTGGAATCCATTGCACTATACGTAAGTAGTAGAAGTCCGGACAGTTCGATTAATCATTGTGATAAGATCTTTTGAGAATTTTTCAATTTTCGCAATATTTTTTATTTTTTTTTTTTTTCAATACAAATTTCTCAGTTGTATAATTCGCTTGTCATATCGCAAGTGATTAAATATTTACTGTATTGCTGATAGGTGTAATTTTTGCAATTATTTAAACAGACAGAACGCTTATCAAGTGAATTCAATTGAATTCAATTAAAGTGTATCGCGGCTCTTCGCGAAATCTGCGACTCAACTGAAAAGCCTGTGCCTGACAATCAATTCGCATGTCCACAAGGCATTTAAGAGTTCCGGCGTCAATCAGAAAATCGCATGCGATCATTTTTTCTAAAGTAGGTAATTTTTAATCTTCGAGTGAAATCATCACAATTTTATTTACTTTCTGCATTCCTTGCATGTTGGGTTACGATTCGATTCAGTCATTCGAGGTGGTATTACGTCAGATTTAAAAAGTTTTGTCGCGAAAATTGCAGTTGATTTCGATTCAGGTCAAGTTTTTTTGTTTTTTTTTTTTTTTGTTGCCAGAAACGAAAATCAATTTCCTTAAATTATTATTAAGAATTACTGTCAGTTTAAGGTGGATTGGATAGGATTTGGAAGGAAGCTCATTAAAAATCAAATACACTGTGAAATCCCCATTGAAAGGACACCAATTTTAAGGAAATTTTTGGTCAGATCAAGAATAGATTGACTCAGGCCATGTTCAATACACAGTGAGCTTCTCGATGAGTGGATGGAAATTTTGGAACAATTTTTTGTCCTCTTATTCAAAGATTTCCTTACACTGAGCGAACTTAACCATGATTTTTTTAAAAGGGCGCATTGTTATTCACAGTCCTTTTGATTTTCGAGCAGAACAAAAATTTCAAAAGGAAAATTGTTGAGTCAACAACATTTTTAGTTGAATTGAAAGGAAATATGTTTAATTGCATTTCTTTACGTTCGGTATAATTGTCATTTGTTTTATAAAATAGGACATATAAGATATTCATTCATCTAGAAATTTTTAAGCATTGCGAAAGCAGTCACGACAACGGAGTCTCAAACACGGTTGCCACTTTGGTCCATTTGGACCAAAAACGGTACCTTTTTACCATTTGGTCCGCTGGTCCTTTATCTTACATTTGGACCTTTTTCATATATGTTCCTCCATATGTATAACTAAAAATTTTGCAGTATATAGCATGTCCTACGTGGTTTGCCCTACATAAAGCGAAACATTAAATTCGTTGACATCACTGTTGATTGTAATTAATTATATCGATTGTCACCAGCCTAAGTACAGATGACAATAAACTTTTTGTCAATCGATTGTTTTTTTTTTTTCACATCTCTATCTGATAGAAGTGGAAATACAGCACGCTTCATCAGTGGCGTGTTCAGCGAAAGAGTGCTTTGATA
The DNA here is from genome assembly GCA_020466095.1 of Chlorops oryzae. Lineage (NCBI taxonomy): Eukaryota > Metazoa > Arthropoda > Insecta > Diptera > Chloropidae > Chlorops > Chlorops oryzae. The sequence continues at coordinate 2,891,712 of CM035807.1, read as the reverse complement.
GTGCTTATATATTCCACAGTGGTATATTCAACAATTATAAGACATTAACCAAAAAAATTTTTGGCTAGACGAACGTTTAGAGAGTTATGAACCAAAAAAATCCGAAAAATTCATGGCGTCCGAGTTGGGTCAAAATTTTTTCAAGAAACGGATTAGGTACAACTAGTCTAGTTTTGGTCTAGTTCCGAACGGGTCCAAAAAGGATCAGTTTTTTTTAAATTTTAGTGCTAAAAATCTTAAAAATTTTTTCACTTTTTCTATAAATAAATTTTCATCTAAATCGGGCGCCATGAATTTTTCGGATTTTTTGGTTTTTGGTCCATTACTCTCTAAACTTCCTCTATCGGAAGCAATATTTGTATTCCAATGAAAGAAAGGACCAACCTTTTTTTGTTATTTTGGTCCTTTTTCTTATGAATTTGGGTCCCGGAAAATATTTTTGAGTGGCAACCGTGGTCACAAAATTGAATGAGTCCATCCGAGGGCTATTTTTGAGGTTATGTTCAGCAGAGGGGGCTCTGTGGCGATTTTCTTTGAGCGTTAAATAAATTTGGTTTGACATTTCTTCTTGTATAGGTATTTTAGAAATTTTTTTTTTTATTTTAAAAATTATTTTGTCATTTTAATTATATGCGTGGTTAGTTCAAAAATTTAAATTTAAATCCATTTTTGAAAATTATAATTTCAAATCAACCTGAAGTATGGTCGATTCAAAAGGAAAATCTTTATTTTTTCCAACAAAAAAAATTTTTTAAATTAAAAACATTCCTTGTTGAAGCCGTTTTGTATGTTTTTCCTTTTGATTTAATCAGCTTTCTCGTTGATTTTTTTCTCCGTGTATAAGATGGCAAATTCTATTCGAAAATCAGTAGAACTTTGCCTGCTTTGAAGTGTTGGCTCGTCCATTAAAATTTCCATTGAAAAAAAAGCTCTTCGTTCAGTGAATTCCTTTAATCGTGAACACCAATGGTAAGGCTCTTTGAAGTCAGCTGCTCTATCTTAACTATTCGCGATTCAATAAAATTTTTGTCCACTTTGAATTCCATTAGAATTAAAATTGGCAAAGCCGTTCAAAGTACAGTTAATTCCTTTAAAAGCGATCATCAATGGTGAGGCTACTCTATGGGGCGTCCATGTTCTTTCACTTACCAGAACAATTCAATCTATGAGGTGCTTTGCCTTTCGATTAGAATTTCCACTGGCGAGGGAATTCAATACACAGTGAGCTCTAATTTAAGGGAACACCGATTGTGTGAGACCGATTGGATGAGAGTTCTTTATTAGCTTATTAAAGGTATCACTCATTGGGTGTGCAGTAGTTTGCGCTCTTTGAAGAACTATATTCACCCATGAGGGATTTCACTGTCCTTACATATATAAATTGCCTTAATATGTGGGTCCTTCAATCGGCAACCAGCAAACTGTCAATCACTCAAATATAATATGCAAGAAATTTCAAATAAAAATCGATTGTCTTTGAGACTTCTTGGGGTCTTTTTTTTCGAAAGCCCATGAGACTTTTAATGCCGCCAACAATTTTTTCTTCTTCATTAACATTTAAGGGACTTTTATTTAATCTTTTTGGGTTTTAGTAAAATTGGAAAGTGTTTATTTCTAATTGATAGTATTTTCGGTTCGTATAAAATTCTTTGAAAGAATTTAAATTTTTTATTATTTTTTTTTTTAAATTTATCAATGCTCCTCCTCAAAGCAGAAGGCACAAATCACAGAAATGTAATCAAAATTATGACACCTGAGTAGGAAATAAACAAAGTTCCGTCGCCCGCAGTGTTTGGTTTTCATCAAAATCATTAGAGACATCAAATGTCAAATTACAAGATGTTATTTATGAATTCCAATCGATTCGGTTGCATCCGAGCGATGAAGCGTACAAGAGCCAGCATCACGAACAAGAAACACGCACGATTTTGTTCTATAAAACGTGAGGGGCAAAAAGGAAATTGGATAATAGGCATGTCGGAGCAACAACAGCCGCAATAACAACAACAACAACAACAACGAACCAAATGTTCGTATCGTTCTCATCATGATTGACACACAAATCGGCACTGAATTAATTCAAGTCAAGCGAGAAGCCATCGACATCGACCGAGGAGATTGTGGAAAAAAAGGAAGACTGGCAGCGGGGCAGAATGTACGTCAATGCGCACGCGCATAGCGCACACTTAAATGGCCATTTGTCAGCAATGTTGATGGGTTGATTCTCGTATGTACATGCGAGAGAGGAGTTGAGCACTGCAATCATTCGGTTCTTCGGTACTTAACGAAGTTACATTCCTTCGGGAATTGTATTCGCAGCTGTAAGGCGAAAAGAAGAATCGCTGCTGTGCGCAAGCAAGTGGTCATATAATGATCTACCGTAGAGATGGCGCTATATGACTTGGCTGTCATCGATCATTGCCTGGTGTTGTTGTTGTTGTTGTTGTTGTTGCTGTTAGTGGTGTTTTTGTTCATGCTCTGATCAAGCCGCCACAGCTGTGCGTTCAATTAAAAAGCAATGTAAAGCAAGAAAGCTCATTCCGAAGAACAGAAATGTATGTTCATATGCGCTGTATTCATCGATTATATTGATTCAACGGAGTGTGCAAACATTTCCGGGTTTCTCTAAAGATCCTTCTGTGATCTTAACGGGCAATATTAAAGTCAGTGGTAATGGCTACTTGGATTTTTTGTTGATTTTTAATTAGGTTTAATTATGCCACAGCACGCGAAAGCTAAAAATTGCGGCATCTTCTTATGTTTGGCAGCAGATTTCAAAATTGTTCTCGTGACTGGTTTCTGTTGTGCAATTTCTTCAAACTCTGAAGCCCCCACATAAACAATTCCGAATGCGATCTGCAACTCGTCATATAAATCTAACAGAAGCTGGAGGATAGCTTCTGCGGACCACATTTCGAAAAAAAAAAATGTCTAAAGGTCCAACGATCTTGCTCCAATCTAAAGCTGAATCCATTAGTCCGCTGAGGCATGTGATGAGGTGTCATGATTTTCCAGTGGCACAAGCGCACTTCAATGATTCGAGTTGATCGATCGACCGATCGGGCATTGGCATGTTCATGAAGAGTTGCATTAAAAGTGGAGCACATGGTCATCAGATGCTATTTGTAGTTAGTTCATGTAGAACGCGGCTGATTTAATTGTTTTCTATTTCGATGATGTGTGTACGCCTCTGGCGTTTCGAAATCAACTCCGCCTCGATCTCTAAATATGATTGATCATTTCGTCTTTCGCTTTAACATGGAAAATATTGGTGCATTCTTATCAGATTACATCAGTAATTGCTTACAATTAGGCTTCGACCAGTTTTCGGCATCAAGTGTGGTCAAAGGTATCGAGAGCTCTCTATTGAATGAATGGGTGTTGCCTTAGCGCCAAGTGGTTGCTTGCTATGTACGTTGATAAGGTTTCTTGTCTTCTAAAGGGGACGAACAAAAAATCGCGATCAATTAGTACAATTTTGTAAGAATTACTGTGATTAATTAAGAGTCACGCTTCGCGTTATCAGCAATTGAAGAATTTTTATTATAATTTTTATTGTAATTTGTTTGGCATTTGGAATGTGTTGATTGCGAGTGCTTGACTTTCGTAATTCGTGTCATTAGACTTAAGTATGCTTTTTTGTTTTAAAAGTGCCTTTCCAAATAATAATTATCACTATTTGTGATGTGATTCGTTTATTTAAGTTAAGAAGAAATATTTTAAGTTTTGATTTTTTTTAGAGAATTCTCATAAAAAGGTTGTTGAGTATCTACTTGCGTTAGGAATTAAAATGGAACTATTCACCAGTGCTTGGCCTTGAAAATTTTTAAAGGTGGTAGATTTTTAAAGAAGAAGTGGTAGATTTTTAAGGAAAAAGTGGTAGATTTATATAAAAAGTGGTAGATTTATATAAAAAGTGGTAGATTTAAAATTGTTTAAAATAGTAATACAGTATATCGCATCTGATCATGTAGAAAATTGGGAAACTTACATAAATATTTTTAGGTAATTTCTCTTATTATAAAAAAATTTATCAATATTTATTGGATGTCGTTAAGCGCCAATACTGCGATTCTTGACAATAGGAAGAAGCTGCCAACATATTTTTCAATAACACATAACATTGAGGCACATTTTTTATGCCCAATTATTCTAAATGATCATAAAATAAATAAAACAAATGCATAAATAAGTTAAAAAAAAAAGTGGTAGATTTGGACCTAGCGTAGTAGAAAGTGAAAAAAGTGATAGATCTACTACTAAAGTCGTAGAAGACCGAGCACAGCTATTCACTGAAATTCTCCAGCAAAAATTTGATTTCCTCATAGAGTCATTTATGAGTACCAGTTAGGAGTATTACTTCTCATAATTAGGTCATTAAAAAGTCCTCCTTGTGGAAGATCGACTAAAATGAGTCTGAAATTTTATACTGAATGAACTGATTTGAAAGTCTTATCCCAGCAGGAAATATCCCGGTGTAACCATCAATGATTTCAGTATGACATAAGAGCCGCGACTCCTCCTGATTATACACCAAGTTTCTAATGAAATTTACTCACAAGCGCCATTGGCCTCCATAAGAGTACAAGACAATGTCATCATCGTTTGCGATGTTTTGTCTCTCAGTCGTTTGACAATGCCGTTGGAATTGCGATGAATAGTTAAAATCTCCTCTCAATGACAATGTCATTAGGACATTCTTATAACCATATATGTCACTGTCTGAGATATTGCGCGGAACGTTTCGCGCCAGTTAGAAAGAGATGTTACTCGGCAGGCAAAAGAAGAGCGAGAGAAAAATACTTTTAGTTCGAACCTAAGTGAAAAATGCTCATTTTGGTGGATACCCAAGACCGTGGTGGGTACCCAAAACCGTGGTAAAAGAGCCAAAATAGAAACGGCTCCTGAGTAACATATATTTATAGTTATATATGGGCATTAGAATTGAAAAGTACCCAAAATTTTCCCCTTGATATCCTCGGTGAAAAAATTTAATAAATTGTCCTTTATGCGAAAATGTTCGGCTGGGATATGACTCTTTTACTCTCATAGGCCTGACTAATATACATACATAGGTTCAGACGAAGAATGATAGATTATAAGATTACGACATGCGCAGATTTTACTTTTATCTGAGCAGTCATTTAACAAGAATCTCTTATTTTAAAGACGATATAATGTATATGTAAAAACCAGGATTTGTGAAAGTTTCAAATCGGTAGTATTTTTTTCGAACGTCAGTGGCAACGCTATAAACACATAAATTCTTTAATTTAAATTTTTTGTCCTGAAAATTTTTATCTGTCAAAATTTTCAATAGGGGTATTCACAAAGACGTGTTAAAAACGTTGGAAAGTCGGAAAATTGAGACTGAAAAAAAATTTTTTAAACTTTTTTTTTATGTCTTGCACAACTTTTTAAGCAGTTACATTCCGTTCGATTATTTTCCAAGCCTTTGTGATCCCCTATATTTCAACCAATCAGAATGCTTTTAACGATACGTCACAAGTGTACATGCGCAGAATAATCAAATTTTGAACTTTGATTGTCGTAACCTTATAATCTATCATAACCTAAATGACGCTTCAGCACAGTAAAATGAACTTGATGGCTTATTTCACTGGCTGAGTAGGCTATAGTGAGCGAAAAGAAAAACCTTAATGAATGACAGGAAATTTCGTATAAAGGAATTTCCACAGGTTCCCAATATTTCGCTCCCCCAAAAACCCAAAGCCCTCACCCCACATAACTCAAAAACCGCCCATGACCGTGAACGTGTTTACGAGCGAATGGCTTTGAGATTCCCTGCCGCAAATCATTCGGCATCACTTTGAGAGGTGTAAACACTTATCGTTTTCTTGCGCGGCAATTCATTATCGTTAGTCGCCTTGTGCGAATGCTTTCAACATTTCCAACTATTATTGTTTATTCAGCAATTGCAATGGATTGCGTTAAATGCATCGATTTTCGATTGCCAAATAAACAAACATTAAAATGCAATGCAAAAATATTCACAAAGGATTTTCGCTGCTGCGTGGGCGTATTTTGAATGATTTGAATGGCAAAAACCATTTTGCGAACCCAAGAATAATAAATGCAAGCAAAGCCATTACGCGCAACTGCATACGGATTGGTTTTGTTTAGATTTTCTCAACAGCAGATAAAATGCGGAAATGAAATTGTATTTTAAATTCATAGAATAGAATACGTCACAACAACATTGCAGGCTCTAATTGCTTTCAACGAGAGAGAGTTTTCCCAAAGATAAATCTATTAAGTTTTTGTTTTTTTCTACTTTCCAACTCTTTTTCAGCATCACAATTGAGCCGAATCTAGCAACATCGAGTAACAATGGCAGCCTAATCGTTATGATCCAGCGCGATGAGTATATACCGACTCTCGAGCCCATCGTACTCGATGTGCATAACATTTCGATCTCGAATGTGCGAGTTATACGCGATTCGTCAGCCATGTCCATGCGGAGAATTAATGGACCCATACAAATCGGCGATGAGGTTGACGTGGACTTTGACAGCGAATATGGGGACAATAATGCTACATTTGTCGTATTGATAACCCAAGCTATGGCTGCTGAAAAGAATTTGACTTTGATTTTAAGCTTGGATTTTGTTAGCGAACTAACCGATACTCTACAGGGTATATATAAGACCAGTTATACAAATCTAAAGACGGGAAAACAAGAGTAAGTCGATTAAAATTTCGTTCGTTTCATTCATTGAATTCTTCAATAACTTCGAATGTATTAATTCAGATGGATGATCAGTACACAATTCTCACCGATTGATGCACGTCGAGCGTTCCCATGTTTCGATCGACCCGATAAAAAAGCGAACTTTACAATCAGTATTATACGTGAGACTAACAAGGCCATGTCACTCTCGAACATGCCGCTTTATCGTAGCACGTAAGTTGAGAATATGAGAAAGAAAAAATTTTTTGCGACTAAAATCGATTCCTTAGCCCCCATCGACCGGGATATACCAAAGATGATTTCCATACAACACCGAAAATGCCAACATATCTAGTCGCATTTATTGTCTCGAATCTAGTCGATTCGCATTATACAGCCATGGATGTTAAGACGAGACCAACGGTTGAAATTTGGACCCGCGAAGAGAATACCGATATGACGAATCATGCCTACACCATGGTCCGTCGGTTTATGCCTTATTTTGAGAACTATTTTGCCATTGAATATAGTTTACCAAAAATTGATTTAGTCTCGATACCGAACTTTGGATTCTCCGCCATGGAAAATTGGGGCCTTATCATGTTGAGGTAAAAATTGCACTTTTAAATTATTTCACTATTTATAGTAGATGTTTTACAATTACAACAACTTGATTGTGGTCTTCCATCTTCGACCGGGTTAATTGAATGACACATGTCATCGTTTATGCCACCCGGAGTTTATTCCGATCCTCATTCATTTTGTGGTATTTTTTTTTTTTTCTTCTTTTAAATATTCTCGATGGTGTATGATTCGCTTCTGTTGAGATGAGGAAGTGAATGCTTCCCTCGCCTCATCTGGTTGCAATTGATTTCAGTAAAAAATATTTAAAAAAAAATATATAAAAAACAAGTAAGGGTGTTATAGTCAGGTGAGCCTGACAATAGAATAACCGACACAGACACACATGTTCAAATAGTTTTTCATATCAAGAGTTATTTAAGGCCATAAGGGGCCCCATATACCGACTTTTTTTTTAAATTTCTTTATGAAAACCGCCCTTTTGCCACGCCCACTTTTCCAATTCTTTTGAATTCTAATCGGAGGCTTAAATATTCGCTCAAATTCTAAGTTTCATTGAAATATTCCGAAAAAGTCAGATTTTGGGGCATTTTTGAGATTTTTGTGACAAACCCTAGTACTGAAGGTACCCTTAATAATGGACCGATCAAGAAAATTTTTGGGGAGGATTCTTATGGCTATAAAGGCCGCAAAAGTGCCAATTTTCGTTCAAGTCCCATTTGAATTTCGGGTGTAGGAGCCAATATTCGAAAAATGCCCTTCTGCCACGCCCACTTTTAAATTTTTTGAATTTTTTAAAATTATATTTCTTGCCTTTAAATATAATCAAATACCAAATTTCATCAAAATATCTTGAAAAAATCGGGTTTTAGAGCAGTTTTTGTTGTTTTCGTAACAGACCCTAGTACTGGAGGTACCCCTCAAAAATGGTCCGATCGGGTCCATTCTCGAACTTGTTCTTACTCATGTCCCCGTGAGTACCCATACCAAATTTTGTCAAGATAGCTAAACTCCTTCGATAAGAAAACTGTATACAGACAGACAGACGGACATGTCTAAATCGAATCTCCTGGTGACGCTGATCATTTCTATATATATTTTGTATGGTATACCTCGACTGGTTCTGGGTGTTACACACAACCACACAAACGCAATATACCCTCGACACAGTGTGTGTCGGGTAAAAAAATTTAAATAAACGTGAGAGAGTGGTGGAAATATCGAGACGATAGAATTAAATACTAGAGAAACCATTGCAACCGCCATCGTCTTTAATTTTATGGACCTACTTGAATAAGTCATCGAAAAACTCTTGGGTCATTAAGTATTTAATTTGACATTTAAGTGGGTACTTCTATTGTCTTTAAATTAGACATTTTCATTGTCATCATTTAACGGTATTCCTTTTTCTTTTCAATCATAAATTCTTTATTTTACTTGTGACAGGGACTCATCGTTGCTCGTTCCCGAAGACATTGAGCGTGCGTCGTCGGCAACGCATTTGGAAAATGTTGACTTTACAATTGCACACGAATTGGCTCATCAATGGTTCGGAAATTTAATAACGCCGAGATGGTGGAATGATCTCTGGTTGAAGGAAGGCTTTGCATGTTTCATGAGCTATACAGCATTGAATGCAGCCCATCCCGAGTACCTAATCTTGGATACATTCACCGTTAGCGAGTTTCAAGCCGCCATGGGTCATGATGCCGATAATACTTCACATGCCATATCGCTAGATGTGAAAACATCCAATGATATCCGTCGTATATTCGATCCGATCACGTACGCGAAAGGTACAATTGTACTTCGTATGCTGAACGCTGCCATTGGGGAATCAGCTTTCCGAGAGGCAACTCAAGACCTACTGAAGGCCTTCATGTACGAGAGTATCGATCGAAATGATGTTTGGAATGCTATGACTAATAGAGCCCATGGCAGAGGGACTTTACCTGATGAATTCACGGTTCGCGATTTCATGGAACCATGGATAACACAGCCCGGCTATCCTGTTGTCTTTGTCAAACGAAGTGGCCTGGATATCATTATAACTCAAGAACGTTATGCGCTGCCAAAGCGAAATCCAGCGGATGAAAGCAAATGGTTCATACCGATAACATATGAGACCGATGACATGGGTACGGAACGGGAAAGTGCTACTTACTGGCTTGCACCGGATGAAAAGGAACTTGTTATTAAGAACGTCTTCAGCAGTACGGCGAACAACGATAGTGTTCTATATTTGAATCTCAACCGGCATGGGTATTATCGAGTGCATTACGATAATGCGTCTTGGTTGGCATTGAAAATGAAATTCAGTACATTACCGCGTATAACACGGGCACAGGTCTTGGATGATGCCTTGCGATTGGCACAAGCCGAATACTTGAGCTACGATATACCATTGACATTCATAACTGAAATATTCACTTCACCGGATGATGAGCTTCTGTGGCGTGCTACACAACAAGGTCTTGTCTATTTGATTCACATGTTCCATCGCGAGCCAGCCTACGAGACATTTAGGGTAAGATTTAGCCCCTCCCGACAAAAAAAAAAAAAAATATGAAAAACTCTTGATTATTTTCTCTATGTAGGCTTTTATGAAATTCATGGTTCGACCAGCTTTCGATAAGTATGGACTTAATGAACCAGACAACGAATCGCACTTGCAACTGCAACATCGCGCCATAATTGCCCAATTAGCATGTAAATTCAACTACGATCGCTGTACAACCGCTGCTCATGGAAAGTACCGAGAATGGATGTCCAACTCTGTTCTAGTTCAGTGAGTATTTCAAACCGCCGCGTTGTCTCCTTCGTCAGAACATTGGTAAGAAACATTCCATTGAATTTTGGATTTTCTATTTTTTTTTTTAGCATTAAACCAAATTTGAAGCAAGTAATTTACTGCACTGCCCTGGCCGAAGGCTCATTCCAGGAGTGGTACTTCGCCTATAAGCAATACAAGAGAACAACAAGTGCATCTGAGAAAGAAGAAATCCTGTCATCTTTGGGTTGCACCACAAAGCCTTGGTTGCTCTCAAAGTAAGTGAAATCTTGAGAAAGTCAACTAATCTTTCTTAGCGATCGGTCGCACAACGGTTCTATGGTGTAATGGTTAGCACTCTGGACTCTGAATCCAGCGATCCGAGTTCAAATCTCGGTAGAACCTGAATTGATTTCGTTTTTTTTTATTCGTTTTATTTTTTTTTTTTTTTTAATTTTAATTTTTATATACATTTTTGTTTTAACCCTCTAATGCCAATTTTTTTTTTTTTTTTCACTGAAAAGTTCAGATAAGACTAATTTCGGGTAGAAAAACATGAATCTGAAATTATTAGGATTTTTTTTTTTTTGGTAATTTGTTCGAAACCAGTCCGTCTAGAGACGGAGCCAGGAATTAGAGGGTTAAATTGTAATAAAAAATAAAATTTTTATATTAATAAAAACGAGTTTGTTTGATGGTTGCGCCAAAACGTTGCGCCACCTAAGATAACAAGCAACATGCAATATGCAATCACTTCGTTTTTTCATACATTCCAGCAATGATTTCTATAAAAATATTCAATAATGAGGGACTTCACTGTAACAAAATTCTGACATGAATAAATACAGTCCACACAAGTTGGCAAAATTGTATAAAAACGTTGCTCGAATGTATGGAAGAAGATTGACTTCACGATTGCACGTTGCGTGTTACCTAAGTTCGTGCAACGTTTTGGCGCAACCAGCAAACAAACTCGCTTTTATTAATATAAAAATTTTATTTTTTTATTAAAATTTAAAACAAAAATGCATATAAAAATTAAAATCTCAAAAAAAAAACCAAAAAAAAAATAAAACAAATTAAAAAAAAACGAATTCAATTCAGGTTCTACCGAGATTTGAACTCGGATCGCTGGATTCAGAGTCCAGAGTGCTAACCATTACACCATAGAACCGTTGTCCGACCGACGGCTAAATTGAAACAAAACCAAAGGCTGATTTTTTATTTTTTTGAAATATTCTCTCAATGAAATTATTTTTATCTTCGGCAGATATTTGAATTTGACCATCACCCCGACATCGAGCATACAAAAACAAGATGGTGCACGAGCATTTCAAGCGGTCGCTGAAAATCCAGCCGTACGTTTGTTTGTTTTGTGGAATTTTATTCAATTTCGCTTGTAATTTTATTCATTGCTTTTTATTTTTTTCAGGGCTTTGAAATCGCTTTCGAATTCTTGCAGACCAACATCAAGGAAATCGCAGAATAGTAAGCTCTCCCTATCCCTCTCTATTAATTTTCGAATCGATATTTGAATTAATTGAATAAAAATTTTTAATTGAAAATAATTCATTTTTCGTTACAGTTTTGGTGATGGATTCTCAACATTGACGGAAATGATTTCAGCTATAACGACCTACATGAATAAGGATTTGCATAAGCAACAGTTGCTGCAATTTGCTGAGCGTGTTAAGAAATTGGGCCTAACTTCAGTCGAGAAGGCCATCGAATCGGCGATGGAACGTGTGAACAACAATATTTATTGGCGCGAACGTTCCTATTACCAACTGAAGGGATACCTCGAAGCCATTGTCAGTGATTTGCGTATTAATATTTTTTAAAGGTAATGTACATTATTTTTTTATTTTTTATTCTTTGGGTGTATATTAGATTTAATTAGAGAATGATTAGTTCTGCACGAAGTTGATAATTGAAAGCGGGTTTAGACTTGTTAAAAATTGTGAAGCAATGCAATGAGGGAGAAAATTTGATTGATTTTCCTTCAAGAGGTGGCTCTGGGATGCGTGCTATGCTCTTGATCCCAGCGTCCGAGGTTCGATTCCCGGCACAGACGAAACGGAGTGCAATGTTCCAAGCCTAGCACTGGTTTTTCAAAAATCGCATGTTAGGGGCACACTACATAAAAAGACATACACAAGAAAATCTCCTTGGTATCACAATGGGCCGATTAACGGCCTAAGTGGCAGCCACTTCAACCTTCCTTCAAGAGGAAATTGTTAAAGCATAAATAATTTGGTTAATCCCTCGAAGAAAAAAAAACTTTTAGAAGCTTTAGTTTTTGATTTCCAACAAGTGAAAGGCGGCTATAACAATCATTTCTCTGGATTTTTCTGTGAGTTTTTTCTTTTTTGAATGAAAAGGGCGGAACAAAGACATTATTGGCATAAAAAAAAAACTTTTTTTAACTCTTCGTCAGACATAAACGCTTCAATGAATCCATAATCGGTTTAAAATTCATGTAAAATTTCATGTCTGTAACTTGGTTGACAAACAGATTGCAAGTTTTCAAAATTTGTTTAATATTAGGGGTATTCACAAAGGCGTCGGAAAATAGTAAAGTCGGAAAATCGGAATATTTTAACTGCTTAAAAAGTTGTGAAGATACAAAATTTGTTTAAAAACTTCTTAAGAGGTCGCATTTTTCAGATTTTCCGACTTTTTAACGTTTTTAACACGCCTTTGTGAATACCCCTATTATGTTATTGCTGTTATTTCAATCGATTGATGGACTTATTGAGGCGTTTGTGGGAAGTTTAAGAAACAATGTTGTGACAATATTAAGTTTGGCATGGAATGACATAAAAGGCTTTCGTTGCCAATTGTCCCATGCGATCATATATGATTTTTGGACGATGTTATCGGAACATATTTTCTTCGTCTGACTTAATGAAAATCAGTTTGAAATGTAGGCCTCAGTAACTCATGATATAACTTAGCTCTACTTACATATGAAACAGATGAAAATATTGAAACCGAATAGAGAGATTTTTTCAATCAGTTATGGCACGCATGGGAAGCTATTCTTCTTTGTGGGGGTTGTTAAAAGGGGATTAGGAATAAAGAAAGAAAAAAAAATGGATCTCTGGTAAGAACAAGAAGCAGAACGACTTAAAGGAATTCTGCATTAGGCAGATTCTTTAATTTAGAAGTCAAATTATGTCATGTGTTATTCAGTTAGATAATTAGAATTTCCTTTCTAAATATGCACCCATAGAAATTTCGGGAAAATTTTCAACACCATTTCTTACGTTTTTATTATTTTTAATGAAAGGCTTTGAATTTGATTTTTTTTCAAAAATTTAATTTCGCTTTGCAAGTTATGAAAGAAAAATGCCTCAATTATTTAAGATCGCTTAAGTGAACTTATGTAATTTTAGATAATTTGCAAACGACGTGATATATTTTTATAAGTGTATAAATTAAAAAAGAATTTTAGTTTTAAGTTTCTCACACACCCACGCGCACACACGAACACGCACGCACTCGCAAGTAGTATTCTCAACCAAATTGATTTTTTTTATTTTAATTTTTTTTTTTTTTTTTTTTGCAAAGTTACACTTCTGCTTAGACGATTATGCCATAATGTTAAAAATGTGTTTTTAAGCTAATATTGTTCACCTCGTATCGTATTTGAATCGCGTCTACTTCAGGAGCGTATTGAAGTTTTTCTTTCGTGAAAATCATTTTCGTCATGGAAATTTATTTATTTCACATCGTGCTAAGTTTATTTATCGAATCCTTTCGACATTTTGATTGTATGTTCCTCAATTAAATGTATGCTGTATTATAATTAAGATGCATCGTTTTTGGAAATCATTCATAATTCGTAATTGATTCATCTTTGTGTCTCATTGGAAGAACATTAGAAGATTTTAGAACGGAGTTAGAAAATCTTATAAAAAAAAGAATATTTTTAATCCTATTCAATATTATTTTTATTATTATTTTCATTTCATTCGTTTGGAACTATTTCAATGAATAAATTGAAGTATGGAAGCCTTTCAATCGTTGCCTCATGCTTTGAAAGGTATTTAATGAAAGAATTAACACCTAAGTTCACAATAAAAGTAGTGATGTTGTGAAAAGATAAATAAACTTAACTCAAATATTGTAAAAATCTGAAAATCTCTTTCGCAAAGGAAAAAGAATATTTTGGATTTTCTTAAGAGGAAAATGATTTTTTATGATATGCGAGCTATTTGGTCCCGACAAAGAAGGACTGTTCTTATGTTGCACATAGCTCTTTATATGCATATAAATTTTGTTCATTGTCTAAAAACGGACAGTCTAAAAATACAAGCAATATGAAGAAATGCTGCTTATGTAAAATGTAATAAAATTTTACGCTTAGATCGTCCTGCATAAATAAGCAATATTTGAACAGACGATATTCGGGGGTGGGATAATTCCCGCTACCATTATAAATTTAATGATACCAAAACATAAAGAATTTTATAGATTAATTAAATCGATAGTTTTATTTGCCATACTCCGAATATAAGTCGAATAAAAGCTATAATAATAAATAATATGATTCGCTTTGAAATGTTTGAACAAGAGATCATTGAAGCCCTTCACAAAATTATGCTAAATCTATGATGATAGAATCTTAAAGTAAAGGATAAATAATTATCCCTTAATATAATAATTCACAATAAATCATTAGTTAAATGTGCACCAAATTTAATTTTGATAAAATCCTTTTATAAGCCAACAAAGAAACAACCGAGTGTCCTTAAAGCTTATAGAATTGCAAATATATACAATCTACCAATTGTTTAGTTTTTAAATGCCAGCAAAAATGAATGTAAATAATTTTGCATAGATTTTAAAAACTATTAGAAGTGTTTTAAATAAAATAAACAAATAAATGTGAATATTAAAGTGTAAATTCTCCTTGCGTGGAGAGCCCTAACAACTTTCAACGTACAACATATGGCAACAAAGGAAAACATTTGGAACTGCTTCTTCCATTCATTGCAGTCAGCCCAGAGCTTCTTGAAAATTAGCATTCCATAATTCTGTTTCTAGCTCTTTCTGTCAGTGATTGCGTGTTCCCATTTTCCGAAAAAACAAAAACTCTTCCACAGCGTCTAACCATCCTCTTCGAGGACGAATTGCCTTCATTGGCCCCCGGGCGCCGAAATGTCTCGGTACGCAACTGTGGACATAAAAGGATTTTATTTTTATACCCAGCGTAAGCAGGATCAAAAACTGAATCGATTTAGATATGACTTTGTTGATCTGTCCGCGTTTTGTCCGTCCGTCTGTGTCCGGACTCCTTCCGAAACGGGCTAGCCAACAACAATATTTTGGAACAGGTATCAACGGATCTTTGATCAAGTAACAGGAGAACTTTTGCCACTGACAGCCCACAAATGAATTTATGGTTTCAGTAAAATGCTTGAAACTTTGGAAACACTCAATCGCAAACTTTTTAGTAAGAGACGTCAACCAAACTTTTGGTTAGAGTCAGTCAACGCAAATTTTGGTAAAATAAGTCCAGCAAACTATAGAGACATGGCAAACTTTTTGGTATAGAGTCGCCAAGACAAACTTTTTGGTATAGAGGTCTAGCCAACAACTATTTTGGTAGAGTCTAGCCAGACGCAAACTTTTTGGTATAGAGATCTAGTCCAGACGCAAACTTTTTGTATAGAGATCTAGTCCAGACGCAAACTTTTTAAGAGTCTAGTAGAGATCTAGTCCAGACGCAACTTTTGGTATAGAGATCTAGCCAGACGCAATTTGTATGAGTTGTAGTCCAGACGCAAACTTTTTGGTATAGAGATCTAGTCCAGACGCAAACTTTTTGTATAGAGATCTAGTCCAGACGCAAACTTTTGAGAGATCTACCCCGGACGCAAACTTTTAGTATATGCGAATAATTTGCGAATACTTTGCGAATATTTTTGAAAATTTTGCGAATTTTAATGTCCGAAAGATATATAAATCCTATGGAAGTATATTTTTCTTTTATGTAGATTGATTTGATATGTGTACTGATTTGTAGATTTCAAAACAATATTTAAAATGCTTTGAGAACAAAAGAAATTTTCGAAATCAAACCACCCCAAACCACCCCCTATACAAATGGGATGGAGCCAATGAACGTGTTTGTTCATGCTCGCCTACGACCTCTACTTCAAAAACATAAACAGAGTTTAGGTCAGCTCTAGGGAGGTCATTGAGGTGAATGGTTCGAAAACTATAAAGGGAATTTATAATTCTTTGGGAAGGAAATTATAAAGTATTTTTATATGGGTGGAAAATATAGAGTTTTCCACGAATTTTCTTCTCGTGAATTTTCTTTACTTTCCAAGGAAACATTCAGCAAAGAAAAATTGCCGAAAATCTTGAAGAAATTGTCTCCCTGGCATAGGCATTAAGGAGCACAATATCATTTATTTGAGTTCAAAAAGACATTCTACTCAGTTTTGAAAAGAGTATAAATAGCGTGACAATACCTGAGCTCGATCAGTGCGTTGCCGGCCATCGGACGGGTAAGAGCTCCGGAATGAAAATTTTTGTTCATCTTCGCCTACGACCTCTACTCCGAAAACATATAAATGTAGTGCTATACGAAGGCTATACGAAGGTTATACGGAGGTTATACGAAGGCTATACGAAGGCTTAATGAAGGCTATACGAAGGCTATACGAAGGATATACGAAGGCTATACGAGGGCTATACGAAGGCTATATAAAGCTATACGATGGCTATACGAAGGCCATACGAAGGCTATACGAAGGCTATACGAAGGCTATACGAAGGCTTTACGAAGGCTATACGAAGGCTATACGAAGCATATACGAAGGATGTACGAAGGATGTACGAAAGGATATACGAATGATGTACGAAGGATGTACGAAGGATATAGTAAGGATAAACGAAGGATATACGAAGCATATACGAATGATGTACGAAGGATATACGAAGGATATACGAAGGATATACGAAGGATATACGAAGGATATACGAAGGATATACGAAGGATATACGAAGCTTATACGAATGATGTACGAAGGATATACGAAGGATATACGAAGGATATACGAAGGATATACGAAGCTTATACGGAAGATGATAGATGTACGAGACGAAGGATATACGAAGGATATACGAAGGATATACGAAGGATATACGAAGGATATACGAAGGATATACGAAGGATATACGAAGGATATACGAAGGCTATACAAAGAATATACGAAGGATAAACGAAGACAATACGAAGGCAATACGAAAGCAATACGAAGGCTATACGAAGGCTAAACGAAGGCGTGCTTGACCTCCATACATTTACCAAAAAAAATTTGGACTCGGCGAGAGAAATAGATCAAAGACTTAAGATGTGAATGGATATAAAAAAGCCTTTATTTCTGTTTTCTCTTATTAAAGTGATCAGTAAAAATTCACCGTAAACCGGCATCATCTGGCATCAGTACATAAAAAAAGATTTTAGCATGACGCCTATAATTCTCATTTGGTTTGTAAAATGGGAGACATAAGACTCGCAGAATTTCTGAGGATTTTTTAGGCCGTGATGAAGCAAGAACGTGCGTAAGTCATAATCATCATAAACATGATCGTCCCCGTCATCATCATCATAACCATCAACAACATAACCACCATCAACACCATCATCACCAGCATCAACATCATCTGCATCACCATCAACAACATAAACACAATTATCACTGACCTCACCATCATCATCATCATCATCACCTACCACACCATCATCATCACCAACCACACCATCATCATCACCAACCTCACCATCATCATCACCAACCTCACCATCATCATCACCATCATCACCAACCTCACCATCATCATGACCATCAACAACATCATCACCAACATCATCACCATCATCATCACCAGCATCATCACCATCAACATCATCACCAACATCATTACCATCATCATCATCAACATCATCACCAACATCATCATCACCAAGATCATCATCATCACCATTGCATGACCATCATCATCACTATAATCATTATCATCACCATCATCATCACCATCATCATTCGTATCATCCCTACGCGTGATTTGTTTTTCTACCATTTTTCTCACATTTGGACTGGATTTTAATACTGAGAGCATCTATGTATATCCACTTAGGTTTTTCTAATTAGGGACCCTCTATTAATTACGTAAGATTATTATTTTCACGTTCGCGTCTCAAGTATTCGCGCAGTTCTGTTATAAAAAGCGAGAGTGAAGCTTAGTTAAAGAAACAAAGGAACCCATCAGTTTTCATAGCAACGCTCCAAAAGGAAATAGGACTCAAAAATGTTTTGTCAATAAAAATTTGAAAGAAAAAATTCATTCGAAGCCGAGCTGGAAGCAAGTCGAAAAGGTCTTATACAATACAATAAAAGGATATATCCATCGACATTTATCTGCATTTGAATGGTTTAGTTTTCGAAATTATTTCAAAATCACAATGACCGAACGAAATACGCTCCTGAGTAAATACGGAATACCGTTGAATCATCTTGACTTCGCATATGTCAAAGAATGCAATGATCCACGTGAAATCGAAAGGATTGTCCACATACTACAGTCGGGTGAGGAGGGCTACTATCCGGATTTGACGAAATGCGCTGAGGACAAGCTACGCCTGCTCAAACCGAACAGTCGGCTTTTCCGTTTGGAGTTGCCGCTGGTGCGCGGTCAGGATCTCGATGAAAATGAATCGCAGCCCATTAAAGTGAGTAAAAATGGAAAGAATTTATTATTAAAAAAAAACATTTTTAATTACCAAAACGTCTAGGAATTCTCTCGAACTGCACGCGACCGGGATAAACAATTAACAGCTTTAAGCTCTGAAGATGATAATCTACCCCCCGTTAGGATGGCCGGTAAAATTTCTTTGAATATCAAAGAACAAACGGATGAAAAGATAGCAACTGCCAGCAATCCGGAGCCAAATAAAACATTGGGAGCAGAAAAGAAAAAGATCTCTTCGACGGATTACCGTAAATGGGATCGCTATGATCCTGATGAAGAGATATTGCGCATGGATTTGGCCGAAGAAAGAGAGCAGGAGGAAATCGAAATAAAGACTCGAGAAAATGAAAAGAAATTTTCCAAGCCGCCACTGATTGAGGAGGTCAAAAAGGACGAGGAACGTTTAAGGAAATTGACGGATATTGAGCGCGACAGCTTGGCGGAGGAGTGAGTTAAATATTTCTATATTTGTACCGTAAATATGTTTTTTTTTTTTTTTAATATTAGATACCGCCTCCGAGGCAACGAGTACTTCCGTTCTAAGGAATACGATTTCGCATTGGCTGAATACAATCGAACGATTCAATTGAATCCCGAAAAGGATGCGACTGCTTACAATAATCGTGCCATAACTTGTAAGTCTGACCTCCTACTTATCCCTAAATGCGGTGGAATAAATCAAAATTTTTGGAAAATTCCATTTTTGATAATTCCAAAACCACATTAAAGGATAAGGATGCTGTGAAATCGATTTAAAAACTTCATTTTTGCAGATATGAAATTAAAAAAGTACCCTGACGCTATTACCGATTGCCTTAAGTGTCTATCGATTGAACCGAACAATATAAAAGCCATGTACCGATTGGGTCAGTCATACATGGAAAGTGGTTTCAAAGAAAAGGCAAGTGATTTGAAAATTTCAAAGTCTATGCCTTGTCAATTTTAATGGGGTTTTTTCTTTTTTGAAATCCTTTTAAAGGCCTTGCTAATGTTCAATATGGTTCTTGAGCAAGATCCAAACCACAAAAATGCAAGGAATCTCGTGAATATATTAGGTCCTCAAGTGGTTCCATCCAATGCGACTCGTTTGCGGATTGAAGAAGGTCCAAAAGTGGTTAAAACTGCTCCTAAAAAGAACGAAGTGAAAAAATCCGCTCCACAAAAGAAGAATGCAGTTACCAAAACAGACAAGGACTACGATCTCGCTTCACTTGTTAAACCTAATGAGATTATCCCCAATACATGGGCCAATATGACTGCAAATATGATGGGGAAAATTCAATCTAATGATGGCCAAAAAGAAGATTCGAAAACATCCGCAGATATTAAGACAAATGCCAATGCAACCGGGATTGAAGATGATATTCAAATACGTCTGCCGATATTCAATGAGACAACCAAGCCAAACAAGCTTTTAATTGAGGAACTTTGAATGTTAGCACAGTGGAATCCTTTATGAGTGGGCACTCTTCTCAAAATATTTCGGATGGCCTCACTGTATTCAAAACACGTACGCCGATCTTAAGTGCTGAAAAATTTTTGAACACTGATGTCCACTTATGATCGATTTCATTGGATAACTTTGCAAAGTCTTAACTGCTCCACAAGTCAGATTCGCACTTTATTTATAGAACATAACATAAAGCATAAACAATTAAAATGGAATTTATTTAAAACATTCATTAACTCATGGTTTGGAATTTTTCTAATTAATTTTTAATTTTTGCTTCATAAATCGCCCAACAATGATTAAAGGTCGATGCTCGAAGTCGTGTTTTTGCTCCAGCGTTAGCGGTACCTAGCCAGCGAAAATAATTAAAATATTTTTTAAATGGAATTTTTCAAAAGATTACCTGATCGCCCAGCAATCGATCTAGTAGAGTTACGCAAATATCGGCAGCTCTCACGCCAACGTGCAAGCACAGCGATGAGAACATTGTGGCCTCCATTTCGATATTCTTGATCCCGCATTCCTCTAGACAGCGTCTCAGAAATTCCATCTTTTGTTCGTTCGTATAGTTGCACGATGAACCATCCAAACGTCCTTGACCTTTTGCGAAAAAAACAAAAACAATCGAATCAGCTATCTGTCTACCCGATTCCAAATCAATATTCCCCACAATATTTCCACACCGAAAAAGGAAACATCCTAAATGCCAATAAAATGGAAATCGCTGCCTTCATCTTCACCCCATGTGTTTAGAAAAGGAGAATTTTGTTTGAATCCGCTGGGAGATAAAGCCCGGGAATATTTAGGATCGGGCTGTATAAGAAATAACTTTTCAAAGGCGTCCTACATACCTTCATAAAAGCATTCAGCTGCCATTGTGTTTCCTTTGACTGTCTCAAAATTATCCTCTTCCCTAGAGCAATTTATCAGTTCGTTTCTTACTTCCTCATCGAAGCGCGCCTCGCGTTTCACACAATTCCCCAAAATAGCCTTCAATATTATTTGGGTGGAAAGGAGAAAAATCTGAAATTTGAAAATAGACTAAGGATACTCTTACTTACAATCTCATGTTCGCTTTTCAAATATCCATTGTAGGCTCGATCGCTGACCACCACTGTGCCCGGTTTTAGGCCTAAGCCACCACACGTACCAATCCGTATAAAGATAGGACTTTTGCATTTCGCATATTTGACCAATTTTAAAAGTTCGTGCAATACGACGCTCATCGTTGACATGCCGACTCCATGGCTACAGCATAGCACAGGTCCAACCTATATAAGAAGAGTGTAATTTCCTCATGAGAGATTGAGTATAAAAACCCTCTTTTCCATCAGTCTTAGGCTTGGTATAAAGTTCGGTCGTACGTTCAAGTGGACTCAAATTGCAAGGTGTTTTTACTTTAAAAAGAATTTTCTTCGACTTTATGGATTATAGCAGTGATATCCAACATTCGATTTGCCAAGCACATTGAGGTGAATGGTTGGAAAACTATAAAGGGAATTTATATTTCTTTGGGAAGGAAATTATAAAGTATTTTCATATGGGTGGAAAATATAGAGTTTTCCACGAATTTTCTTCTCGTGAATTTTCTTTACTTTCCAAGGAAACATTCAGCAAAGAAAAATTGCCGAAAATCTTGAAGAAATTGTCTCCCTGGCATAGGCATTAAGGAGCACAATATCATTTATTTGAGTTCAAAAAGACATTCTACTCAGTTTTGAAAAGAGTATAAATAGCGTGACAATACGTGAGCTCGATCAGTGCGTTGCCGGCCGTCGGACGGGTAAGAGCTCCGGAATGAACATTTTTGTTCATGCTCGCCTACGACCTCTACTTCAATAACATAAACAGAGTTTAGGTCAGCTCTAGGAAGGTACGTTCAAGTGGACTCAAATTGCAAGGTGTTTTTACTTTAAAAAGAATTTTCTTCGACTTTATGGATTATGGCAGTGATATCCAATATTCGATTTGCCAAGCACATGTGCTTGAGAGACAGCACAATCGGTTACGATCGTATGGGTAAAAAATAGACTTTGTGCAACTCACAGCGAAGTCCACAGCACATGCACACTCCCATGTATGGAAGTCAATATATGTATATATGTTTGGACATCACTGGATTAAAGTCTTACCTTAAACATTGCATAACGTTCCGCATGCTCACATAAATCGATTAATTCTTTGTCTTGATCAATTTTTAAAACGGTGCGTAAATATTTCGCCAATTCGGCCATTCGGCCTTTGGTGCCACCCATGCAGACGAACTGAAGGGAAGTAATGTTACATAAGAACGACTACTAAGCGAAGACGATTACTTACACGAACATCGCCGAAGCGTTCAACAATGTCATTTCGATTTTCGGTAACTTTAATCCCAAGATGATAAAGGTAGTCCTCTTTCATCTCATCCAAATGTTTGTTCTTCAACGTGATCATACTACGTCGGAAAAATAGATTTCACCGTTTGGACTTCAAATATTTCTGGCTATAGTAAATATACGCACCTCTCATCCATTTTAAAGATTACTATATCACAAATTCGTCAAGATCTGTCAGAAATAAAAATGGTAAGATTTATAGCTAATTTTACAAAAAAAAAAAAAAAATTGTTCCATGAACTCCATAACAACAAAAGATTAAGATTGTCTTGTAGAAGCGAAATTGAAAGAAAATTGACTTATTCTAGAATCAATTAAACTGTTACAGGCCCGTACGCACGGGGGTTTGGGGGTTCCAACAGCAGGCGAATGAAATGTGTGAAAAATGGGAATTTTTCAAGTAAATGGAAAAATATTTAAAGGAAAAAATGGCTGTCAGAATGGAGAAAACTAGCTTCCCAGCCATTAATAAGAGGTTTCGAAACTATCTTTTTTTTGTGGATAAAATGTCAAGATTTTCATTCTTGTAAGGTTTTAAAATATTATTTAAATGTTATGTTATTATTTATAAAAAAAAAAACAATATAAGCTCGCCTGACCGGGGATCGAACCCGCCAACTTGGGATTTGCTACTACCCGGCTGGAAATTCCCTAGAGAATTCTAGTTACTAGCTAGGGCCTAGCTAGTGCCTAACTAGCGCCTAGCTGGATTTTCCCAACCAGATAAATCTAGCCTGGGCGCTAGCTAGAACCTCCCCTATAGGGGCGATGACTAGAATAATCTAGACAGGGCCTAGCTAGTTCTCTCTAGGTAAAGCCCGGACAGCAAACTCTAGCCTGGCGCTAGCTAGTATACTTTCGTATTTAAAATACTTAACTACGCGAAGTAAATTCTTCTTTAACCATGCTTGAGGTTATTTTAACTACGCCCATTAATAGCGCCAAATCATTGCTGTTCGTAGTTAAATTTACTACGTTTTTGTTATTTTTACTACCAATTTTATCTCAGTATACTACCCGTAGCGTTGATAATTCTCATGAATTCTTCATAACTAGCTTCAATTAATGTTCGTTTCTGTTTCACAAGCAGTAGAAAAGAGTACTCAAGGGTCGATCTTTGGATCGTTGTTTCTAGTTTGCGTCTCTTTGTGTAATGGAACTTATCTCTTCTTTCTCATTATCGCAATTAAAATTCCAATCTACGCTTCGATGGGGTCTGGGTTTTACGTTCCAGTATGGTCACGTATAATTAAAATGTGTCTTGGAGGTATTTTCTTTTCCTATTCTGTGCATTGTACTTTTTCCTACTTTAGGTCAATGACCTGTGATAAGCGTGGGAAATTAATCTTATATGTAATTTTTACATCAAAGCGAGGTTTAAGTATCATCTTCGAGGATTTTAATTTTATATAAAAAGTTTGGAATGTCCATAAGGTGCCGTTTTAAGAAGAACTTGTCCTATTAATCTGTATCACTGATCTTAAGCTCGAAGAAATTTCTTATTTAAGAATATAAATTTCAAGGGTCGAATAATACAACAAAACTAAGGAAATACATGTTGTAACTAGGGATCGGATTTTACATATTTAAAATATATTTTATTTTTTAAAATATTTAACATAATTTGCATACGAAATATTTTTGAAAATATTTTTACATATTTCTTAACATTTTCAAAAATTATAAATATGAGCGCAGTAGGCGTTTGCATTTAACAATAAATTTCACACACCAACTGTCACAATTCAAAAACATTTTCATCACACTTTTCATGTTTGACGAAAACGTCAGTTTCTCCACACTAACTAGATTAAAAAAAAAATTCAATTTAAATATTTTGAAACAACCCATCAAACATTTCAGGAGTGTTTATATTTATGAGTCCAAAATGAGTCCGCAATTTTTAAAAAATATGCAGCTCAGAAATATGAGTCCAAAGTGAGTCAGAAATATGATGTTAACATCAAAATATTAGACGTATTTTTTAACATATATTCTATATATTTTTTAATATTTTTTCAAATATGAAGAATATTTAAAATATTAAAAAAAACATATTTTACATATTTTAAAAATTTTTTTGAAATATGTAAAATCCGATCCCTAGTTGTAACGTTAAAGAGTGTTTAATGTTACAGTGTGAGAGCCACTGTATCGAGGAAAAAATTGGGTTTTAGTTATTTATTAATTTATTTTAATTTTAATTTTTATTATTATTATTTCTTTTTTTTTTTTAACTATCGTTTTTTCCAAAAGAAACACAAAAGGGGGAGTTCCGATAATAATAAAACCACTTTAACAATATCAATTAAATTCAAAATTATCGTTCAAGATAATAAGGCATAACGATTAATTGAAGAACGCCATCAAATCAATTTAATCGAAACGAATTCCATTGATACGAACGTAATTTTTTTTTTTTTCAAAATCTATTATTTTTTTCATTGATAAATTACATCAAGTATTACATTGAGCACAAGTGCCGCTAAAAAAAAAAGTAATAATTATCAATTATCACGCTCTCGATTTCGCATTGAAGCTCTCCTTGAGCGCACACACTTGAATTTATTTTTAATAATTTTCTTAATTAAGAAAAATTTTTATTTTAATTGTGGCAATGTTTTTATTTTCAGCCACTTGTTGCTTTCTCAGCAAGTCAAACACTACTAAATTTCTTCGCGTATTTTAATAACGGCGAAACCAAAAGAAAATAATACATTTCACGCTATTCGCGTTAGAAGAATGAATGCTGGTCGGAAAAATATAGCATTCAAAGTGAACAGTTATGGATTGAATGAAACTTTTACTTCGGAATGAGAGAGCTTTTGAATTTTGAATTTTAAAAGAGTGAAAATAGTTGTCTCTCACACACTTTATGAGGTTGTTAGCGTATCTTACTTCTGTGGTTGGCCTGCAAAACGACTTAAGTCCATTTTTTTTTTTTTAGGAAAAATTATAGACTACTAAAATAAGTCTACTTTCGTTTAAAAATAAAAAAGGAATCCAAATCGCAATCCAATTATCCTGAAAGTACGTTACAAAACGACTTAAATTCACATTTCCCGGGGAAAACGAATTATGTGACCATATTCATGGAAAAACCATTATAGTTAACTATCGGCACCGCGTCAATTAGCGAAAGAATTTTCATAAATTAAAGGTAGAATTTAAAATTCATACAAGATGCCTTAAACTGTGACTAGTTTAATTATAGAAATTTCTCTTTTTCATTTTACTGTACTGTACTGTACTTCTAATACTTCAACGAATACGCAAATTATCGATGCGATCGAACATGCAGGGTTGCATTTAAATCATACATTTTCTATATTTCTGTCGACCTGTCATCGAAATTTCAACTCTGATTTCCTTTCTTCACAAGAACGAGTTCTATACTTCTTACATATCCCATCGGAAAATTATCTCCTGCATGACAAAGTCACCAATGATGCCATCAATGACATATAGGTGACATTGTCATGCATGACATCTTGGAGGACATGTCATCGTGGAGGGATGCTGTTCATGTGCTTGACTCTCATTGGCTACTGAAATTTAAATAAGGTTTTAGCGTCAGTTCAGCGTTAGCATAAAGTGGCGTAGATGATGAGTGCTCGACTCACAATCCGAAGACCGCGGGTTCGATCCCTGGCAAGGGCGAACAAAAATTGTTAAAAATAGATTTTTAAAAATTTTCGAAACATTCAAAGAGAGGGCAAAGAAGAGAGTTATCAAACTGGTTTCTATAAATTGACATTTAGAGATAAAAGAGCAATGTGCTTGCTCTCAAATGCTTTTTTCGCCATCGCATCCCCTAGCATGACCAGTGACATTTTCTAATTTTTCGGTGATAATGTCACCGCTGAAGTCCCTGTTAGCTCCTGTGTAAATGTCTTGCAAAGTGTCACCGGAAATAGCATGCATTCCGGCTCCGAAGTCACTACTACATCATCGGGGATGTCCGCGGGACATTTCCCGCTGGGATCTGCGTAGAGCCCATTAAAATCGATTTTTCTCGCGAAGCAAAAAAGTGGAGCTAAGTCGTTTTGCCGGTCAACCATAGACTTAATTTCCTTTAATGTGCAAGGATTTATAGCATACCCGAGTACAGCATCTTAAAGTGAAAAAATATGTTCAAATAATACTTTGGATTTAATGAGAAACTCTCAATGGGTCAGCCTATTATAAGAAAGGATTGTTGATGATCAATGACACACACAACAGAAAAGCAGCTGTCTCTTTTTTCCTATTGGGGTTCTACTCGTTTTTACGTAGCGTAAGCACGGGGCTTAAAATGTAAACAAACAGAGCTGCTGTTTATGTAAAGTGATAGCGATAAGAACTGCGAACTTTAAAATGCATTTTGTGATTGAGAACTACGCAAAAATGAAAGAGGTACATACATATGTTTATTTCGTTTGGTTACTCAAGTTCAGAACAATTGTTTCATTATAAAAATATAATTATTTTCATTTATCAAATTGATATTCCTCCAGATTCGATGATGAATTAATTGCACAGCTGCTTTTTCAATGCCATTTTCATTATATTTCACGTCAAAGTTCGGTAAAAACTATTCTCACTTCGGTTTAATGTATCAGCATTCTTACAAAATCATATACTATGGTGTATACTGGGATATGACGTCAGAAGTGTACTATATCTGTGTTGGTTTTTATTGCAGAGTGAAGAGGGCCTGTGGAAGATAAGTGAATTATATGGGTGAGTGCTTAAGTTATAATATAAAAAAAATCGTTAATAGTTTTTTAAAACCATAATTTATTGTATTAATAATCTCTAGTTAAGATATGAACTTTATTTAACCCATTAAGAGCCAAGAAAAGTATGCCTGAATGAGAATTTAAAAATAATATTAAATCTCAGAATGTTCATTA
The DNA here is from genome assembly GCA_020466095.1 of Chlorops oryzae. Lineage (NCBI taxonomy): Eukaryota > Metazoa > Arthropoda > Insecta > Diptera > Chloropidae > Chlorops > Chlorops oryzae. The sequence goes on along the minus strand of CM035807.1, from coordinate 2,864,174 downwards.
TTTGTTGCTGTTATGAAAAAACTTATTTTTAATGCGTTGACTGTGATCGTTCATACTTACCTGTTCGCATTAATTGGTTTTGAAGGAGTTAAAGCACTTTTCATGCTTCTTTAAACTGCCATTATTGAATATTAATCGCAGGCAACACTTGAGATTGCGATCGAATAAGAATGAAATGGAAACTTTTGTCTCGTTTCGATGAGAAGAAATCGATGAATAATATCTTGGTTTATTGTAAAATCCGATTACATTCCACACAACTTGTAATTGGAGAATCCACGCGGAGTATTTTCACGACATGGAAATTTTTCTTTTATTTTTATGCGGAAAAATTCATATTTTTATGGCTGATTAAATTAAATTTTGTCCCACCTAAATTGTTGATCATAATTGCAGAATTGACAGTAGAACATAAAGTAACATGTTGCCAGCATGGAGATTCTCTCTTGGCTCAACACAATTGTTCTCAGATATTTGGGGAATATTCCCCTGAACGTCGCAAAGCTAGGCCGAAATTCCCTAAAATTTTATATAATAAATCCATTAAAAACTAAGACTTGATACCATAAGGTCTCATATAGTTTTCTCTGATCTCTTTTCTACCCTAAAACTCCACTAAGGACCATAAATGTCTTTTAACTAAGGGAGATTCTTCTTAAATGGCTTCAGCAACATGCCCAAAAAAAAGAGTTATGAAATGGGGAAAATATATTTCGAATAACATGGAGAAATGGGTGTTGCCGACAAAGACCCCCTGAAACGCATTTAAAGTGACATAATCGTATCATTGAAAAGTCCATTTTTGTAAGCCCTATTTCAAAAATTTATATCTCAAAAACTAATTGAGATAAAACAATGAAACGAATGGTTAATGATAGGTTGTAAAACAAAAAATCTAAAAAAATTATTTTTTTACTTTTACCTAATGAAAAATATTTCCAAAAAAAAAATAAATAAAAATTAAATAATTTTTTCAGTTCATTACCGTTCGCGCGGTACTTTCTGACTATTAAAAAAAAATTACCTAAAAATTTTACTATGCTCCAAAAATAGTTTAATCAAAATCAAAGAGTATCTTTTTGAGGTATTTACAACATCGCAAGTGCACGTAGATGATATCAGCGCTATGTATGCAGTTCCATTTCCATATAAAAAATACAATAAAAAATTGTTTTAAGTCTTCAAATGTCTAAAATGTGCTCCAAAGCGAAGATATTGGCATATTCATTGCACTCGAGCAATAATTTTTTGGCAACTGAAACCAAAATGACACCCTTGAACGTTAGTCTAAAAACCCCAAAAAAGAAATCATGCACAGCCGAGAGCTTTTTTTTTAACCCGTCGAGTGCATTGCATACTAATTTCCCGAAATTGAAAATTATTGCCATACGATTGTGGGAATTCCGTGAGCAAGCGATGTGCATTGAACATTCAAACTGTACATACGGAAGGCCTTGATGGAATTGGTATAAAATACCACGCCAAGAAGTAAAACGGCATCAAATTCAAAAAAAGCTTCAAGACTTTCAGGTCAAACCGAACTTAAGCCCAACACAAAAAATTGTAATTCATTTACCGAAAATGTTCAAATACGTAAGTCAAACCCACGATCAATCGACGACGAAAAAACTTGGAAGCTACAACAGTTATTATTGTTCTACTCACTCCCATTAGATCGTTGTTCTTGCTGCCCTAATTGCTGTTGCCGCTGCTAAGCCGGGTGTGATTGCCGCTGCTCCACTTGCCTATGCCGCACCAGCAGGAGTCGTCACTGCTACAAGCAGCCAAGTGATCGCACGTAATCACAATGGAATTGCTACAGCGAACTATGTTGCTGCGGCTCCCTTGGCCGCCCCAGCCGCTCTGGCCTATACCGCGCCAGCTCCTCTTGCCTATTCTGCACCATTGGCCGCCCCAGCTCCATTCGCCTACTCTGCCCCCTTAGCAGCTGCGCCTTTCGCTGCTCCAGCTCCGCTAACTTATGCCGCACCTGTTCTACTGTAACCAGGAATAGCGTTCGGTCGATGTGACTTTTTGGGTGAAATAAATTCTTGTCATTGTTTTTGTTTTTAAAAAGGAGTTTTTTTTCTTTGCTTTGGACAAATCACCGAGAAACAAGTGCCGTGCGCCTTCCAGGAGGCATTCTATCTTAAGGGCTCTTACTCAAGTATTGAAGCATAAACGATTTTAATGTCACCAAGGTCTTGACTTAAAGATTTTCTTTGAGATTTTGGTAAATCATACCGAAGTGCTTCGGGAATTATTCGCTTGTGGAGAAGGTATGTCTGCAGTAATGGGCCGGTCAATTTCCTAAGAAGAACTAGCCTTTGACCGGTCCAAATCCTACCGGTTATATCATGGCAGTTCGCTCCATAGAATACGGCTAGCTGTCGGTAATAAGCTTGGTATAAATCGTTGTTTGACAACGTGGCGAGTTTTTAGGGTAGAGTATTCCACAGCTGTCTTTGAAGTTATTTTATGTCCCCTTTTTTCAAGGGATACTTTATTTATTAAAATTATTTTCTTCCAGGTACAGTGTACTCTCTCTTAAGCGGACACCTGCGCGATCGAAAAATATGTCCGCTTAAGAGGAAACTATTTGAGAGGCAGGATCGCCAGATCATTCCTAAAAATTGTCCGTTTAATAGAGGTGTCCGCTTAAGAGGAGTGTCCGCAAGGAGAGAGTACACTGTATAAGTTAAAATATCGTTATAAGGCCCGTACATCTATGCTACTGTTCTCTTTAAAGTTTTCGTTCCGAAAAACATGAAAATTTGTATGAAAATGTTGACATTTTGAGAGGATATCGTGGCGATAAACTTTTACCGGAACAGTAGCAAATCGGCATAAGTCTTTGTTATTCTGTATGTCGGGGAGAAAATGGAAAGGAACAGATTATTGTCGTTTGCCGCCAGATCTGCTGGGCTTTGATACAATGGTTTAAAATGCGAGTTTGAATTTCATGTAATTTTTTTTTTTTTGGTTTTTGAACAGCATTCGAGAAAATGCGATGAAAAAGCCAAAAGCTGTCTAGCTTTCATTGATATTTCCTTTCAATTTTTAAAATTTCAAAGCCTGCATAATAGAATCTAAATATTTTACCGAACAAAAATCCAAATTTTTAGGATATGCTAAATTAGAGCTGGAGAACTATCGATAGTTGTGACAATCGATAGTCTCAATAGAAAAAGAGTTAGATTTCGCGCAAAAATAACTTGGCGCTAAAAAGAAGTTTTCGCGCCGCGGGCCTTCCAAAAGCGCTAGATCTAGTGCGAAAAGCGCTAAGTTGGCATCACTGCTTAGATCTATGTCTCGTTAAGTCCGCGGGCTGATTTAAAACAAGCCGTGGTGGGTTTCGTGGGGACTTGGAAACGCACCAAAACGCTCCGACGCAGAAAATTATTTCGGAAGAAGTTTAAGGCATAACAAAACTATCCACCGAGATAATTTTCTCAATCCCCTTTGTAATTCCGAACATTTCGAGGGGGGCTGGAACCCCCAAAATCACCCTCCGAATACGCTCATAGCTCCCTTTGATGGTATTCGTCCTAAAAACAAATTTCCAATCAGTATTTCACTCCAAATGCAAAACTAACCCGAGAAATGGTACTTTTTTTCAAAAAATTCCTACAATTCTCACTGAATTCATGATTTCGGAAACGTATATAAAGCAATGAATTGAAGAAAATTCTCAGTCATCTCAGTAGAGCTGAAGAACTATCGGAAGGTATATTTCAAAATTTAAACACCATCATCACCATCATCACGATCTATCACCATCAACAACATCAACACCATCATCATCACCATCAACACCATCATCATCACCATCAACACCATCAACAGCATCATTATCACCATCATCATCACCATCATAATCACCATCATCACCATCATCACCATCAACACCATCAACATCATCATCACCATCATCACCATCAACACCATCGTCAACATCATCACCATCATCATCATCAACACCATTAACACCATCATCATCACCATCATCACCATCATCATCACACATCATCATCACCATCAACACCATCAACACCATCATCACCATCATTACCACCATCATCACCATCAACACCATCATCACCATCAACACCATCATCACCATCACCATCAACACCATCAACATCATCATCACCATCATCGCCATCATCACCATCATCACCATCATAACCATCAACAACATCATCACCCATCAACACCATCATCACCATCCACACCATCACCACCATCACCATCATCACCGTCATCACCACCATCATCACCATCATCACCATAACACCATCAACACCATCCAACACCATCAACACCATCATCACCATCATTACCATCACCAACCTCATCATCACCACGATCATCATCATTACCATCATTTACTATCATCTTCATCATTCACTATCATCATCACCATCCCCATCACCATTATCATCACCAACATCATCATCACCAACATCATCATAACCAACATCATCATAACCAACATCATCATCGCCAACATCATAACCATCATCATCACCATTTTCACCAACCTCACCATTATCACCACCAACCTCACCATCATCATCGATAGTTTCTATTATCGATAATACAATGGATAATTTTGACAATCGATGATTTTGATAATCGAAAGATGAATTTTCGAGCGGCTCTTGCCCTTATCTAAATAGAGGCATTTTTAGGAATCTGTCCATTTCAAAACAAAAAGAAAGCCCTTTGTTACCGCCAGCACCACCTTTCCAATGCTAAAGTATGTAAATGTCCAGGAATCAAAACTATCGATAGTCTTCAAAACCATCGATGTTTTCGATAGTTTTAAACCATCGACAGTATCGATAGTGCTATCGATTGTTTCTCCAGCTCTATGCTAAATGTGAAGCGCAATGGCAAATGCTAAATGCGTTCTAGTGGAAATATCGCCTACAATTCTCATTTGGTTTACAAAATGGGACACATAAGACTGGCAGAATTTCTGTAAGCTTTTCATGACGTGACGAGGGAAATATATGGTGAGTTTGTCTTATTTTTCGGTTAAATCTATCGATAGATTCATTAATCGAAAATTTCGATAAATTTAAAAATCGATAATTTATAATTCGATCAATATAAAACTCGATAAATTTGAAAAGATTGAAGAGAATCTACGTTAATTGTAGGTCAACGTAGAGCTGCCGTTAACATAATATAATTAGAGCAGAGCTCTAAAAACTCTTTATAGCAGTCCTCACTATAGGCCCAAATTACGTAATTTGAGCGTTTTCGTAATTTCAGTCAGTCAATTTCAGAGACTGAAATTACGAAAACGCTCAAATTACGTAATTCTGGCCTATAGTGAGGACGTGCTATTAGTGTATTTCATCAGGCTTAAGGGATAATTTCAATCCCAAAGGCGAGTTTCAGTTAGAAAGAACAAAACACTTTGTTTTGGTTGAAACAATTTGAAATAAATTTTCATGAACCTTTATTTTTGTGTTTTTTGAATATTTTTCGATACATTTGATAGAGTTGGAATTTGTTTCGGTCGAAACAAATTAAACAAAATTTCACATTTAATATATATATTTTTTTTTACACATAATTAATATAAATAACACATATAGCGGATTCAAATTACAATCGCATATGCTTATATATAAATATATCTGTATATATAACATTTACATTAATGAAGAAAATTTTTAATTTATTTATTTAAGCAACTTTTGGCTTTACCTTTTTTATTCCATAGCACATTTATTTGGTGAATATTCCGAGATCTTAATTAAAAACAAACAGAATAAAATGAAGATTAGTTTTATGGAATGTATAATTTGATTAGAAGAAACCTCAAGTAATAACTCATTGTCTCAGCAGGTTGGTTGATTTATGAAGACAAGTTTTATTCAAAAGCCTGCAGAAGGAGATACAGTCGAGTCTGGATAGTGCGAACCACCAGACTACATTGGTGTGAACACATGGACTGAGACTTAGACTAAAGACTACGCTGGTATTCTATTTTAACAAAGCTTTCGTAAGGAGGTCCTTTAAAAGGCTTTAGGAGAATGAAAGAAACAAAAGTCACTGTTGTTCCTCGGTAATGTGAACATGCCTAGTAAAAATTAGTTCAATCTATCCAAAGTGGACTGTATTAAGGCAAATGATTATGGGGATATTCTCAATTGGTTGCCATGGGTTCTTTTGAATTGTGACAGTTGAAAATTTTATAATACGAATTGAATTCTGCTTATTACCAATTTTTTTCAGTCACAGTAGGCATTCCGATTTCTAAAAGACTCATACATGAATCCTTATAGAACTCGGAGCCCTCAGAAAATGTTTGCTGGGTCAATACGATCACCAATATATGAAAGCTTCAACGATTAGAGAATAACTCTAAAAATGACTTAAATTGGAAACAGTTTTTCAAAATCTATGAAATTTTTTTTGAAACGTCGTTATAAAGCTATTTAATAGGGCAAACGAAAATGTTCAAATTCAGAACCTAAAAGTATGCTTAAAAATATTAAGAAAATTTTTAATTTTAATAATTCGGGCATTATAGAAAATATGGACATTTATAAATGATTCAGCAAGACTCTTTGGAGTTATCCAGTAACTTAACTCCACTGATCAAAGCTTACAAATACATAAATTACTTTTTTAAATATTGAAAAGCACACTTTTAGGCGCCGAACTTGTTTTCTCGTTTCACGGTATACTTATTTGATTTAAAACAAAAATATGACACTTCAGTGTAAGCTTCTTCGGGTGAACACCTCCATACACAGAGACCTTTTCTGGTCCGAAATGAAATTCAGCGAAATTTCAAAGAAAAAAATTAAAAATTAAAAAACTCGTCCACTCAGAGATTTTCCCACTTTAATTTTAACCTTTCTCTACTTAACTTAACCACAGTACAAAAAATGTTCTTTAACATAAAAAAATTTCGTTGCTATGTGTGAAGGCAATCAAAATTACATTTCGGAGCAGCGCCTGAGCGTATGCAACGCTTAATTAAATTTCTTATTACAGTGTAGTCACAATAACCGCAGTAACGCTTACATACTAAAGAGGTTGGAGAAAAAAAAAAGCTACGGTTAACGAACAATTTTTAAATATTTTTCTCGTTCATTGTATATGAAACACATCTTTAACGCTTAATATTCAAAATGCAAAAATTACATACAATACGAATTACAAGTAAAAATTACATCACAACAATGTCTTTCTATTAAATATTTTCTCTCAATCTTTATACGCGATTTTTTGATACGATATTTGGTTAATTCTTTTTCCTTTTTTTTGTATTTATCTCATAAGAGAATTTGTGGTTTATTTTCTTTATTCATTTATTTTTATGTCATAACCAGGGCTCGGATTTTGTTGCATTTAAAAATTTAAAGCATACTTTATGGAGTAAAAATTTTTTTTCAACTCACATAAAGTTAAGATTCAAATCGATTTTTAACTTCAATATGAATTTTTTTGAAGTTAGAAAAGCGGTCTGAAGCTCAACGTCGCTAAAATTATTCGCAAAATGGTGGTAAGGATAATTTTTGCCCCATAAAGTATGCTTTAAATTTTTAAATGCAACAAAATCCGAGCCGTGGTCATAACTTTCTTGTCACTTTTTTCAGCAAAATATTTTGTTGTTTTTGTTCTTCTTATATCTAGAGCGCCACATAAGCGTTCAGTCTGACTGATCAGTCACCCGTGGACGTGTTAATGTACGCTTGCCCATTCATATAACCTCATGTGTCGGTGGACCGCACACATGCTCTTTTTCACTTACTGATTCAGTTAGACTCAACTTTTACATGGCCCTTAATGCGGTGTTTACACTTTCGGCGATTTTGTCAAAATCTCTTTCAAAACAAACTGTCAGCGAGTGTAAACGTCAGAGTTTTTGACATCAAAATGGTTTTTCTTATATTTTTGTGCTTTTTGACGATTATTTTGAAAGAGATTTGAACAAAATCGTCAATGGTGTAAACAAGGCATAAGGAATTAATAGGTATATTCCATCGAATTAATAATGCCTGCTTTCCGATAGCGTAGAAATTTGTTCATAGGAATTTCTGCTGTTGGGAACCAGGCACTATATACATATGTACTATATTTCACGAAATCCATATACAATGTATACATATATAGGTAGAGTGCATATATATTTATGTGTAAAATATGTTTGAAGTTCGCAATTTGTGTATTTTGTTAAGAAGTGTATAGAGTGTCAGTCGTGTTGGTGTTTGCGGTGTCCTTGATTAGTATTTAGCGTTCAAAGTCAAAAGTGACAAAATCAACTTCGCTCATTCGATTAAAAAGAACAAATTGAGCAAAGCCTTAAACGCGATGATACGTGTTTTTTACATTCTAAAGAGATATTTATTTAGGTATATGTGAGTTTTACCATGTAGTTGTGATTAAAATAGACTAATATATAGACCTATATATTTTTAAGGATTAAAATAAATCGGAACTCTTTAACATCTTATCATATAGAATTAACTTAAAACATTTTTTTCAGTGCTGCCATCTTCTGAACAATTACAAAAATTCCTGTCATGTGACCAGCTTTTCTCAGGTTTTCAATAATTTTGTTTTAGCTAGTTCATCCAGTTTCAAATAGACCGATTAAAAAAAAAATTCCGAATAAAAAAATTTTTTAATTTTCAGCGAGTTTCGGAGAAGAAAGCTTTTTTGTTTTGATTATTTGGTGAAAATGGCAGCATTTGAATGCGACTTTTTTGAACTTAATATACTTATTCCAGAGCCTGAGATTCTTGCTGTACTAGTTTAAAGCGTCTCGGTGATTTGATCGATCCTTGATTACCGAATAACGGTTTGAAGTGTCCCCGCTGAGCGAGCACCTTGCGAATGTAGCGAGCAATTAATATTTGCGGTCTTGCTTGCCATTCGTTGATGACCTCTTTCGGAGCGTTTACCTTTTCGATGGAAGGGAAAAGAAATTATTTATTTTTAATTTTTTATTAATTAATTTTTTTTTTTTCGTTATACCTGATCGCCGTTTAGACGATTTAATAGCGCTACGCACACAACGGCTGCCTTAATTCCAGCGTAATACGTTAACGCTGCGAAAATACTGCTCTCCATTTCGATATTCACTACGCCATGTTCGCGTAGCTTCTCCAGATATTCCATCTTGTCGGCTTCGGTGAATTCACAGAACGCGCCGTCCAAGCGTCCCTGACCTAAATTCAATGCTCGAGCTCGTTAACCAATCGAATCGATTGAATAAATAAAAGGATAACCAACCTTCGTAGAAATCATTTGTACAAAGTGTATTCCCAATTATTGTATCGTACGGGTCGTCGGCACTGGCCAAGGCCTTCAAATCTCTTGCTAATTTCTTATCGAGTTTCGCAGGACGCAGTATAGTTTTTCCAAGGATTGTCTGTAACAAAATTGAATGGAGTTATTGTGTGTGTGTGTATTTTTTTTAAATTAATTTTTTTTTCTTTTGAAAGATTTCGTTTTTCTTACAAACTCATGCGCATTGCGTAGCTGGCCGTCGAGTGCGTCTTCGGTGATCACAACGTTGCCTCCTTCAACCCCTATACCACCACAAGTTCCAATTCGTATGAATATAGGATCTTGGCACTTGGAGTGGTACATGAGCTTAATTATTTCATGCAATAATATGCTGACGGAGGGTGTTCCCATGCCGTGACTGACACAAAGTACTGGACCAACTTTGTACATTGAATATCGGTATGAGAATGCAGTTATGTCCTGTAACATTGTGCCAGCTGGCAGCTTATAACCGATCTCATTCATCATGAAATGTGCAAAGTTCTCCATACGCTTCGGTGTCCCGCCCATGCAAACAAACTGCAATAAACGAAAAGAATTTTTCTTAGAAATGTTTTTTTCCATATAAATTCTTTACAAAATAATCAATGGAAAAATTAAAAACTATTTCCATTTAACCCTTTGATGCTTAAGAGAGAGATTTCTCTCCACATAATGTAGCATTTACTACACTGTGCTAGTCGGAAATCTCAACAACGGGAAGTCTTGGTGGGAAAAACTCACTCCCGTCGTATGCTTAACCTACATTACTCATACGCAGTGCGCAAAAAAGTGGGAATTTTTGATATTTTCAGCCACTAGAGGCACTTTTTTTGGGTAAGTTTGTACCGAACTTTTTTCTCCTATTCATACATAAATTCTTAAGCTTAAATTGGGACGAATTTGTCGCTTATGTCTCAAAGGATTAAGTGAAATTAGCTTAGTCATGGTACGGCGAGATTGATCAGATGACAGAGGGACCCTTTGTAGTTCACAAAGAATATATTGAATCCCCCTTGGGATTGCATGCCACTGATTATAATTATTATTGGGAGTCGATTTCAACTTAAAATCGGCAAAGGAGATGTCGCATTCTGATAACGAATTAACACTTCATATACCAATTAAAATTCTTCTATTTTTTTGCACTCTTATATGAACAATGATGCATCGTTCTTATAAAATCCAAATCGGATCTGCTGATTAATGCAATCATTCTTATCATGCATGTTCGAACAAAATAAAATGCAAAGATTTCAAAAATTGATTAATTTTACCAAGGTCAGAATGTCGCTGATAAGATAATGGTATAAGAAACGATTGCATAAGGGAAATTAATTGAGATACTATAAAGCCTCCTTTATTTGATCTTCACGCTTACATTTCTTGATTCTTTCTTGTGAAACATTGATAATGCAGAGCTTCAGAAGAAGCTTCAAAGATGTTTAAATGAGCTGTACTGGCCCGTGGACAGGGAGAAAAGAAAGGGTGATTTTTTTTATATCCAAGAGGGACTATAACTCCGAAAGTGGGCCCCGATTGACTTAGCTCGAAGGTTCATACTTTCGTATCAAAGATTTTTTCAAGGAGGTCGAACTTTGTGAAGGAGGTTTGTTGCAGTTTCCAAAAAAAAAAAAATTCTCATTCCCAAGAAAAAATGTTCCCCCAAAATCCTTTCTACGAGAGTGACAAGGGTTGCGGGTGCAGATTAACTACTAGACTTTCCATTGTTTTCATTTAAAATAAAATAAAAAATTTCTTACCTTAACATCGCTGAACATTTCCTGAAGATCGTGACTTTCACTTCCAAGAGCCAAATGATATAAAATATCTTGATCCATAAGCTCAATGTGAGGATTACGCAGTTTGACAGTGCCATCGGAATACCTTTAATGAGGGAAACCGAACGTCATTATGACTAGAAAACAATCCATATTTTGGTATACTGTGTAATAGTCGGCACCAAATTATAAGCAATACAAAAAGTGCCCAATGGAAATATGGTCATTGTGGGTTATCCTTAAGAGAAAGACATAGACAATCCTGGGATTTTTAATCAACCTAAAGTCAACTAAAATCAAAAAACGTTCTTGCTAAGGACTTTTTTTTATTCGTTTTTGCCTACCAGTGTTATCAATGAATAGACGATTTTCTGCTGTTGAAAACGTGCATTCGATTATTTTTATTTCGATTTCTATTTTTCTATTTTTATTTTTACATAAAAAAGAAACAATTAAGTCGCACTTTAGGACACGATAAGCTGCTAATTAATTTACTGTTATATTGAAAACATTATCTAATCGCTGTCGTTTTTTTTTTTTTTATTAAATCTCAGAATTTCTAATAAAGTTTTGGGAAAAAGTAAAAGCAAAAAATAAATAATAAATAGTGTCTAAAAATTGTGCGCAAAAGGCGATGGAATTTTTCATTATTCGAAGCTTTGTTTTCGAAAGCGTCAGCCGAAATTGATCTTAATGAATGTTGGTACTCAATGGTCGGATCATTATTATTTTTATTTTTTTGTTATTATTTTTTCAAATAACAAACAAATGGAAATTCTGCTTTGATAAGAGGAACCATGGGCAAGATGAACTTCATTGACAATGCCTTCGGAGACCATAAGCTTCTCCCCTTCGATCTCGGCTATGGAACATTCCCACCCGAGAGTCTTTTAACCCTCGAATAATCAAATTTTAATTGAATAATATATTTTTTGCTATAAATTTTGCAAAGCTTCATTCGGACCCTGAGCGAAATTTCATTAGTTTTTCATTCATCAAGCTGCACTAACGCAATTTGTGAGCAACAAAAAGGAAAAAAAAAGTGGCAAGCCATGCTGAAAGCTCTTTTCATTAAAAAGCAATCAGTAGATAATTGGGAGAATGAGAACAAAAAAAAAAAAAAATTAAAAAAAAATAAAGCCACACACAAACTAAATTAAACTTCATTTGCAAAAAAGCTGCGGGGGCTCGATCGCACCGACAGCAACGACACAATAATTGAAGCGGGCGCGAGGGGAATTCCACTTGCCAGTGACACACCTCCGTCTTCGCCGTTTGTTTGTAAATAGTTGTGGTGGAAGATATCCAAGGAAACAAGCAAAAAAAAAGCTCTTATCGTATCTATTTATTTATCAAAGGAAATTAAGACACGTTTTCATTAGGAGCAAATTTTTGTCATTTTCACTGTCGGCGGTGCAGACGACAATCTTCAAGTTTCTGTCGGTTTTTATTATTATTTTTTTTTTTTTTTGCATTCCCCGAAGAAATTGTGTGCGCAAGTGTTTAATTAATTAAAAAAGGAGGAATTTATTTCTTTTTCAGCTCGAATTTCATAACAGTATGAGACCATTCGACGCAATAATGTCGTTTATCTTTGATTTGAAGTCTTCTAAGAACAGAAAATGCTTCAAGTTCAAGTTCATGTTCAAAGTTTCGGAATTAACTTTATTTGAGGGAAAAATTGAAAGCAAAAATAATGTGACCTTGAGCGAAAAGTTTTGCCAATCAATAAAATATTTTTACTTAATGAGGTTTTTCGAGTGCTTTGGGATAAAGTTTTTCATTTCTCCAATTGATTGGTCTATGGACATAGCGTCCTCTCAGAAAACGACTGTCGTATGTCGCATGTAATTCTTATGGGACATACGACAGTCGTTTTCTGAGGGGACGATAGTCCGATATAATATGATTTATGTTTTGTTTATACTTCTTATTTATCGTTTTGCGAGTTTCGCTGCCATTCTTTCTGACAGCAAGAGACATAAACAAGAACTATTTGGCAGCCGTATAGAAAACAAACGGCAAAAGTGTCAACAATCATCTGCTTCCAAAATAAATAGCAAAATGTTGTCTTAAGGCTGCTGTTAAGTTTCATTAAGTTCGGCTAAGTTATTTGTTAGCTTTATTCATATGATATGCTCGGCAGATTGAATTAGCTTCCGCTTTCAGAAGATTGATGATGAAGGAGGATTTTTATTAAATAATTTTGGAGCCATGAAGATGAGGACACCAATCATAAATTACATAAACCTATTTTTTAGATATCGGACAACAGTGGAAAAATAGAAAATAAAGTCGACTCTCGGTAATTTAAACCTGTGATAATTCGAACCTCTCTATAATTCAAAGTGATCACGAGTTCCCTACAAAATCTATTCATACATTCGAGTCTCGTTAATTCAAACACTCGATAGTTCGTAATATTTTGAGAGTCCCTCGAGTTTCGAATTAACGAGAGTCGACTGTAATTGAAAACTAGTTGGTCTAAGGCCTGAAATCCACTATAGAGTTTTTTTCGTAGAGAAAATAGTGTAGAGTATTGAGAATCTCAGTAGCGCAGCGAGGAAGGGGGCTCGAAGGGCGCAGCCGCTCCGGTCGCCTAATAAAATTTCAATTCTATGAAGTCAATATTATTAAGGCCGGTTGGAGAGGCGGAATTTCCTGCATTGTGCCCCCATCGTTCCCGAAATGTCTCGCTAGGCAACGAATCTGCCTTTGCTGTGTTCACTGAAGACGATTTTACAGCTCTACGTAGAACTTCCGTCAACATACATATTTCGAGCAGAGAAATGAAAAATGAAAGGGTGAAGTCTCTTCTAACGAAACAAATTTTGCGCATAATTGCGATTTTCTCGGTAAGTCCATTTTTATGTAAAAAATCATCGCGAAAATGTTTAGATATTAGAAGAAAAAAAGCATTGCATATTTTAAGGGTTTTGCATGTTTTGATCCTTACATAACGTCAATAACAGAGGTGCCCAAAGTGTTAGCTCCAAGTGTGAATGAGCGTAAAAGAGAGCATTTTTTCACACGCATAGAAACTGTGAGCGGGAGAACCAAAGCGAGCCAAAAAACGAAGTCACGTCAATCTTTCAAATCAGTGCTATGATGAACTTCGCAGAGGGAAGACATGTGCCGCTCTGTTTTATTTTTTATAATCCTTTTTTCGTAAAATTTTTAGTTTTGACTCAGTTAGAGTGCGTTGAGAGTTTAGTATGCTATAGACTTTCGGACCTATGTCGATCGTTTTTTTTCTTACTCTCTAGCATTTTTAATTTTATGTGTTTATTGTATCACTACAGATACATGCAATCTAATTGCGCCTGTAGTGGTTGGGCAGATCTGGTCAATAACCAACGCCAACCCAATAAAAATACGTTCTAATTGGACATTAAATATTGTTAAGGAAGAGATAATTGAAAAAATATGTGCTGTAATTTAAAAAAAAAAAAATCTGCGTCGTGAAAAAAAGTCCAAAGACCCAAGCGAGGTACCCCTAGGGAGTGTCAGATTTGAACCATTTTTGGTACACGTTCATTTTTGAGCATAGATAATATTCTGACAAAGTTTGATTCAAATCGGTTGAGTTTTAGATGTAGCTCCCATACAAAATTACAAGTAGTGGTCTATGGGGGGTACCCCAAGGGGTGGTCCAATTCGGATGAATTTTAGTTGATATCTTAATTAAGTCAATTAAACAATGTGTACCAATTTTCATTATGATAGGACCTCTCATTCTATTTTTTGCCAGAAGATGCATGAAGCGATCCCACTGTGCGATGTGTTAGCTCGAAATTGAGGCTTGACTTGCGTCATTTTAGTTGCCGATGTGCGATATGATGAGTACGGAAATGTTAAGTAAACTGTAAATAATGACTAAACGAAAAAGCATGGTGGTAGCTTTAGGAACATAAAAAAAAAAAAAAACCAATTAATAAAATAACGAATTTCGAGGAACCAGAAAAAATTCTTTATAGAGAGAGAGAGAATTCGTTATAAGAAGAAAAAAGGCACTAACAATGTAGCGAAAAATCCTTGAGAAGATTCGCTAAAGAGAGAAATTCGTTATAGAGGAGTTCGTTAAAGAGAGTTTCGAGTGTGTACACGTTATTTCCGTAACGTGGAAGTTACCTTCTTCGCGAGTGAAATGAACGATTGCCTTTGTATCTATCTGTGCCTGCTTTAATACAGTAGACTCCCGGAAAAGTTAATCGATTTGTCCCGAAAAATTAACTTTTCCGAATACTCATAATTTTCAATATCTTACAATTTAAATGATATAAACGATTTATTTTGTAAGCTATTTCCTCTTTTTGGAGCCGAAAAGGTCTAAAATTTAAAAATCATTTTTTAAGGCTTTCTATGTCAATTAACTATTCCCAAATATCAAGTTTTGTGAGTCTTAACATTCCGTTTTTCAGTTTATACACCCAATAGTTCGCCTAAGTGATTGTACCCCTAATTAACTGATCTGATATCGGTGCTTCCGATTAAGGCATAACTAATTAGGCGATCTGATCTTGTGATCTTGAACGATCTTCCCCGCCACATACAAAGCTTCGTCTGACCTTGACTATGAATGAATCACGGAATTTATAAAATTTCACGTTTTCTCTCACATTTACATAACCAAAAAAAAAAAAAAAAAAAAAAAAACATAAACATAAACAAATGAGAAGGAAAAACCTACTCGGCGTGATGAAAAACGTGATCATTTTTAATTTCTTTTGATGAAATTTTTTGACGCACTTCGGACTTCGTATGAATGAAATATCGTCTGTGTGTGAATTTAGTGCAAAGATTTGATGTTCCGATTTTCTATTCTTAGAAAGCCGAAAAGAAATATAAAAGCGCACGCCGATCGTGCTGTTTTCGAGATGAAGATAAAAAACAAAAACAATTTTCATGAATTTTCTCCGATTTGTTTTTCTTTCGATTTTCTTTCTATTTTTTTTTTTTTTTTTTTTGTTTACAAAATTGCAATTGACTCGAAATTATCTGCGGATGATGAAATTTATCGTCACTAGCTTCTTGCCCAGCCCTTTTTTTGGGGAAGCTACTTTCTTAAGAAGGTCATTGCTACCCTTCACGCTCTTGCATCGTTGAGTGCTTTTACCTGGTAATTTTATGGACATCTGCATAGATGTCTTCAGCGTCTTCGGCATCTTCACCAGCCAAATGTGTTCCATTGCTGAGCGTTCCATTGGTTTGCGTTTGCACTTTTTGCAATTTATACTCGTGCTTGTGCGGATGAGCATCGATCTTTCCAACTACCCCCGTCGGTGCCATTGTTGAGGCTCAAACTTTTTACGTTTTAAATTAGAAATAAATGTTCTTTTATCCGAAAACGTCTTCGTAAACAATTCTTTTTAATTTACGTTTTTTGTTTTTTTTTTTAAATTATTTTTAATGATCGTCGCGTCTCGGAAAGATTCCACCAGACACACAAAACTGTTTGAAGTCAACTGAAAAGCCTTTTCGCCCGACAGCGATCTTTATATACTCGGACGGCAGACAATCTTAAAGATATTATTCGCCGCAGTTCGCGTCGTGCAAATGCTCCTCTACATGCATAAATTGATACTATACATATGTACATAAATCGTAACATTTATACAGGGGCGTCTGGGAGAACGTCTGCATTCGGAATTCGGAAGACGCGCGCGTTAATTTCAATTCAAATTTTTAGTTTGAAACGTAAAATAGAAAAACGAAAAATTTATAAACAAAAATACGAAGTGAATTTTTTGATCAACAACTGTGCATATGATTTCAAATATGAAACCGAATCAACAAACACGAGATTGAATCGAAAGATAAGCGCCGAGTTTGACGCTCATTTGAATCGGCCTGACAATTTAGAGTGGAAATCCTGTTTGGACGGTTTAAATTAGTAAAGAATTTAACGATTTCGTATTTTTAATCGATTAATGTCTAAAAGTTATAAATAGACCGAATATGTATATCTCGAAGACTGGTCTCTGTTGAGTCGAATTCATTCAATCTACACCAAAAAGGGGTAATAAGCACATGGACCTTTGAAGCTTTTATTTTAAGATAGGAGTCTAGCAATAAGTTTTTAAATCTTACACCTAATTTGACAAAATTACAAATCACAAAGCATTTTCGTAGATATTGAGCTTTATATAAGCTTTTGCGAAGGAAAGAAAATCAAGCATCTTTCAGCGGAAGTTTCTATTTGACTCGGGCATGCATCCATTCATCGGTTTGTTGGATCTTGTTAAAACAAAGAGAAAAAACCACTGTGTGGCTCCACTTATGCTGCACTATTTTCTGGTTAGAAGCGACCGAATCCGGATCGTATATAAGCATTCTCATCGTCTTTATACGGCGCTCCTATCCAATACAAATATATATACCTACTTATAAAATAATATATCAATTAAAAAGTATAGGTACCTATAAAATGTTGGCGTGGAAGTTTGGACAGGAAAATCAGAAAGGTCCTAGTTCCCTATAGTCAAAAGATTATGAATATTATTGAATATTCTTCAAAGCCATAAATTCCCGATTAATAACTTGGGTCAAAAATGAAACAAATTTTGTTCATTTGAAGTTTTTTGGTCTTTGGATGCTAAGTATTTATGGATGTTAAAAGCTTTCTTTTTGAAGAAGGGTGTAAGCCACTTATTCATACTCTCTTTCCATTGTCTTTGGTTGCTGTTATGTTAGTGGGAGGATCATTGCAGGTCATATACCCTGCAGGACTTTTATCAACCGATTAGTAAATAAGTTAATGAAAAGCGAACTTTTTCGCAACTGCCTAGAAATCGGTTAAAATGTCATCTAGACATCAAACAAGCGCAATATAGGAAATTTCTAAAATTTAGCTTTATGCCAACTACATCACAACTGACTAGAAATTGATTGAAAAGTCATGCAGACATCAACCAAACTGGATACGAAAATAATATATTTCTGATGCTGTAATTCAAGGGTATGAATTGCACTCAAAGTTAGTTTAAAACGCTAACCGAGATTCAAATCAATAGTCAACCAATCCGTAAAAATTGCTCTAATGAGACCCCCAACGGCAGTTCGAAACGTAAGTCAGCCAAAATAGTCGCCTATGGATTTCTTTCTGATGCATCGCTTGAAGAACATTTTCACATTCATAAATAAATTATTCTTCTGCTGCTGAAAACAGAAAAGATGAAACCGAAAAAGGGAATTCTAATGGAAGTAATTTTTTATTGAACATTTTTTAACCAATTTAAATCAGTGTTTTCGTTTTCTGACTTTAAGTCAACTTAAAAGTAGCCAGCTATTATTTAGTTACAAAGTCATGCAGGAACGGACAATTGACTACTGCCTAGGACATCGCCACGTTAAAATAGTGAGTTGAAGCCAAGGAAAGAAGTCGATTATTCAACCAGTTGGGCTTTTTAAAAAGCTAACTTTAAATTACTTTAAAGTCGGTTTGATTCCCTGCAGGGTAATGCAACCATTTCGCCTATCTAAAATACATTAGACAAATTTAACTCGATTTTAGGCGTGGAACTTCGATTTTGATCCTTCAAATTATAGTGTTAAGAACTTCCTCAATGCGCTTTTTAAAATTATTGGATCCACGTTTAAGTATTCGAAATTTTTTAATAGACGTAAAATAAATACTTTCATTTATGGACTTTTTCTCTGCAACCTTTTTTTTGATTTTAGGTACAACTCTCCTTTGCTCCATACTCCTCATACCCTCATAACTGATACCATTATTCTGGCTAGTATTGATTTATAATCGATCTGTATGCAATTACTTCAACAAAATATGACATTTAACATTCTGCTTGGTGCAACCAATGCGATTTATAATGACCTGTCTGGTAAAACACAATTTAATAACCCGATTGTATGTTTTATTTAAAATCGATATGCGATTTCCCATTCAGAAGTTTTTAGAACTAAAGGTCAGTCTTGATGAGGCACTCTTCATTATTCATATGTAACCACTTTTAAAAACCGTATTTTTTTCTTTTCTTTTATATGTCGATAGTAAAACCTATATGCTGTGAATAAATCAGACCAAAAATTCCAAGTATTAAAAAAGGGTTACAGCTCATAATCGCCGCGGATTCATAAGCGACTTATTCTGCTCTTGAGAATTTAAACACGTTTTTTTCTGAGCGTCATTTTCTAGAACGGTCAACATCTTTACAGACCAAATAATCCAACCAATTGCTTTGAAACTTTACTATATTCTTCCACTTATTAATAGTTTTCGCGAGGCAGGGGGCCCAATGGCACGGGTCACGGGCTTGACAACCCCGCCTTTCCTGAGTCGCGGTGCTAGCCGATTGCTCCAGTCAAATTATGCAAAAATTATCGCAATTATTCAGAGCTCATTAGGTTCGAATATCATAAGAAATGGTCTTTAATTTAGAAGGCCATTTAAAAGCGCAAAAAGCGAAATTAATAAAAAAAAAAGTCGTCTCCCTCGGGATCGAGCTGTAATTACTTCTGATATACTTAAAATAATCAAAAATATATTGACAAGTTCGTGGAAAAATGTTGTCCATAAAAAGCCTTATTATTCATCAACTGATGGCAGGCAATTAAATCATACAAGCCGCACCAGTTCGATGCATTCAATTCAGAGAGGCTCGTCGTGGCATGAGCGTGTTTGAATTAACCCGAAACGTGATAACGAAGTCAATTTAAATTTTATAATTTAATTATACAAAAATTACGTTAGGCGATTACGGCGGAAGAGTTGAATTTTCCCTCTCATTTGTAGACATTATTTTGGAATTTTTTGCTCCGATTCGTCATACAATTATTCACGGTGAAGCGTTGTGATTTTAATTAAATTAATTTTGAAATAATTAATTTAATATATTTACTTAAAGCTTCGTTCATAAAATTCCAATTTTTTATTTAAGAATTTCTTTTATTTTTTTCTCCCATTATTTCCCTCGAAAATTATTTTCCCATCCCCTTTCCATACCGAATGTGATTCGAACACGACATCAGAATCGTTCCGCTCTGATAATTTCATCCATCAAGCGAATTGCGCTGCTGTGCGAACCTTTCTGCAATTATTTCCACAAATCCATCTTGATAAGATGTCGCAGTCTAGCGCGGAATTTACATGTAAAGTGTCTTTAAAAATTCCCGCCGTAGCAATTGTAATGCACTTTCAAGTATTACATGACGGGATGCTTGAATAATTCTGCCCGGAGTCAAGCCGCTTTGCGGCGAAAATCGGGAAAGTTGATCAAAGAGTAATTTGTTCGTACATTTGTCGGGGAAATGCGATTCCATTCTTCTTCCGGTAAGAAAATTGATGGGAATTAAATTCTAAAAGCAGACGGAAGACGTAATCGTCATCACAGCACGATGGCAAAATATTGCGCAAGAATATTGATGCGGGCTATTTGAGAATAATTTGGGTAAGAAGTACCTACATCCTATCCTGCTGGGATTAGATCGATAAAACGTCGTGCTCTTTATAATCTGTTGTTTTTTATTTAAGGTATATTTTTATGTTAAACCCGACGATTTCTGCAGTTATTGCAATTATTTTTAAAGTAAGCAGAAAAAAGGTCCAAAAGAATTCTTCCCTCTATTAAAATTGTTTCTTTTTAAGCAATTACTTCCATCAGTCGAGCGGATTTAATTAACTTCCCAAGTAATCAGAGACCATACATGCAGGTATACATGGCCATATACATATGAAAGCTTATAAACGAATTACTCACTTCGTGCCATCGACTGGGTACTGATGCGAAATTTAATGCCTTAATAAGAGAATTTCTGGTTCGATATTGATGGACTGGCTTAAGTTCATCATATACATACATGAGTCTATGTAGAGCGAAATTGGCTGAACAGATAATTTTCGTGCATACAATTAGGTAGGTAAACCGAGCGCAAGGTAATTACTTATTATTCATGTATTCAGCGGTGTAGGTTCCCTGTAGGAAATGGGGACCATTAAGAGACGGTCACGGTTTTGATGCAGCCGTGGCCCCCTAAAAAAGCCTTCATCAGCAGTTTGATCGTTTGTCAAATACAGTGTACTCTCTCTTAAGTGGACACCTATGGGACCGAAAAATACGTCCACTTAAGAGAAAACTATTTGAGAAGCAGGATCACTAGAGCATTCATTAAAAATTTCCATTTAAGAGAGGTGAATCAAAGTGGTATATTCGCCCAATCCATGACCATTTGAAGTGCATTTCGAAATATACATGAAGCAGTTCTGCCTGATCTTGAGACAGACGAAATGTTTCTGAGGATGTGGTGTATATATAAGAGGAAGATAGTGATCGAATCTTGGCCGAGAATTCCGAAATTTCGAGGTAAAAGTGGGACGATTTGTATGTAGCGGCGCGACCAGATGTTTAACTGGTTGCTTACCATGATTTAGCTAGACTTTCCAGAGAAGGTACCCATGTCAATTACTGCTTCTACTGTATCATTTTCTGCTTCTTGTTACACTGGTTCATGTTCTCAGGTAAGGGCACTTTTCAAGTTAACCCTTCATGTTAATCACGATAGGAATATTGAAGATTCTTACGATATACCTAACACTGACTTAACGCAACTTGATTTAACTTACTTATGAATCAACTGATTTGATCTTCTTTCTTTAATTGGAATGACAGAAATTAAACAAAATAACATAAAAAATTGTCTGAACACAAATATATGCAACAGATATTCATCCGCACAGCCTTAACAGGACATAAATTATGTTTACTTAAGCGTCCAGTGTGGTTAATGGCATGTGAACCCACTGAACCATATCATTTTTCCAAGTCTTGCCATACATAAGCCATTTGATATGACAAAATTATATAGAAATAGGAAGCCTGATAGATTTTCTATAGAAAAAAACTTTTAAATGAAGGTTGATAAGCGTGATTTGATTTACTTCCTTGCACAACGTAACATGGTTAGCCACGGTATAGTGCTTTCATTTGAGTTACATTAATTGACAGCTTCTCGATTCATTAAAAGTTATTATTTATTATCGTTCAATCAAGACGTAACTTTACCTAAGCAATTTTTCTTTAGATTCTTAAAGTAAGTTATTTAAATTTTCAATGACTTGCAGCCGACCACATTGATTCGAGTCTTGGCTAAGCCTTAAGAGACTTAAGTTTTAAAAATAACTTACTCATCGATCTCCTCCTCAGACATGGAATGGCTATTTCCCGTAAGAAGAGACATTTTCCAAATAATTCGATGAAGTTTTGTTTATCTGAAAAGGTTAAAAAATACTTATTAAAATCCAATAACAATATAAACAGTCAAAATAAGACAATACAGTGGTGTCCCTCATGAGTGAACACTAATGAAAAGGTTATATTATTCGACTCATAGAGCACGTTTTTCGGTACTTTAAATCAATGTAAACAACGAAGGTTTTCCTCTTCTATGTGGCGTTCACTCATTTGGGATTTTACTACAATAAATATGTTAACCTTCTGCAGCCCATTAAAGATACTTTCTATCGTACGATCGCGATTTTACTACGGATAGTTGCACGATGAACCTCGAGCCTTCAGAAGAAGACAAGCACTTGTGCACTAAAACACTGCAGAAGATTGAAGAAAAGAATACGTGAGGTCCACCCGAGACCAAGATAACTCGGTACCACGGGTATCAGGGGCCCCAGGATATTTGTTCTGCCTGATAATGGTGAGGAGCCTACTTTGCTGAAACGTGGTGGCTGTGGTTTCAGGAAGAAGAAAACGAAGCTAGACAAACCGAAGAGAAGAAAAAATGTGGGTTCTGCACCGATTGTTTTGGAACTCACACAAATCCAACAAGTGTGTACTACGGATAATATGCCTCACCACTAACTTTCAAACAGCGCCCTAAAATTTTGCATCAAATATCAATTTTATGCTCAGAAATTGTTCTTCTGATTTCATTTTTGAGTAAAAGATTTCATTCGCGTGATGCTGCCAATTCAAGAAATAGAGAAAAATAGGAAAATCTGTCCAAACTCTGCCGTCCTATGAGCCAAAAAGGCAAACCATTTTAAGCTTCGTCAAACAGCTTATACAACAAGCCCACAAATGGAACGATTTGTAGTACAACCAGTGCAAATCGTACGACAGATTGTATAGTGAATGGGCAGCTTTAAAAATGGAACTGTACAATATGTTTCCATTCTTTTGAATCACAGCCCCGCCCTCATTTGAGCTTGCTTGGAATAATCCTCTTTGACTGAAATTATATAAACCTCTAAACGAACTTTTAAATATCGATACAGAAATTTGACGTTGTCAGGCATCCTCCTCCTGACCGCACAAGTGTGATGAAAACCTCACAAATCACATTATTCACTCAGAAAATCCCTTTATTCTGCATTTGATGGTACAAAATTAATCCGACACATTGAAGATGGAGTCCTTCCGGCTTCTCTCATAATCCTCCCTCATAAGATTTATGTTCAAGCAAAAAAAAAAAATGCTCATTTTAAAGAGCTTTTTGAACGTTGAAGTGATAATAAATTGCCGAATGAGGCAACAATTTTTGTGTGTTGTGCTTGGATGGACTTGAAACATGTGCAAAAATCATTGCAAGTTAAATTGTGCAAATCTGACAGACGAGAATGACACATTTTGACAAAAAAAAAACCCAAATTTATATACTTCTTTTTTTTTTTAAATCCAATTAAGCTCATTTAACGAGAATTTTCCAAATATTTCCTATCAAATTATTCCAAAATGGTGGGCGAACACAGCGACCGAATTGAATTCATAATTTCTAAAATCATCGCATTCCCTCACACTTGTCCTGTTTTCGGTTTTGTTTTCTGCTTATTTTCCTTGGAATTATGCTCTGAGGGCATTTCTCAATTTACCATAAAGCGGATTAAACTTTTCCATTGAAATTTTGAAGCCAAAACAATGTCGAAAGTGTCGATTTTATTTAATACTGTAAACAATCAACACCTGATCAAAATATTTGAGAATTCATTTCATCAAATAAATAAGCGTTTAGGAACTGTAGTATCATACAGGATAAAGGAATTTTATATTCATGAATTTTTTTTTTTTTTGCTAAAAAGGCTTCATTTGGACAATATTTTCCAATTTTTTTATAAAAATTTTTGAAGCTTGGCGCATGAAGCCTCGAAGGATAGAAAACTGATGGATATCAATATTCAGTTATGTGAGCTCCCTAAGCATGATATTGTAGTTTTAGTACTTTGAACAGTCATTTCAAGGAGAAATCAATAGACACAGGAGGATAACAAGAATGCTGAGCCATAACGAAGCACATCATAAATCATCAGGTTTCTCGTAAACTTTTCTGCACCGCATCCAATGACGACTCTCCAGGGATTCTTCTTCACAAACAAGGCAAAGAAATAAAAAAAAAAAAACTGAATACAGATAAAAATTTATATTTTTGCTCTACGCACGCAAAGGACAAAAATCCAAAGAAAAGACAAGAAAAGAGGAACTTTGGCAATTCAAATTTTAAATATTGTAAAAAGGATCATATTCCCTTAGCTTGATTTAAGAATCAAGGCAATTCGACACGAATGAATTGGCTGTTGCTGGCCAGAAGTGACTTGCAAAAATTAAGCTTTTATTTCGCGATACATTCACACAAACGGAAACTGCTTCGGAGTAAATCTGAGACCCTTTTTGCCCATTTTCAAATGGAACATAAATAGGTACATACGCTCCACGTGCCTGTCCTCTTAATTAAAGCTTTTTCGGCTTGTTCAATTATGCGATGGCTTATCTGCAACGCAACAGAACCTCTGACTTCTGAATTGTTCTTCTTCGTATGTATATTATATATGACGAAATATTGAAAAATGTCCTTGAGAATGCCAGCGTCAGACAAATTTGCTTTTAAATCCTTAAAAATTCCTGTCACATACACCAGCACAATTGTGCTTGAGATGAACAAAATTTTCGGCACTTTCTTTTGTGCTGAACGTTTGACTTCAACATGAAATCATTGGGCTTTTGTCAAAAATAAGTCTACTCGCAGATTCTTGATACATTTCTGATACTGGGAAATGATACTTCTTGACGTGGAATTTCATTGAAATCCTATTGATGGTCAGATTTCAAAAAATACTCACATTTACTTAGAATTTGGGTGTCCTTTGAATAAGTGGTCCCTTTTCAAGAGGACTTCTCTTCACGAATATTTCTAGTGAGTAAATCCTTTTCTTGTTACGAAAAACCAAGGAGCCTAAAATCGACCATGGAATCGAAAATTCTCTTCAAATGAGCTTAAGTTAAGTAAAATTTTGTTGGCCAAAAATTCCACTTTTAAGGTAGAAAAAATATTGTCATCTCGTCATGAATTTGGGGCTTTTTGTGGTTGATTTTCAATGGTATTGAATTCTTCTTCGAAAAGGCTTTAATGGAAGATGTTTTTTCAATTTTTCTTTTTCCTGTTCATTACTCTTTTTTAATCTTCACGCCACGTTACACAAAGTAATTATGGTTCACAGCTGGAAGCCAATGTTTGATGTGGCAAAGAGGAAAAAATCAAAAAAGCGTAATAAATTGCGATTCCCAAAATTAATTTTTGTGGCTTTTTGGCACGCCCGAATGAAAAACCTTTTACCATATTCATGGAATTAGACTCCTAATTACATGGAAGACTATTTTTGTTAAAAACCAAAACACTCCCTCGAAGCAATATTTGCGTATTTTGCTCCTTCAAATGGATGTCAACATGAATCGACAAGAATTGGCGAATGAAAACAAAAGAATTTTATTATGAATGAATGAAAAGTGGTTGTGTCAAATGTTTTAATGGATCGTTAAGTTTCTTATTTACATTCGAGTACATGGAATCTGATAGGCGAGACAATTCCATTCATTTTCTATAGAGCAATCACACACGAACCCATACAAATTAACACATATTTTATGTAGACACTTGGCAGAAAATACAAAAAAGAGCAAATCCTTAAGAAGAAGACAAAAATTTGAAGTTGAACTCTATTGATTTTTTTATCTAGCCCAACAGGAAAAAAAAGCGAAGAAATAAAAATCTAAAAAAAAAAACAAAATACTTATTATAAAAAAATGAGAGAACTAAAAACTTTTTGTGTATCCATGTCGCAACATTAACCACAAAATTGGTATGATTGGTATAGTTCCTTTCAAAATTGTATACGAACCATACTCCTAAGCGATTTACAAGACAAATTGGATTTACTTACTTTACGGAGATATGCGTTTCGGGTGAAACAATTAATCGCGTTAGGCAAAAAAGAAATTTCGAAAGCCAAAAAAAAATTTTACAATTCTCAAAATACCGAAAAAGACGAACGGAATTTAATCAAATTTTACGGAAAATTATTTTCTCAAAATTGCACAAAACTTTTTCATCAATATTTCAATACAATTTAACATTAACGTCGCTTGATTCACGTTTAGACCAGAAGCTTACAATTCCGTTTACAATCCGTTTCGGCCAACAATGACTGACTGACTAACTGACAAGTAGGTAATCTTATCCCATGCGAGAAAGTGCTCAAAATGCAAATTGGACTTTGAGTGCAATTGGCTCTCACTATTGGGACCATTTGGGACTCGCAACAGGGGAAGAGATATGGAGGAAGACAGGGAGAGAGAGAACGAAAAAAAAAAACGTTAGTAGACCTTTTATTATTATTTATTTTTTTATTTAATAATTATTTAATGTGAGTTATTAAAAGTTGTGCAAAACCTTTAGAAAGTTCAATTTATTATGACGTTGAGCTGAAACATATTTCCCAGAAATTAATCTCGTTAAAGCAATAACCGATAGTAAACACAAATATTTTTCAAAAATTTTAGCTGTCCGAATCATTTTCCATTGATAAGGAATGCTCGAAAGAAAAGTCTATAGGCTATCACATGGTATGATTCGAGAGCTTTTTTTATAACCTCTTTTGCTCTTTTAAGCTTTTACTCAATCGTTATCCTCTCTGAGACGTTTAAAAGGACATTCAACGTTTGTTGCGCATTTGTTTTTTGTTCCTTTTGTATCGTTGCCTGAAGAAGACTGTTTGGGCTTTAGGATTTAATGTGTTAATGATATTTTCTTTTTAATCCCATTGCAGGTTTCTTTTCATGGAAAGATTAAATGCTTTAAACGGCACTTTTATGCACAAACGATGACACTCGAGAACGAGGAAATGGTCTTTATAAACGCATAAGCGACAGCTATGCACGGAAGTAAATATATGCTTCTGGTGTATTTTTATGGATTTTCGGAAAGGATGTTCACTTAGAAGGATTTTAATGCATTTAAAGTGGTAAGTGGAACCCCCATTAGAGCATACAATGTCCTTGAAACTTTAAATAAACTCATGAAGGACAGAAATTATTTTAAAAAAATGGATGAAATTGAAACTTCTTCTATCGTTCTTGCGTTTTAAAAGACCCGGCCTATCCCGGGGTCCGCATAAATAGTCCGGATAAAATAGAAACTTTAAACTTGAGTCCCACTATCTGCGCAAATAGCCCAATCTGAGCCGAATTTTATCTGGCAGGATCGCCAAAAATTTTAACAGCTTCCACAATCACTATTAAGGCTCACATTATCATCGCATATTGTCAAAGAGATCTCTGGGAACAATAAAATTGGGACAAAACTCGTTCAAGGTGATCACACTTGTCAGGACAAGAGTCCAAAAACTGCGTTCAGACTGTCGGCGCATTGATTGCGGTGAAAATCGGCGCATAGCGCAGATAACAGGGTCCTAGCTTAAGCCAAAAGGTCTAAGAAAGCTTTTTATAATAAAGATTAGGTTAATCTGGTTGGTCAGAGAAGAGAGATAGAGAAGAGAGAGAGAGAGAAGAGAGAGAGAGGAGAGAGAGAGAGAGAGAGAGAGATAGCAAGCATGGAACCAAAGGTTCGATAGCCATACCAAAAAGAAAGGATGAAATGGGTTATTAACTGCGGGCATAGGCTTAATCCTTTGTCTGAAGCAGGAGTAGGCCCTTAGTTCGACAATTTTTTGTACAGCACTCGGTCCTGAAGTAAATAAACGCAAAATTTTTCTCTACAGGCCCACGCACGTATATAAAAAAAGTCACTTTTAATAATTCGAAATCATTTTCTTTGTCCTTCGCTGCATTGTCCGTAGGTATAGACAAAATAATTCAATAACCTCACGCACAATCGTTTTTCCAATTAACCACTATTCAAATTTCATTACGGACTCTCTATTGTTCTGAACCAATCAACAAATGAAGGATCCCAAGAGTGACGGGCAAGTGATATTGTCCAAGTTATTAAAAGACTGTGCCTCGAAAAGCGAAGGACACTGAAATCAATTTACACTTGCTTTCACTCTGAGTGGATGACAACTTGAGCCAGTCGGACTGACGTCAAAGAACTAAAGTTAAAAATATATCAAAACCATGTCACTGCTCTTTATTCCACACAGATTAAAAGTCTTTTAATTATGTTTTTTTTTCTCTCACTTTTTTTTACAAAGAAAGCTTCATAATCAAACAACTTAACTAGGATGAATAAAATGTGGTGGAAAAGGGGGGCAAAACGGAAAAGCGCAACACAAATATTAACTATTTGCATTTGGGTACGAGCGCAGCTTCTGCTCGTCAACGACAAACATTTTCCCAGGCAATGACCCTTTTCACAGTGCTCCTAACGGAATGAAAACACAACAGAATAGAATAGCACCGCACAGAACAGAACAGCATCAATGTGGAAGACAACAAAAAAAAAGAGCGCCACACCTAAGCCACACAGATTGCATTATTATCCTTTAAACAATAAAATGTTCTCGTACCTAGATGAACATTACATAACATTGCTTGTGGAGTCTCAAATAAAAAAAAAAGGGCAAAATGAGATAAAAACAAATAAGCATTTCTCTTCGTCTTCTTATCAGTAGAGCTTTTGAGTGAGAAAACAAATCATTGCATACTCTTAGGGGTAAGAGAGAATACATACTTTCAATGAATTGAGTCCTTTTATTCCGCGTGAGCTCTTCTTGTTTTAAAGAATAGCTTCATAAAATAGAAAAAGATTTCAATCGAAAGATATTTCTTTCAAATTTAAAGATTTGAATATTTTTTTTTTACAGATCATGTTTATTTCAATCACAGCACAGAATACAGAGATTACTTCAATTTGAACATATAGTTATACATTTCTATTGATTCTTTGTGTTTACGACATATATTATTCAACTTTAGATATTTCATTCATCTTAAATCTGTTGTGGTATATAATGAAAACAGAAGGATTTTCGAGACGCATAGCTCGAACATTTAAGGAAATTCGTGTGAGGAAAATGAGAGGAAAATCTACAATACATTCTTAAATTAATGCTAACATATTTTAATTTTTTCACCAGAGTTCTTTTCGTACTGATTATCGCGTGTTAAGGAATTAAGGTATTTTTTTGTTCAGGTCTGGCAGCAATTCATTAGCGCTGAGCTTTTGAAAATTATTATTTTTTTTTTTTCTATTTTTCTAAATGACTTAATACAAATTGACTAAATTTAAATCTTATAAGAAATGAACTAACTCAAAGTAATCTCAATAAAATTTGTTCCATCAACTTTGAACGGCTTAAAAAGTAAGCAAATTAAAACGAATCACTTGTGAAGACACAAAGAAAAAAAAAATAAGAAAAAAATTCTTCTACACATTACAAAATGAGAATCAGCATCAAATATGAAAATTATAATTAATTATAGTCAGCCTTCGTCCATATTGAATTCTGCCACACATTGTTTCAAAGTTTCAATAGAGATAATTGTGGGGGAAAACCGCTCTTGGTCGTAGATAGTCAGGATCCTGTTGATTGCGATAACGACGAGCTAAGAACACTGCGAAAAGCTGCAAAGGAAAAAAATAAAATAAAGCGTTTCAATTCAAATGTTGGCGAAATAATACGATGATTTCCAAAGAACATGTATATGAAGCTGTCAACTTCAAGCAGGAATAATCATGATTCAAAACCAGCCGCATTCTAAATGATTATTCCCCGGGAATTTTCTCTGCCAGGAATTTTTTCTCAGCGGAAAAAGGAAGTATTCTAAAGGCGCTTCCCCGCACTTGGCAAGAAAAGTATTGCTTTTAACAAGTATTTAACAGGTGTGGTTGATTGAAAAACGCTTGCAGCAAGCAAAATTGTCCTTGATAGAAAGTTTTTGAGCAAGAAAACTTGATTCTTCTGGAAGTAAAAGCCAAGTAGGGAAGCACGTTAAGCATCAATAAGAGAATGCAAGTGATTACATCTGCTTACAAATATTCGAAGTTTTTGGTTCCTTTAAATTACCTTCCCAGTGTGCTTAGAATGGAAGAATTTTTTTCAAATCCGCAGGTAAAAAATTCCCCGGGAATATTTAGAATCGGGCTGGACGGAATTTTTAATATTCTTGAGATGACAGTTTCATTTATGGCCTTTGGTAATTTAAACTCTATGGCCCGTTTGCTACTGTTCCAATCAAATGTTTCGTTTCGAAAAACCAAAAATTTTTTATGAAAATTTTGACACTTCCCAGCTAGCATTTTTCGAAATTTTTGATCAAAAGCGAGTCTTTTTCGAGTCGCCTTTCTGATTAAAAAGATCAAATATGCGCTCGTTTTCTGATCAAAAATGATACTTTTATCGGGAAAAATTGGAACCCTAGCCGCGACTCTTCTTAGGGAGTCATATTTGATATCATTTTCGAGTCATTTTCGAGTCATATTTGTTACTATTTTCGAGTCTTCTACGACTCATATTTGCTATCATTTTCGAGTCTTCTACGACTCATATTTATATTTAGTCAATTGCTTTCTAAAAATAAAAAAAAATTAAATTTTTTTTTAATCAATTACACATTTTTTGGCTTTTCCGTGTATATGTTATGATGTTAAATGTATTATTATGAATTCAAAAATTTTTTCTCCTTTGCCGGTATGTGGGATTTGAACCTAGGAACTCTCGTTTTCTAGTCCTGTGCTCACCCGTCGACACCAAGCATTCCAAATCGAAAGTCATGGAAATTTTTCGTTTATAACTTTAAAGTCAAATTCCATTCAATTCAATTGTGAGTCAAATATTGAGTGACATATAAGATAGAAATAATTTGAATGATCATATTTCAATCCCATACGTGATTAATTGGCGATTGCTCGATATTTTGTTTTTGTAGTTTGAATACGACTCGCTTTTGAAACATATTGAAGAGTCGTTTTCGAGTCTTCTTTTAATCGTGCATGTGATCAATCACTTTTCAATCATCAAGAGGGCTCGAAAAAGACTCATCTGTGTTATTGAAATACGACTCGCTTTTGAAACATATTGGAGAGTCGTTTTCGAGTCTTCTTTTAATCGTGCATGTGATCAATCATTTTCTAATCATGAAGGGGGCTCGAAAAAGACTCGTAAATTAATCTTATCATAAAACAGTCTTCCAAATGTTGGGTGGGTTTGAGAGGATATTGTGATGAAAAACTTTAATGAGAACAGGCGCAAACGGGCCTAATAAATCTAAATAAAAAGTTAAAATAATTATTTCTATAAACAATTTAACCGAAAATTGGGTACTTAAAAATCATAAAGAAGGTGTGGGTTACGCACTAAAAATCCTGTTTAAAATTTCGGGCCTTAGGAAATCATACAAAAATTTGAATGATAATGGGAGATAAAGAAACGAAAACACTACGAATTGGTAAAACTAATGAAAAAAAAAAAATCATAATGCAAACATCAAATAAACATTGTGTACAAAAAATATTCAGCATTGTTTTAGGCTCACCTCGACTAACAAACGAAGCCTTTAGTATTTTTCTCGCGTAATTTAAAAACATCGCTGAGAATGTGCCTCTTCAATTTGGTGGTAAATTGTTAATATTTGTTAATAATTGTTCAGTGAGCGTATGAATGGATGAACGACTTACATTTATGTATTTTAAACACCTATTTCTAATATTTCCATTGCATAACGCAAGGCGGTTATGCTTTTTTAAATACAAACAATCAATGACTAGAATATTGTTCAATACATTTTGTAACTCTTTTTTGAAAGAATATTCTTTGTTTTTTTTTTTTTTATCTTATAGCATAAAATGCATTGTAATACTGAGATGAGATTTAGATACAGATGAGGAAAGGATTTGATGTTTCATTATCAAATTTACAAATGCCCATTTAAGTATGTTAAGTGATCCTATGAATCTATTATTGTTTCAAGTTATGAACGCTAGTGTTTGATTGTGGGGAAATTTTGAAAACATGATGAAGAATTTTTTTGTCTTTTATAAATTGTGTGCAGGTTAGCGTTGTAATGAAGCGCTTTAGAGAAATGCACTCGGCAATCCTCGTGGATCTTTTTGATTGCGATAGCGCACTGTTAGCCAAACACCAATAAACTGTTAAAATGCAAGAAGACATTTTTTTTTTTGTTGTTCAGTTTTTTAAATGCCGAAATAATTTCGAGTTAGTTGTTTTTTTTCTCTTGATTAATTTTCATAATTGACTTACTTCCGTGAAGCTGAAGAATATTCCCAGGCCACCGCATAGTTTAAATGCATAATCGATTTTATCTTCGAGTAGTGGGAGACACGGTGGGCAACGGCAATTGGGATCGAATGGGGTGCCACAGCATTGTTTGTTCACGCGTTCGCAGGATGCATCGGAATCGGAAACACTCGTCGAATTGAAGCCACAGCAAAGGAGACTTTCTTGTATTTCCATCGGGTTGCGTCCGAGAGATGATGAAAGCCTTCGTCCGCTAGCTCTTGTTTCTGCTCGGAACTAACAGAGAAGCATGAACTGGCAATTGAGAATTGAATGAGGAAGAGCAAGAACAAGATGATCATGTACTGTTATTTCGAGGAAGAAACAAAAAATAACTCATGAGTTAAGGAAACTTCTATAAAAATTAGTGTTGTCATCTTATATAATATAACATCTTATCGTCGTTCGTGTGGATCGCAGTATCTCGAAAATTTTTCATACATTTTTCTAGAAGAAGCGATAAGAAATGAAAGTTGAACAATTTATTGCGAATGCTGTGCATCATCGAAAAGATGGCATTATCTTTGACAAATATTCTGAAAGCCAAAACAATTAAGGGTGTTATAGTGCGGCGAGCTTGCTAATACAATACCCGACACACTCGAATAAAATCGAAAATTTTCAAAGATTTTGGAGAAACTGGCTCTAAAAGCCCCTTAAGAATTGTGTTAGTTAGTTTAGTGTGGCTGCCACCATGAAGGGTGACACACTTAGGCCTCACATCGGTTGTGATTCACAACATTCACGACCGAGCTGGGAGTTGAACCCAGATCCTCTCGCATGGTAATGTGTTAAATGTAAGACATTTTCCAAAAACCGCCAATATGCCACGCCTTCTTTTCAAACATTTGTAAACAACATTGAATGCGTTTAGGGGTTTTTCTTACTTTTAGGGGGCCGTTTAGTGGGAACAAATTTTTAGGGGCATGTTTAGGGGGAACAAATTTTCCTAGGAGAATTTTAGGGGTTTATGATATGTAAATATACGTATGTATAAACAAATGATGTGTGAAGTTTATAGTGTTTGATATAGAAAATCTGTCAAATTTGTTGTTGTTCTTTCCAAATTACTTTTTTTCATTTCGAATATTGTACTTTTTAGGGGGAACATTTCGAATCTGGGGGGAGTTAAGGAGTAGGTTTAGGGGGAGCTACCTGGCAACACTGTAATACAGCCGAATGTTGTCAATTAATTCTCCTGATTACATTTCTATACAAATGTGGTATGGCTTATCTTGAAGGGTTCTCGACGTTACAGTCGCACAAACGCACACGCCCTTGATACAAGGGTATATCTATATGTAGATAAAATCAGATGACTTATCTTAGAAATATCTTAACTAATTGCGACTCTATTTTTCATTGAAGAAAAATTCAGAGTCTTTTATATGTAATTTTGAAAAGGATACGAAGAACAGCATGACTTGATGATGTTTAACGGCTCCAGCCAATCCCAGTAGCGATATTAGTATCAAGATCACTCCGCATGCCAGTATACCTCCAACAATTGGAAGTTTTATGCCAATCGAAGCAGCTTGAGCATAAACAGCCACGCCAATCAGCAGGAATCCCACCATCTGCAATTAAAGAAAATAATTAAAGAAATTGTCTAAATTTGAATACAAAAAAATCGATCAATCATCCGAGTTATTGGCATTCATGTGTACATATGTGTGTCTGTATGTACACCTACGATCATATTAATAGATAAACGAATGAGTTTTATAGCAAGAGAGATTACTGTAGTTTGATTTATCGATTATAAGACTGTATAGAATTTTCTAAAATTAAAAATGAAAAAAAAAATGTTTTTGTAGCCTTCAAGGAAGAGTTCCTTTGTGTATCTATTTATATGATCATATGTGTATGTATGTATGAATGAGTGTATATATAAACAAAGAGAAGAGATTTGCGTTTTTACTTACTACGTATAAAACGTTTAACGCAATGAGAGCATTTTTGGAGCACGTGAATCCCCCGCACATTTTCAATTTAATTTTGCTTTTTTATTTCGAGTTAAACACTTTTATTTCGCAATTTCAATTTTTTTTTTTCAGAATTCCAGTAAATGTACAGATTAGGGATACTAAGATACATCGATACATAGAAATATCGATACTTTTAAACATCGATACATCATAATCATTTTTGAATGATGTTTTCCGCTATTTACACGTTAAGTCGCCGTTCATATTAGACGACAAATCACCTGCGAAAAAATTGGTTTTGTGGGCAAAGGACGATCGGGATGTGGTATGGAAGCGTTTCACTTCCCCGTGCGTCCTTCGCCATCAATCCAAGCCGTCAATCAGTTTTTTGGACTATGTTGCAAGGAAAAGTACTGAACATATAGAACTATAGCTGCAACTTCGGCCAAAAGCTATTATGTGGTACACCACAACACTCGACTTATGGCGTGGTTCACCACAGTTGAACTTTTTCACCAAATCATGTAAAAACGCGCCAAAATTTGGCCGAAGTTGCAGCTATAGTTCTATATGGTACTGAATTTAGCTCTAAATTAGTATTTGGATGCTAGTCAGTAAACGATATAAATCAGCTTGTACACTCATCGATAGCCGATAATTAGACAAAAAAAAAATATTGGATACTTTTTCGCCCGATTTGAAACCTATTTGGCTACAAAAAAAATTAAGTGAGTGGCAGCGCTGTTCTTATCGATACTTTACGATAACCAGCCATTAAGTATGCAACAAAAATTTATTTCCATAATATTTCGTGCCTTTTTAACACCGCCATTTGGATGTTCTGGAAAATAATGATCAGGGCTCGGATTTTGTTGCATTTAAAAATTTAAAGCATACTTTATGGGACAAAAATTATCCTTACCAACAATTTGCGAATAAGTTTAGCGACGTTGAGCTTCAGACCGCTTTTCTAACTTCAAAAAAATTCATATTGAAGTTAAAAATCGATTTGAATCTTTACTTTATGTGAGTTGAACAAAATTTTTACTCCATAAAGTATGCTTTAAATTTGTAAATGCAACAAAGTCCGAGCCCTGATAATGATATTGAGCCTCATAGATTTAAACAGACAGACTGATTATTTGAATTTTGATTTCTTTGATTAATTCTCGATAGCTCTGGTATGACAGAAAGTACTCAGCCAAGATATCGATTATCTAACATTAAAACATTTCTGAAGATTTAGGGCCGTTTTCTCATCTTTTTTTATCTGTAAGTTAAATTATCCCTGATGATAATTTCATACAAAATTGATTAATAAGTCAAAGAAATTGAATTTTAACTGGCAGATAGAGCTTAAAAGTAGGATGAGAAAACGGCCCTTAATAGTATATTTTGTTTGATTATAATTTTTGAAAAATTTGGTTTACCTAATGTGCTTTAAGACATGCCGATTTTCGTCCGATTTTTCTCAACGATATTTTGATTGTAGGCAAAGGAGGCGTGACCAAATGGAACGAGTACAAATGGGCATATCCACACGGACGCCACACTGATTTGAGTAATTTTAAGTCCCAGTATTCAATAATGCGGAAAATAGTACTTTTGTTTCTAAACTTTGCGGACTTATTACGGACCCGACAAAAACGTTACTTTTTCAGGCAATGCCCGTATGTGTTTATAATTCAAAAATATTTGGGTCAATGTTGATCGATTTATATTTGATATAACTCGAAATTTCTCAATCAAAATATAAACAAATTGACCGATGTGAAATTTTGATAAATAAGTCAATATATTTAAACAATTTTTATATTGATGGCAATAGAAACTTGACAAATCTTGCCGTCATTGTGTTCGAATTGGCAGCGGTCATTAGCACATCTTTAGCAACGGACCGTCATTAACGTAATTCACAGTTTTCCGCTATTTTCACGCTTATTATTCATGCTTTTCATGGAGCATATTCGTTTCGACTTAAGCAGAAATCTTTTTAAAAATTTCTTTTTTTTTCATCGAATATTGAATCACTTCAAAAAAAAAACAAATGTAGCGATTAAATCGATTAAAGAAATTTTCGGAAATTTTTATTCAAGTCTGAGAGCTTTCGCTTACATTTAATGTAAAAAGTTTCCATCTCAACTAACAATGAGTGACCTTGAGACTCGCCAAAAGTTGTAAGTCAGAATTTTAGCTGCAAAAATTTCAATGGAAAGTTCTAAGGTATCGAAATGTTTTTTTCTATTTCACTTTCTATTGATACTCCGGACTATCGTCATGACCCAGCGGCCAACAGTCCCCACCGCCTAAAGGGTTCTACGCTCTAAAGCAGCAAGTAAATTTCCTATACCAAACACATGTAGAAAAAACAAATAAGTACTTTGACTTACTTGAACGCATACGCTAATTATAAGTAATCAGACTCACAGGGTTGCATTTAAATCATACATTTTTTATATATCTGTCGACCTGTCATCGAAATTTCAACTCTGATTTCCTTTCTTCAAAAGAATGAGCTCGCTACTTCCTTTCAATTTACTTTAACAGCGTATACGAGACTGTAAGCGACCTGCCTACCAATAGATTACAAAGTATACGAGATTGTAGCCGAACTGTCCACCAATAGATTATAAAGTATACCAGACTGTAATCTATTGGTAGACAGTTCGGCTACAATCTCGTATATTTTGTATACTATTAATAGGCAGATCGCTTACAAAGTATACGAGACAGTAAGCGACTTGCTTATTAATGCCTTTCTTTATGTGGTGGTGGTAGGCGTTCACTCTACAAAACGGCCACGCTCGAACAATAGTATACTAGGTTACGTGGTCGTTATCATCACCACCTACGGCCTACGAAATGTGTTGCAGTTCATCGCTTCTGTAAGCAGCGTTTAAGCCCCACAGAATTTACTAACCAGGCTCTTCTTACGTTAAGGCATTTATGTGCTTTGTGCTTTTGAAAATTCGAAGGTCAAATCATATGCGGTGGTTTTGCATGGGAAAAGCTCTATTCGACTGATTCATTGGTCTCAGTTTCACAAGGAATTCCCCGCTAAATTGTAGCTAAATTGATTGGTAATATACCTAACTTAAAGCGTATACATACAAAATCAATCCATTAAATTAGTGCTAGTTAATTATTTAATTTATTTATTTAATTATATTTTGACATTGTTAAAAATCCCCAGGAGTAACACCCTCACGTGGCTGGGTAGGGCAATTACCTAAATTCCACACACTGATTAAAATTTTAATTCAACGTCTCATATGATAATTCTTGCTCATTATTGCTTGAACATTGCACAAGCCTTAATTATTTTTCGATCAATTCCGAATGTGTGATATTTTGATTTGTTTCGATAAACTTTTCTTTCGCGTGCAAATAATGATTCGACTTTTCTCCGAACGTCAGAGAAACGCGCTTAAATTCCAATTAAAATCGTAATACAAACACAGGAAAATTTGGGAGACAAATTCAATTTAGAAATTTCTTTGAGTCACGTTTTTTGAAGGCGTGTTGGGAAGCTATCAAGGGTCCGAATTTGAAGGGAAGCCCGCAGGAGAAATGCATTACTCTTAAGATTAAAGCACAATTTTACAGTGAAAACCTTCTCAGTGGGACAGCTATGGTCAGACCGTTCTCGCCCGCTTAAGAAATTTTGATTTGCTCTTTATGAGAGTGTTGACTCATAAGGAATAGTATTAGCTATCTACATTTGCCGATCGTTATATTGAGTTCCAGAGGGAATTTATTGTGCCATACTAATGCATTCGTCCAAGGAAAAACAATCTTATTCCGCATATTTCTATTTAATCAACTTTAAACCTCTATATTTAAATGTCTTCTAAAAAATTCTCTCGCATTGCTCTCATCTTTTTCTATGCAAAGGTCACTCATCCCTAGGGCTTATATAGAACCCCTTATCGATTGATGCGGTCATACAGTAGAGTTCGGATAAACGCAACACGTTTTTACTCGAATTTTTGTGCACTTTTGGATTCTTTTCATTAATCTGTGAATCTTTTCATGAGAAGGTGAAGGAAAGGCTTCAAGGAACCTCGCACTTAAGGGATATTATTCTGTACTGTACAGGTAAGTCTTTTTTAGTGCGTCATCATCACAGTTGTTGGTAATTGTTAAGCAAGCCTTCCAAATATGGCATTATTTTGCCCATCCCATAATCACCTTTTTTTACATTTGTTTCCTTTCTTTATTGTTGGCATCATGTGTAAGGTCGGCATTATTTACTCAGCCATGACTGCCTATGAGATCACTGTATTTATACAAGCTTCATTGTTTTTAATTCACTTTGAAAAGTTCATGCTGCTTTGATATGCACGTCTTTCAATTAAAAAATTTTTTAATAATTAAAAAAAAATTTTTTTTTTCAAAAGCCGACGCCAGCACGTGCTGAATTCTCAGCGTTTTCTTTTCACTTAAACGTGCTGTGAAAATGCAAAATTAAAGCTTGAACGATTTTAAACGTTTATATAATTCGAAAGAAGAGGAAATTTTATTTACTTTGTTTTTTTTTTGTGTGCCGAAGACCATTTAGTAATTGGCTCACTTGAGCTCTTGCACCTTAAATATTCTTTCGATGTAAAGAAATTCTTTATGAAAACAAAAATACCCACGGCAATACTGACTACTCTCCAAACAGTCCACGAAAACTCAATAAATTACTAGTGCTCTGTCTCTGGATTTTCCAGCTGATGTATTTAACTGAATTTTTTGAATTCGCGCCACACATAATGAACTGCTCCAAGGCTAGACTATTTGGGTCTAGTCGATGCTAGTTTCGCTATTGTCTCGACTAAGAAATGGTTAATCAATATGGTTATAACCTATCTTCATTGATTTAGCTTAGGCTATACCTCTTCGAGATCCAGCTGGAAAACCAATGCACCCAGGTAGCATCAATTGAATAAGCCGAAGCAAAATTCTTAAAATAAAATCATAATAAACGAGGATCTGACTTTTGTTGTTCCATTTTCGAAGATAAACCCATTCGGAGATGGGTGAAAAATAAGAGTTATACAAAAGAGAGTCGAAAATTTATGGCCTTTAAGTCTGCCAATCACAAGATGATCGAAAAAAAAGAAAGAAAGACAAAAAGAAATTCAGTAAACACCAGAGTCACATGAGCAACGCAGAAATTTCAATCCTGACATTGATTTATACTTTCGATGAATTTTAAAATTTGTTTACAAACACGGCTTTAACCCATCACAGTTGAGTGTGCCTATTTGAGGAGAATGACTGCCAAAATTATCTTTAAATCATTCCGAATTCCAATTTTAATGAGTGGCCATTGATGGGTTAAGAGGGTATGATATATTATGACTTTGCCGCGACGAAATGAACATTAAAAAGAAATTAATTGCCAGTTAAAGGTAAATTAACTATATTCTGCCGCGTCTGATAGCTCCGGGGATTTCAAGACTTGATTCTTTCTTCTTTCTTTTTTTATTTTTATTCTTTATAATTTTGAAAAAAAAAAAATATGTATATGTATATAAACCTTTCAGTTTGAAGTAGTCAAGAGTATTGAGATAACGTGATGCTATTTAACCTTAATAGAAAATAACTAAATTTTATCGAATTGAATTAAATCGAAATTACTTTCAATTTTACTGAATTCAATAGAAAATAGAATTATTTTAAAATTTATTCAATTGAATTGAACTGAATTTAAAAAAATAAAAATAAATAAAATAAAAAATATAATATAAATATACCTACAAATATGTGATTGTTTCCCCTTTCCCGGGG
This sequence comes from Chlorops oryzae, assembly GCA_020466095.1. Lineage (NCBI taxonomy): Eukaryota > Metazoa > Arthropoda > Insecta > Diptera > Chloropidae > Chlorops > Chlorops oryzae. Next base: position 2,823,894 of record CM035807.1, on the reverse strand, counting down.
AAAGGTAATTTAATTCCCAAATTCATGTGACTAATTTCCCTTTACCAAGATTGAGAGAAAATTTGAATTGCCTCGATATTCCGATTGGGAAATGAATTTTCTGAATTAAATTACTCGTTATTTAATATGATTTTGAGTCTTCTACATGAATTTTAACAATATTCAAGATTTAATCTATCATAAATAAGAAGAAATTTAATTGTTTTGGTTAATTATTATTTCAAATAATTTAAATTAATGAGAAAATTGCTAAAAGTTACATTATATCACGATCCATCTTCAAAAGTGACATAACTCAAAACTTGATGTTTTCTCAAAAATTTTCATTTCTCTAATATTCCTCAAAAAATCGAGTCATAAAAGAAAATTATCCAAAATTTTTTTTTTTTTTAATTGTGTCTCTATTGAAGAACGTACACGATATACGTATGCTCTGGACTTGCTTTTATCTACATCTCCGCTAATGTGTGGATTTTATTCAAACGAATCTAGAACAATGCAAACCCAATAAATTGCGATGTGACATGCATTTATTAAAATTTTTATTGCATGAAGATTGATTTTATAATTCGAAATTGTCACTCGACTTTAGAAAGCTTTCACGGGTTTTTGACATTTTTATTCGATTTAATTGAAATCGCAAATATTTACAATGCACTTATCTATAATTGCGAGTACAATAAAATGGATTGAGCATTTAACAAAATTAGCCCGTCACGGAAATAGTTCATTGAATAAATAATTGCGACAGACTATAAGGGCTGACAATGGAGGTGGCTAGCGTGTCTAAAACATTTGCGAAAATAGCAGAGTTTCTTGTTTACTTTTGCGAAGGGAAAATTCAAAGTATACAATCATTCATGTTTAGTCTTTAATAATTATTAAAAATTAATAAATTATTTAAAAAAAATATAAGACTAATCTTATCAAGTATGAACATAAACTCAGCATTTCTCCTAAGAATATCAAAAATTTCATGCATTTCATTACACGTTCATACCCGTTTAACAGTGTAAGTCTAACTTTACAATAAAAAATAAGATCACCCAAAGGTTAATCTTAGATCGCTCCTTTCCGAGCAATGAATTACTGCACAAATCTCAGAGCCTCATGTATTTTGTACTCCTTTTTAGCCTTCCATGTCCTTGCGGGCGAGCAATACTTGTGAGTTCTTAATGGACATCAAACAGAGTACTCCTTTCGACATCGAAATAATGGACAAAGTGAGTAGTCTTTTTTTATCTCGTGAAAGATCACAAACGGATTAATGTTTTTTATCGCGAGTAAAAATATTCAAATTTATTTTGCACTTCCGTGTCTCCTGATATTATTTTTCATTTATTTATTATTTTATTGCTTGAATTAAAATAATGTTATGGAATAGAAACATGTAGGAATAAACAAGCTCGTAAAAGGTGCGTATCTTAGAGACTCCCTTCTATCTTGATGATTTCTTTTAGTTCTACAAAAGGTTCCAGGGCAGAGGTTACTCCCAAAAGAGTAATATTCTTCCCACATCCTAATTAACTTCCTTCAATAAAATTTCTTTTAAGCAGTTTATCCTGCTGGCCTTGAACATGATTGATCGTCCAATCGCAGTTTCGGAATTCCTAAATGCGCATTACTTTCCACAAAATCGTTTTCACGGGGTTTAACTATCGGTCAGGCATAAATAAAATGAAGAAAAGATTTATTATTTACCTACTTAGATAACTTTATCTTTTTTGAAACAAGACACTATTGCATGTCTAATACTTTAAATAAATAACTTTAGCGAAAGGTCAAAAGGACCAGACTTCTAAACCGCACACTTAAAAACAAAACAAAAGAAAGATAAAAAAGTAATTTTATTTTCAGTTTTTTATTAACAAGCCTCACTGGTTGTTTTTATCTTTTTCAAAAATTTAACACAATTCAATAAAAACAAATCCATTAAAAAGCAATTATTGACACCAATCAATGAGAGCCAATGGGTTTGTGAGTCAGTATTTCACTTCATTTAAGAGTAAAAAAATTGTTTAAAATTTTAAAAAATTGTTATTTTTTCGGACTCCCAAGAAACTTCATTAGAAATTTATTTTATTTAATTGATTTAAATTTGTCTAAATTATTATATTATAATTATTATTATAAATTTGAGGCAGGGGGCCCAATGGCACGGGTCACGGGCTTGACAACCCCGCCTTTCCTGAGTCGCGGCGCTAGCCGATTGCCCCAGTCAAATCATGCAGACTGGTAAATAAATGTATGAAAGCAGAAGGACCCCTATGGGTTTACTGTAGGGACGAATTTTGGGCCCTACCCCGAAGTAATGACACAGCGTTTTCTGGGTAGGAATACCAACTAGAAGAGAGGGGAATGTTTTTTTAGTGGAATCACCACACGTCCAGAACTCACGAATGCTGTAAGTCCGAAAGGATGTTTTACCTCCTCGCCGCAAAAAAAAAACTTTTTTCTAAATTAAGCTCTCATTTTTAGGTCAAAAATCTGTTGCAGAACAAAAGGACTACTTTTTGAATAACTACTTTATTTAACACCATTTTTTTTTGCAGTAGATCATATTCCAATTTTCTTGGGGACTTTGGACTTCTAGTTAAGTACGAAAAAAATATTTTAAAAATTTTTTATGGAAGCATTTTTGTTTTGCGGAGAAAATAAAAATGCCCAATGCCATGAAAGAAATCAACTTCCTATCAAATCTCTGTTTTTAACAAGCCCCAATAGCAGACTCCCAAGTCAAAAACAAATGGATTCGCAATTCCTTTCAATCCCCTCAAGTCATTTCAAATCTATCCGAAGCTTCTTTCCATGTCTGTGAATTCTAAAAAGAAATTAAATTTCAGCAATAAATCGTCACTTAACAGCATCCATCAATCACGAAATTTCGCCACTCCAATTGAACCAATCAATATTTTCGCATCGATGTTTGAGAAATCTTGATGAATGCGCATTTCGATACCCATTTAAAAAAAAAAAAGAGAGAGCTTCGAAAAATCGCAGTTTCCAAAATCCTAAATGCGCATAAAGCGAAAGCATGAACTCAACATAAGATCCATAATATATACAGTGGAACCTCTCAACTGCGGACAGCCTCATATGCGGCCAACTTCTTTTTGTACCTACACTTGCTTTGCTTCCATACAAACTTCACGCTCATGTGCGGGCAAAATGTTCGTCACCGTGAGTGTAAGAGGTTTCACTGTACTCAGTTGAAGTTATAGCACATTTTCGCTTTGCATAATTATTGCTTCTTATTAAAATGATGCTCGTCTGTTGAATCTTTCTAACTTTAAACCCGTAGGACTTGAAATAAAAGTCACACCGCATTCGCGTGTTCATAACCCTTTAGAAACCACTGCTCTTAAAATTGGGGGGAAAAAAAATCAAAATTAAACAGAAGCACTGTCCTTTTTTCTGTCTTAAGACTCCAATAAAGATCATAAATCTTTTTTAATTTAAGGGAGATTGCCCTAAACTGCCAACAGTGGACATAAGTCGCAATATTCCTAAAAGAACTTTCTTCTCAGCTCACGTTTTAATACGGTAAAAGCATTTCTTATTGTATTCAACAAAAAAGGTAATTAAAACGATTACGTCAAGATCAATGATTACTTTAGAAAAATGTGAAAATTTTATTATTCTCAAGCAATTGTTAATTTACGCTCGCAAACATAAAAAAAAAGTTCCCAACGTCGCTGCAATAAATTATATAAATTTTTTATTCGTTTATAATGGATAACTTTGAGTTTGGCAAATAAATAATTGTGCAAACGTAATTAAATTAAATTAATTTTTTAAAACATCATTAATGCCACGTGGCAGATTCGTGGAGTTCATAAATTTTTCATTTGAAATTGATCGATTTTTTTTGTCTTAAATTATTCGATTATTTTTTCTCTCCCATGAAAACATAAATATTTAAGGAGCTTTCACTGCAAAGAATTTCGTAGATAATTTCTTTCAGCGGATTCCCATTTACCGCTATTTTCACCCATTTCACTCGTTCGGTAAAGCTTACTTAGGCGCAAAATCCAATATTGCGAGAACCCGATGCGAGAGAGCGCGACGTCACGGAAATGTTTTGCGCGACCAGTGCCGTAGCAATTCTGTTTTGCGTGAGGGGAAAAATTATTTTTCCAATTTGCGTGGGGGGAAAAAAATAATTTTTTCAATCTTATTTATGGGCAAAAACAAAAATGCGTACCGAGTACTCATAAAAATAATACGCTATCACTTGAGTTTAAATTTTAATTCAAAATATTCAAACATTTTCAAAAAATTTTCAAAATGAACCAAAGCTCACGAAATATTTTAAAAGCTCTTTTTCACGAAACAGTGAACAGTTTTTGTTTTTATTAGTTTAAAGGAGTACCCAATAGCGAGTACTCAAAAAATAGCTACATCATTAACCTGTCAAATTGCCTCGCAATGAGAAATATTCAATTTTTCAAAATTTTCTCGCTACGAAGTCCTCGCAGTGCGATACATTGGAGCTTGAACCATATGATTGAATGTATTGAAATTTTTGTGCGTCTCGTCTCGCGCTCTCGCATCGGGCTCTCGCAATGTTGGATTTTGGGCTTTACTTCTGCTTGAAATTATCGCAGCAATATACAGTCAGACTTCGATAATACGAACCAACATCATCCAAAGAATTCTCTTGACTAATGGAGTCTTTCAGTTAAGGAATTGAGGGTAAATTTCACTCTATTCGATATTGCTAACCCATTCAGTTCGATTAACAGATGTTCGAGTTAAAGAAGTTTGACTGTATTTTAAGAAAAAATGTAAATATTGCCAATAGATTATTACGCAAAACTTCACACTTTCGAGACAAATTTTTATACCTTTTCCGAAGGAAAGGGTATATTAACGTTATGCTCGATATGTAACCATCGCGAAAGGATGTCGATAGTATAAGACATATTACTATATTCTTGATAGGGTACAAAGAGTATCATAGCCAATAGATCATTACTGTAACTGTCTGTCTGTTCGGTCAATTAGTTTTTTAACTTTATCCTAAGCAGAAAGAATCATATTGAAATTTGGCATGGACTATTAACCAGTAAATGATCCGAAAATACTGCATACAAATTTTTTTGTCGACCTTCTTGGGTGCATAGAGGAAGTGATTCTAGAATGTTCTTCAAAAATCACGATTTTTAACGTTGTTTCGTCGAACTTAAGTTTTTTCAGCTAATTACTCGCCATCGACATTATTGAAATTTGGATGTGTGTAACTACTAGGTAGAATGCTTTCGCTGAAAAAACTGGACATCGCATAATATTTTTGGTCTCATCTCTTCTGGAAGTGTTAGAAGTTTCAAAAACACGATCTTTAACTCTTTTCGTATATCTGTATATAAAATCCTTATTTGTTTGGTTGTGTTTCGCTTCTATGTGATTAGGATTTTGCCGACCAAATAAAGTCGTCACTTAATGGTTCAAATTTTGACCATGACCAACATTTCGCGATAATTCGCAATAAATTTTTTTTTTCATTGCTATCTTCTGAATTGAGTATTTCGCAGCTAAAAAATGTCCTCTAACGGTTAAATTTTGACCATTACCACCATTTCGCGAAATTCGCAAAAATTTTATGTTTCACTATTTTGAATTGAGGATTTCGCAGCTAGACAAAATGTCCTCTAACGGTTAAATTTTGACATGACCACCATTCGCGAAATTCGCAAAAATTTTATTTTCACTATTTTGAATTGAGGTTTTCGCAGCTAGACAAAATTCCTCTAACGGTTAAAACTGTGACTCATGCTCACCATCCGCGAAAATTTTGTTCTTAATAATAATTCGAGTCTTTAGAAGCCAAATCGAAGTACAGATAAGGTATAAATAGATATCCAAGCTAGAACAACGAAAACGGCAGGAATTTTTGTTAAGGTAATGTTTTAACATATTTCAGGCTGAGGAAAAGGTATGTGTGCAATCGGCTTAGCCGATGTAAACTTCTTTACTTGTTTTATTTTTACTTTAGGCAATAAAAAACGCTGAATAGGATTTCCAGGAACGTAAAAATCACTGATTTATCTTGAAATGAACGTTTTTTGTTGTAAATTATATTGACCAATACAGGTACAGTTGTGTTCGACAAAAAAGAAATGCCTTAGTAGATCTAGAAACTGAAAAACTTTTGAAAATATTTTTCCTCGTTTTTTCCGTAGTAGATAAAACAAGTAAGGGTGTTATAGTCAGACGAGCTTGACAATAGAATACCCGACACAGACACATATGTTCAAATAGTTTTTCGTATCAAGAGTTATTTAAGGCTAAAAGGGGCCCCATATACTGACTTTTGTTAAATTTCTTTATGAAAACTGCCCCTTTGCCACGCCCACTTTTCCAATTTTTTTAAATTCTAATCGGAAGATAAAATATACGCTCAAATTCTAAGTTTCATTGAATTATTTCGAAAAAGTCTGATTTTGGGGCAGTTTTGGGATTTTTGTGACAGACCCTAGTACTCGAGGTACCCCTAAAAATGGTCCAATCGGGTCAATTCTCGAACATATTCTTACTCATGTCCCCGTGAGCACCCATGCCAAATTTTGTCAAGATAGCTAAACTCCTTCGATAAGAAAACTGTATACAGACAGACGGACAGACGGAAAGACGGACATGTCTAAATCGAATCTCCTGGTGACTCTGATCATTTCTATATATATTTTGTATGGTCTATCTCGACTGGTTCTGGGTGTTACACACAACCACACAAACGCAATATACCCTCGACACAGAGTGTGTCGGGTATAAAAAGGATTGAGTTTCTTGAAATTAAGCAGAATTAATATTGATCAAAAGGACTACGCTAATTAACCGGGAAATTCATTATAAGAAACTAAGATTTTTGAACACTCCTTCAAGCTGAAAGGATCACAAGAAAGTCAATCAAATGATCAATTAGTGAAACAATAAAGGCTCCAGACCATTTAAAAAGTGTTGCCAGTCATTAAAATAGATTCTGATTGATGCTTAATCTTTAGTTTAAAGCACCCTGTGTACAGGCCCCCATCCCGCTCTGGGGAAAAATAATTTTTGGCGCCCCTTTGATGGCATTAATGGGGTACTGTTTTCGCATATCTATGTTAAACTGCTGCCCCTCAGAATGGCGCTCTGGGCATTTGCCCGATTAATCATTACTTAAATCGGGGCATGACTGTGTAGGGATTATTTAATTATCTGTAAAGAATTTCCCATTAAGTTCGATAATATTTTATATATTCGTAAATGATTGCAATAGTTATTCGTAGCCCCTGATGCTTCGTGGTCCCCTATGGTCATTTAGCCCGCATACCGTTAAACCTGCTTCTATTGAAGGGTTAATAATATGTCTGTGAATGAATAAAAGGCATTCAGTTAGAGTATGCAAATAGGCTTTGTTCGACTATTGGCCAACCAATGTTCCATACTTGGAGCCCGCGATCGTGATTTATAACATTCCAAAGCAAACGTCAAACTATCGCCGGACAATGTTGACTTTTTAAGCTAAGTTAGTTGAAATAGAAACTGTTTGTTCTAATTACTGAGAGAAAATTCCTTAAATGCTTACATCGTTACTTTAAGAATGTGGGCTTAAATCATGAAACGACGCGTCGTGCTGAACGTCAATCCGGCTGGGCCGAAAACTATTGAACTTCGTATGACCAAATGTAGAAAAAGAAAGTTAAATTGTAGTTAATATGTATACAAAAAAAAAAAAAGTATCGTTGAGAAATGTTGTAGGCTGTTAATCGTTTCGATTTCTTAACAAAATGATCAAGCTTGCTTAAAATTACAATAAAAATAAAATTAAAGAAAATATTCATTTTGGAATTTCTGATGCAACAATTCACCTTGAGTCTTATTAATATAGAATAAATAAATGCATAAATTAAAGATTAAAGTACCAATTAAAGAAACTGTTATGCAAGAGACTACCAAGCATTAAAGAAGGCCATAGAACCCTCTGCGATGGGGTCCCTTTTTGAAGAATCCCCATTTAATGAAGCTTAGTTCAGAGAGGCATATAAGGTGGCATATTCAGAGGTAAATTTTGAGTGCTTTCTTCTGATTTTTGGTAAAAACTTTTCAGCTTTGCAGTGGCAAAACGGTGTTAAGGAGCGCTCAGATGCAGTTAGTGTCCTTGAAGAAGTTTTTCAGTTATATATTTTCTATATTTAAATTTAAAATTTTTCCAAATAGTCTTATTGGCTTGGGAGCTATGGGCAAGACAATTCAAACAGAGGTGTAAAATTTGTGCAAATTTTTAGATTTTTTCAACTTAGAGCTACTTGATGGACATTTTTCGCGTAAATTAGAACTACATGTATTTTTAATTAGTCTAGAGCTTCAACTTTGTCAGAGGTAGAAAATTAAAATATTGAACGGATTACGAGATATAGCCATAAGAAAGTGCGCAGCTTAATTCTCAGCCAAACTGTTTGAGATCGATTTAAAAACAAACTGGAGCCAATCTGAATAAAACAAATATCATGCGTTGCTATATTAACTGAGTACTTTCATAAACTGCACTCAGATTTTGGTTTATATTTGATGATCTCAAAAATGTGTCACAGTGTTACTTAACTTAAATTTTGTTACTTAAAATTTTTCCCTGAATTTTAAGGTTAAATTGATTTTTCTGAATAACTTCATCTACTAAAATAAAACAGCATCGATGGAATAAACTCCTGCATTAAGCAAAGTCAAGTATCCTTAAGTTAAGACTTTTGATCTCACTTCGCAATAAGAACTTCCCTTCACTATTTGTTGGCCTACAAGGTGATAATAGAAAAAGGAAGGCAGGCGGAAAATATCCTAACCTTTTAAGCGGCACATAAACATTCAGTCTGGCTGTATCAGTCTTTGTTGAAATAAAAAAGCATGTCTGTGATGCACCAACGCGGGTATCGATTGTGCATCAGTCAACCAAAATACCAAAATTAGTTTGATATTTTGCCATGACGTTTCAGTCAAATTCACATTTGACGTATTGTGTGTAGCAAAATCGAATGAAAGGATGTGCACCGAAAAGCTCGAAAAATAAGAAGAAAAGGAAAAATCACAGAAGAAATGCGTGACTGAGCTGAAATGATGTTAAATGAATGGGTAAGGGTACATCAACACGTACACAGTTGACGGATCAGTCAGACTGAATGCTTATGTCGCTCTTTAGACTTTTCGCTTATAAATTCAAGGTAGACCATTTCATAGATTAGTGTTATGTTAATTTATAGAAAGGAAAACTTGTAAAATAAAATATCATAAAATAGTGATTATAATGTGGAATCCCACAATCTGTTCAATGCGCCGATAGTGTGAACGCATCGTGCACTTAAATTTTTGAACTCTAATCTGGACAAAAGTGAGATCGTGTTGACACCTTCTATCTTAATATTATTATTTCCCGATATGTGCCAAAAACTTTTTGATAATATGCGATGATAATGTGACCCCTCAACAAGTGATAGTGGGATAGTGGAAATTGTTAAAATCTTTGGCGATCCTGCCAGGAGAAATCGTCACAGATTGTGCTACTTGCGCAGATAGTGGGATACCAACTTTACGATTTGAAACATGCGCAAAACCTTAACGATATATTGTACTTAATTTTGCTCAGTTCGACAAACCGATGTATAACTGCGATCTCTCCGTTCCGGTTGACTGAATCTTTTCTATTTCAAACAACTAATTGCTTCGACGCAGAGTTTTATCTTTTTATGACTTAGTGAATGACTTTGAGTTAAAAAGAACTTGTTGCATTAATAATTTTAAAGCGATTTTGACTTGATTTAACGAAACACGAAGAAATTTTTGTATTTCATACACTGTTAATACAAACTTTGTAGATAAGTTTTATCGCCCTATGAACACCGAAGTATAATTTAAAATTCAAATTACTGTAATGAAAACAGTTACAGATATCTGAAGCTCTATGGAACGATGGCGTTTTTTCTTTTTCTTTTTAATGTTCTTTAAATGCTTTCACGAAATAAAAAGCACGTCTGGCGTATTAAAGCGTAAGGAAAGTCTTTGTAAGGAGCAATTTTTATGGCCAATAATCACTTGATATTTTATTTTATACCATTATATTTACCGCTATATATGTGTGTGTGTGCAATCTGAAAGTGTTGATTCTGAAAGCTTTTGTAAGTTGCATCAAAGCGACACCATTATCATTTTGCCAGAATTTTTCACGCACATTAAACGCTTTGGGGTCTTTTTTTCTTATGGAGCAAAAAAAAAAATAAACAAACAAAAACAAAAATGCATGTCAAATTATCGAGAGGTTAGCTTGATGCTTTTTAACGTGAACTGAATTTAAATAAACTTATACATAACGATCCAGTTCGAAGTATAACGATGCGTCCAAAAGGCGTCAGAGGAGTTATCTTTATGTTTTGATTTTTGTTTTTTTGGTTTGCCAAAAAATTAATAAAAAAAAATATAAAGCACGGCAACAGTCACAACAAGATTTCAGGTTTTTTTCTTATTTTTGAAAAATTTTTCTTTAGAAATTTTAACTCGAGTTGTCACATGACGCCCGCCGAATGGAGAAACCGAAAAATGAAGAAACCCAAAACCGGTAAAAAAAAAAATTCAAATCAATTTTGATCACTGTTTTTGTGGCCTTTTGACGTCGGGTCTCACAATATGCAAAAATCACGTGAAGAATTTGAAATGTTTTTGGCTGAAATGGCTGACGATTCTGTATTATCACGGGATCGCATCGGTGTCTGAAACATTTAAATGGTATGCCGAGAATTTTGTATAATCGGATTGATGGTCTCACAATTAATGTCTTTGGCATCATTAAATGAACGTAAACGTAAACGTAAACAGGAACTCCATTGGGAATTTCTTGTATAAGATTTTTATTGTCATATTAGAGAAATTTATTGGGCTAGCTATAAATAAATAGCGAATCTAAATGGGAAAAGTGGCGCCTTTCAAATGGCGCCCCATCGAAGACGAATGCGATTTTGAATTCTTGGAAATTAATACAAAGAGAGAAATTTTAAATGTCATTGTTTTTCAAAAGCAGTGAGCAACAGAAACAAATAGAAAAAACAAATGAATAGAAATTTATTCAAATTAGATATGTCTGAAGACCTTCTTTTATTTCATGGAGCACAATGAATAAAAAGAGAGAACTCTTCGAGATGACTCTTCTGTTTTATGTATACATATAAGTATATTGTTAACCATATTAATTAAGTTCCTCGTTAGTGCTATAAATAGTTAATTCTTAAAAAGCGGACAAAGCAAGAAATTTGTTTAGTTAATTAGAAATTGTTAGGAGAGACTCGAACTTCTTAAAGAATGCTAAAATTATCTAAATACTAAGGTACATATAGTCTATTTTTTAACAGTCTCACTGCTCATGGCGCTTATACAGATTCCAAAAGAGTGCTTAGATGGAATGCATTTTTTTGTAAGCCTCTGCAGGTGAGAATAAAGAGAGATAGGCTCAGATTTTATGTGAACACGATCTCAGTGAAAATCATTTTAATAGTTGAAAATAATCATCATCATCACTATCATCATCCTCTTGGCCATCATCATCATTATCATTGAAAATGGTTATCATTATTGTCATTGTATCATCATCATCTGCATCATATATATTATGATATGATGTTGATCATTATTGTCATCATCGTCGTCACTATCATCGTAATCATCATTATCACCATTGTTGTCATCATCATCATTATCATTGTCATCATCAACATCATTATTGTCAATCATCATCACTATCATTGTCATCATCGTCATCATTATCGTCATCATTATCAAGATCATTATCATCATCCTCTTAATAATCATGATTATTTTATCTCATTATTATTGTCAGCATTGACACCATTATAAACATCTTTATCATCATTATCATCATCATTATGACTATTATCATCATCATCGTCACCGTCATCATCATAACTAACATCATCATCATTATCAACATCATCAGCATCATCAGCATCGTCATCATCTTCCGTATCATCTTTATTATCATCACAATCTGTATCATCTTTATTATCATTATCATCATCGGCATCATCATCATCATCCCCCTTATAAATATCACCATCATCATCATCACCATCGTTATCATCATGATCACCATCGGTATCATGATCATCACCATCGTTATCATCATCATCACCATCATTATCAACATCATCATCATCATGATCATGATCATCATCATCATAATCATCAACATCATCAGAATCATCATCATCTTCTGTATAATCTTTATCATCATCATAATCTGTACCATCTTTATTATCATCATCGTTATAACCCATCATCATTATCAACCCATTATAACTATCGCCATCTTTATCATCATCATTATCATCGTTATGATCATCATCACCATCGTTATCGTCATCATCACTATTCATCATTTCATCATCATCATCATCATCATCAATTGAACGATAGCCCTGGTGGAACGATCTTCTTGCAACTCATTGACATGATCATATCGGCGTTTATCCGAGAAAATCCTTGAAGCCCCATCAGCGCATTTGATCGCAACCAATCGACCATTCAATTTTCTCAAAGAGCTCGAAAAATCACTTTTCCTACAACGAAACTAGGGCATATTCTGAAACGGCAAAACGTCTGGTAACCTTAATCCGGCATTTTTCATAAATTTTTTGTTGCACTTCGCATGACAACCTTCAAATGCAGTTTAAGGTGAAGCACGCTTTCGTGTCATATTTGTGATAAAATGCGGCTTAAATCAACGAAAGACAATAAAAAAGCATAAATTATTTAAATGAATTAAAATGACTCAGGCCTATGGCGATTAAGACTTTCAAAAAGATTCTGTACTTCACCGAAATCATGTGAGACTTTAATTTCCAATTTCGTTCGTTTCACGTGATGCGAGCAAACAGTCCATTTGCATAATCGAAAACGGCGTGACGACGCGTCGCGACGTGTCGTTAGTATCAAGAAAAGTAGGCATCGGCTTATGTAAATGGAAAATATCGCTTAATGTTTTTTGTTTTTTTTTTTTTGTCTCACTCACAGTTTAAATTAACTGGTTAAGCTTAAATCAATTGATTTTAATGCTGTATTAGCAATTATTTACGGCCCCCGTCGAAATGTGTCAGTCACACTTAAAGCATTTTAAATCAATCTGTGAGAGAGATTTTTAGAAGAAAAACAATTATTCAAAAAGATGTTGTATTAAAAATTAGAATTTAGAATTCAAGAAGAGTTCATTTAATTTCGAAAAAAAAAAGAAAACTCTTTTGAGTAATATCGAATGGTGTCTCTAATAGCATTAATTTCTTGCATCGATCATTTCATTGAGATTCCGTTTAATTGGAATTGAAGCTGCTTCTCGAATCGTCGGAAGTATGCACCGAATCGTGCCGAACCGGCCTAACTTCATAGCCATCGATAGCAAGAAACTCAATTGGTTGTTTACCAAAACACAGCTCGAATCAATTAATTTCAATTAAAAACTATCACAGTCGTTCAGTTAACGCATGGTCAAATGTAAAAAGGAGAATAGGGAGAAGTTCAATCACGCCTTTCAGCACAAATCTTTTTTCAATCACGTGACTCGCAACCTCATAAATTGTTTATGAAAAATCAATCTAAATTTTTTTATTTTTTTTAAATTTAATAAAAAATTTTTTTTATAAAAAGAAAAGAGTAATGGTGCAAATACCTTTTATTAAAGCAAAAACAAATGTACGTGGTTAATTGCATGCCATTCGTTAATAAACATGGATATCAACGAACTCCAAGTCGCTAGGGATGCTCGAGCTTTTAAGTGCTAACATCTCAATGCGATTTGGATGCACTTTAAGTGACCATTAAAAATGCTCAAATAAATTCTTCGAATAGATCCGGAAATATAGTGATAAACCTAATGAGTGGACACTTTAACAAGGCTCGCTTCTACTTAAAAACTATCTCCATCATCATCAGCATACCTATTCGATCCAACATATTCGCGACAGTCGGAATCAGTGTCTGCATATGAGACTACATTGTCCCTTATTGCAGATACTGAAAAGATGATGAGAAGAATCTCCGTCACCTTGTACTGCAAAGCCCTGCGTTTCAAAAAACATATCTCCATCATCATCAGGCATACTTATTCGAATCCCAAGGGATATTCGCGACATCGGTAATCTTACTCAGTCCGCTGGCTTTGTGGCTCAGCTGCAAATGAGACTACAAGTAGGATCGGTGTTCACCTTTATTAGCAGTATACATGACTATCAAGTTATGATAAAGACAGCAAGTAACCTAAGCTAACCGTATCATCAGCATTCGACAGGCAAATTCCTAATGTTTTTACCTGATATGGATAAGCTTAGATAATTTACTTATTTTAAGACGATACTTTAACAATCCTCAAGGGATTTGGACTCGGTACATAAGCAATATCACCCACTAATCGTGGTTTTAAATACAGTCGAAAGCTCTATAATGAATTTCAAGGCAGAAATCTGGTGTTATACGAGAGACATTTTTAAGGGAAATAGCTCAACAATGGACACCTAGGTCCTAAGTGTATTGAGTATAAAGACAGCCCAAGTAACCGTTAAGTTAACCTATCCATGTCAGCATTACGACCAGGTAAAATTCTTAATGTTTTCATTCCTGCATATTGAAGATAATGCTTAGGATAATTATAACTTAGCTTTTAAAAAATTTGAGAGATTCCTTTAAGAGTGGCTCTACCTATAAGCCAATATCACTCAACTAATTATTTTTAAATACAGTCTTGAAATCTCTCTGGGATAATGATATTTCAAGGGGCCAAGCAAAAATACGTTTGTTTATAGCTCACGAGAATTCGTTTAACGGCTGGAGAAAAAGCTCTAAAAATGAAACAAAAAAGCCTTGAGAAGATTCTCTATAGAGAGTTTCGACTGTATTACATAAAAAAAATCCGTTCAGGGAGTTGGTCCCATGCCATGTTAGTGATTAAACCAACCCTAAAGAGGGTGGCTAAAAATGCTTAAATGTTGTTCAGTGCCGCAGCTTAAGAAGAAATCTAAAAATGGAAAGCAGAACTAGATGAAATATACATTGGGGATTTTTTGGGGGTTTAACCATTGGACGACATTTAAAATATTTCAATATCTGTCTCAAAGTCATCAACTTCTTGAATATCTAAATTTGAGGAATAAGAAATGATAATGGGATTTTAGAGGTAACATTGCTTGGCATTAATATTTACAAGTCAATCTACGATTCAGGTAAAATGAATTTTTAGAATCTGCTTTTCACGTCAACAGTTCGATTTTCGCAACGCTAAATTAAAAAAGCTATGTTTATGTTTACCAATAAAAATTGCGATTCATGAAAAATTGTTTAGATGATTCATATTAGGGGGACTTTTATTTTGCAGTGAATTGAAATGTGACCTACTTTTTACAGTCTTTTTGACAAAAAATAAATACTAAAAAAAAATAGTAAAAATTCCAAACTCGTACTTGAGCGACAGATCGTACTGGGAAGAATGTACAATCGCATTGATCGAATATATCAAGACTTTAAAATTTCATAATTCTTATATTATAAAATTCAATTTTATTTCATATTAAAAAAAAATATTTTAAGAGTTCACCCTGTGTCATGTCATGTCGTATCGTGTCGTAACACTATTGCGAAGAGAAGATGCACTGAAATTATTTTTCACTCAATAAAGTAAATTCAATGGGGTGTGTGATGAGGCGTCAAAGTTTTTTTAATTTTCAACTTTCAAAACAATCACAGCAATCGTTCAACGTCTCAATAAATTTCCGGTGATGCCGCACAGATGAAAATCCAAAGTCCATTTTAATATTTTTACTCCGAAGAGAAATAAAAATTTCGTCCAAATGTTGTAACATTATAATTCCGTAGGGTAAAATGGAAGAGATGAGTTCTCATATAAAAAATTAATTTTATTCTTAAAAGCCTTATGTCTTTTTAAAATAAAATCAATGCTGCCTCCGAAATCCCTAATCAAAAGCTCAATAATATTTGTAAATCGATTTTGGGCTTCTTGCAGTCAGGCTTGACCGGCCCCAACTTGTCGACTTGCCTGCTAAGAAGCGTCGAGCAATCGGCAATAAAGGAGACCAATTCATTCAATTTTCCGTGCAGCCACCAAGCAATTATTGACAATCGAGGCACTATTTTTATTTTAAGAAAATTTATATCAACAATGCAATCGATTACTTGGGAAGTCTAATTGTGCCATCATCGTTCACTCGAAGAAATGAAAATGCGAATAAAGATGGGCTGGGTTGTTGTTATTTAAGATGACTTTATGAGTTCTATTGATTGAACGTTTTCAGGGGCTCATAGACTGGACCAGTGTTGGATGGGTTAAGTGTGGATAGCGTTTTCTCCGATAAGATAATGCCACGGAAATTAAATGACAACTTGTAGACAACAGACGGCGGGTGTGTCAAAATTTGATCACATTAAGAGCAAACATATCCGAGGCAGTTCATAAGCCCATCACCGAAGCCAGGTATTGCAAAAGAGCGACCGCCGCGGAATCCTGCGATAAAGGTAATATCCACCACTGTCCCATTAAACGGCTGAAGGGTAGGCATACCGGAAAATACGTGCATCGGTGAGATAAAAGAATATCATTAAAGAATGGATCTCAAGCTGGTCAAGCGCCGATTTTTGTCGGGCCAGATCCGTACAAGTTTCTACAACTTCTCCAATCACTGTTGAGGCTCATATTACCCTCATTTATTGTCAAAAAGATGTCGGAGAATAAAAAAAACTGGGACCAAAATCGGTCAAGACGATCGCACCTGTCAGCATCAGAGTCCAAAAATTACCTTCGCACAATCGGAGCATTGATTGGGACAGAAATCGGCGCATTGCGCAAATACTGGGATCCCGCGATGAGACGATCGAGGAATGGAACGACTTGAAAAGGGTGCAGAGATCCCACACCCACACAATGAGCGAATCCGAAAAGGGGTAAAAAAGGCTTGTGAAGATGAAGAAGTAAAGACAGGAGTGGACACAAGAGTTGTTCTTTCTTGTCGATTAAAGGAGATCGCATTTGAAATCAATTTACGGAATGAATCGATGGAGTGGAATGGAATACTGAAGCACTCGAAAATAAAATAGACTCGACTCTATTTTTCACACAGAAAATTGACTTATACAATTAAAGTCAATTCAATAGTCCGAAGGTCGTTCGTTGAAGTTTGGAAATACTACGAATAGAAATATATATCCATTTGGCCCAAATAACACATATAATTGGAGCAAACGTAGTCCGTATGTGTCAATATATTGAAACAATTTCAATAATAGCTCATAATTAATTTGCCAATATTTGTTTTCATACAAATATTCGTCTGTCGCCTTCGCTCTTCTCTTCTCACGTCAAAATTTCTCCTATTCTTCGATCTTTAAAAAGTAACGGAACAGAAAAATCGAATGTTACGACAATCGTTCTAATGAGATCGGTTCTACCTCACTACGCCATGGATTATAGGCCGACTCAGTTTTTTCATTAAAAGATCTCATTCCATATTCAAAGAGTTATCACAATTTATACCGCAAGTCGATTCTTGATGCAATTATGTGCCTTCTCTGAGGACAAATTTGATGGTTAAAAATGAAAACTATTTTTTCAAAAATAACGAAGCAACATGGGAATACTTGCGAGTGATCCTCACCATGAAATCGAAACAGAAAAGATTGGCAGAGCTTATTTCTTTTTATTCTTAAAGGTAACTTGAAGTCGATGGTCATTTTAAAATAGCTACTAAATTCTTCATTACTCCTAATTTCACTTCGAAAATTCTTTTCAAACTTGCCATCGATTCTAAATAGAGATCAGAAGAAGTTTGGGTTTTTCTTCTTTTTTAAAAAAATTTATTAAGATATATCTAAACCTCTTCCCAATGCTCATTAAGCCCCACTTGCTATAGCGTCCTTATATCGTTTCAGTCATTTAGATAAAAAAAATAATTAAGCTTTCCAATGAAAATGATTTATCTCCCATTAGAAGGTAGAACGCATAAACATAAATTACACAAACCTTTGAGACAAAACAGACAAAAAAAAATAACACCTCGACGCATCTGAATTAAAAAGAAAGAATGAAAACAGGCTGAAAAGAAGTTGGAACTGAAATCCTGTTACGCATATGGAATTTTAATCATATGGGAATTTCCATAATCCGTCAGAGATAAAACAAAAAAAATCTTATTTCGATTCTGATCATATTCGAGGCTGGTAAGCTTTGGTAACTTTCCTTAGGTTTTTTCAAAGATGAAACTTTAAAGGCCGAATTAAAAACTAAGAACTAAAAAACAAAAATTGAGAAAAAAAAGGTTCATTGATCAGCAGAAAAAATCATGTTCGATCAAAACAAATAAAACAGAGACGCCAAGATATAAAATCTCCGCCAACGGAAATGCTGATCATCGCTCGGTGAATTACTTGTGCAGGCCGAGCCAAAGGTGCAAGCGCATAAAAAGCAACTAAACGCGACTAAACGTCTGCGGCGATTCTCGGCCATTCCGTTCCGTTCCACACCCGATCGTATCCGATCCGATCCGACTTAGACGACCAAACACAAAAAGCCCGTCGATACAAAAAATATAAAAAAAAGCGGTTAGCTTTGATTTTATAAAAGACAAGGTCCGAGCCAAGTTCGAAAACAGTTTCATTCGAAAGCTTGACGAGAGACGACGAAGTCGAATAGAAAATTTAAGTCGCGAGAAACCGCGGATCACATATTTACGTGCAAAAAGAAAAAAAAAAAAAACCCTATTATTCTCGTTATCAAAACGTGGAGAATTATAAGTAACTACTATTTTTTTTTTTTAATTTAATTTTATCTAAAGCGAAATACACCTCGCGGAAGCAGTGAACAGTGAAATAACGAAAGCCCGACTTTACGTTCGTGGACTTGGACCTGTACGCTTTACGTTGATTCGAAAAAATTTCGATTCCGATTCCGAGTCAGACTCAGATTCAGATTGAGAGGTGTAAAAATCATTTTTACGGTTTGAGAAATATTCGAAAAGTGCAACGTCAAAGCCGAGTGTGAAATCAATCTGAAAAATCCACACGGAACAAAAGAAAACAAAAAAAAACGTAAGCACTGGAAAAGCTCAATGCATTTCAATCAAAAAGTATTTAGCGTGTTTCTATTAGGTCTAGGAAAAGCAATTTAAATGTAATAAATATTCATTAAAAAAATAATATTCTGAGAATATTCTAAGAAGAAAATTTTTTTTCTAAATCAGAGCAAACAAAAAAATGCAGTTGCATTTCATTTAAAAGTAATTTCAATTGTTAAGCAGCCTCTCAGAAATGTTTCACAGGTCTGAGAAAATCTTCATTCTAAATTCTCTAAACATCAGAAAATTGTTGAACATTGCCACTGGGGACTAGACACTAGAAAGACTGGCCATTTCCTTATATCTTTTGTCCACTTTGGGAATCGTCCGCTTTTGTAAGAGTTTTCTTATAAGGGAATCTACTATAATTCATTCTAATAATTTTAATTATTTTTATAGTAATTTTAAGGACCAGCAATAGATGAACATAAAGTTGAAAGCTGTTAAATCGAAAATTATGGACACGGGCTTACACCGGAAAAGCAATTAAATTTCAAATTACTTTTTTTTATATTTTTAAAAAAATTTTTGTGTTCATAATCTTCGGGCTGAGGGTCCAAAAAATAATTTTTCTTTTTTTCTATTTTCCGAAAAAGTCTAACACATCGAGGAATAAGTCTTGACAACAGATTTAGAATATATTTAGACTCAAGCGATTATTAAAGAGTAAAAAACGCCAACGAAATAAATAAACCATTTACCCTCTTATTTATAATAAAATTTTAAATTCAAAACATTCGGGGTATTCACAAAGGCGTCTTAAAAACTTTGGAAAGTCGGAAAATTGCGACTTCTTAAAAAATTTTTAAACTTTTTTGTATCTTCCACAACTTTTTAAGCAGTAAAAAATATTCCGATTTTCCGACTTTCCTATTTTCCGACGCCTTTGTGAATACCACTATTCTTTAAATTAAATTTTTGTATGGAAATTTAACACTTAGGGGCTCGCTCCAGTTCTGTCAGAAATGAAAAACTTCATATAAAAAAACACTTCAGAAAATTTCTGATTCATTTCTGAAGCGTTTTTTTTTATATGAAGTTTTTCATTTCTGACAGAACTGGAGCTCGCCCCTTAAACAGTGTTTTAAATTTAAAATTTAGTAAAGAATAAGGGGATAGGTTCGTAGTTCTCAACTCGGTTTAAGAACTTCAAAAGCTTATATTCTTTTAGTCTTCTTGCCAGTTTAACTCAATCAAAATCCTTTGCTGTAAGTTGAATTTTTGAAAAATTTTCATATAAATTTAATGAAGCTGGCTTAAACTCTCCTAAAGACTATCATTTGAGAGCTTCAATCCTTCAAAAAGTTTAAACTAGGTTCAAGATTATGAGCCTAAACCAGATTATTCTTTTCTATTACCGTCACGACGATTTATATCTACAGTAAAATACAGTAGGGTTCAATTTAATAGAAGCAGTTCTGAGGAGCGAAATAATCTGAACAGTTATCGACCAAAAAGATTGAAGTATATTCCATTTGACTTGTTCGGGTTCTGGTCATAGGTACATTTTGTCGTACATCGTTTTATACCAATTTCAAAAAAAAAAGTTTTTTTTTTAATATCTTCTCAATTTTTTTTAAGCAAAAAAACATTGATCTTTATGTTTCGTGATTTAATCTTATAGCAGTTATTATTATTAAGTATTATTTATTTATTTAGCAATAATAAATAATTGCATAAATTTAACGAGAGCACTAGGTACGGAGCTTTCGGCTCTTATAGCAATTATAATGGACAAGGAGTGCTTAAAGAAAAATTTCTTCATCGCTACGATTAACGAATATTACGTTTCTAGGGTTAATGGATCTAGAAAACTCCCTATATGGAGAGCAAAGAAGGCTGAAGAAAAAAGCTGATGGTTTCGATTTTTGAATGAAAATATTAAACCCAAATTCAGGTGGTCATAATATAGACTTTCGTACCATACAAAAAAAAAAAAAAATTCAGAAATCTTTTAATATTCAATTACTCACCATACAACAATACTTACCTCAACAATACTTACCTCAACAGTTCTTTCTTTATAAAAAGGCTCAAACTAATGGCGAGTAATAAGTTTTTCTGAATTTTTTACAACTTTGACTGGTTTTGGGCTTAGATTTTGGACTTTAAATGGTCAATAAATGGATGGTCTACAAATTTTAAGAATGGAATAGGTCTTGCTACTTTTGTAAATACACATATGTCCTTTAATTAGTTGAGCCGATACTTCTCAATTGAAAAATTAATAGCTAATATTTTTCATCTGATCCTTCTCGCTGAAATCCAAAAATCGTTTGGATATTACCACATTCGGAGAAGTCCTTGATGAATTTAGATTGCAGGTTCAAATAACAATTCGTAAAAAATTTCAATCAATTTATTTCAATGCTTTCTTTGAATATTTTTTAAGCACTAGTAGAAGTCTTTAAACATCGACCTTCGAATCTTAAATTGGCCTAGAACATGTTCAAGCACAAAAATACTCTATCTAAAGACACCAAATAAACAATACTACATAAATATTGGCTCGATGTTGCAATTAGAAGTCTGGGTAATTAGTTTTAATTGTTAGAAGAATGTTCTATAAGAAAACGGGCATCGACCCGACTTCATTTAAAAGCTTACAACAAGTTAAAAAAGTATTACTACTAGAACCCATTTAGAAAAAAGGTAAAATTTTAAGAAAAATAGAAAAATTAAAACAGCAGAACGACACTTTATAAAAATCAAGCCGTAGCACAATAACCAGACCGCTCAGTATTTCATTTTACTTAAGAATTTTCTCCCAATATTCTTAAGTTAAGTCAAGTTTTCAATAATTTCTCCTATACGGAACGTAGTGAACCGATCGAACCATCTGTTTCGCTAACTTAAGTTGCTTTCTCTCAGCACTACTTGAGCAGTCGGTAGGTATACGAAAAATTCCTCATCACTCAAATTTCAAATTTTTGTCAACGCTCACGAATTCGAGAAGATAGAAAACAATACAAAAATTATTAAAAAGCGCAAAAAAAAAAGTACACACCTTCTAAAATTACGGAAATGCCTGCGGAAATACAGTTTTGTTTTTGAAAAAATATTTTTATTAAGAAAACAAAAAAGAAAAACAAGCAAATTCATTACAACTTCACTTCAACCTTTCAATGTACGTTGCAGCAACGGCCGTTCTCCGAGGCGATTCGTCGGACTGCAAACTTACACCATTATGCAGTAACCTGGTTCTTATTCGAATTCAAACTCTTTATCCGGAAGAATTACCAAAAAAAAAAAAAAACACAAAAAGGAACAACAAATTAAAAGAAGACAAACGAGAGAACAACGAGCAAATTAAGGGAGTGGATTCCAACGCGTCACAATCAAAAATAAACACACACTCAACATGAAATCGAATCCCGCATCGGATCATGTTTATATCAACGACGGCTTTAAGTGCTCGTCGATCAGCATTTCCACGGACCTGGCCGATACGATCAATGGCAGCGAGAACGCTGGATACCAAGGATCAAGTGAATTTATCCGTAAGTATTTCATATTTTCTACATTTTTATTGCGCTCAAAAAATGGTTACGGATTCCGCCGGTTGGAACCTTTCTACCGTCACAAGCATATTAAGAATGATTTTTGAAAGTTTTATTTTATTTTTTATTTATTTTTATTTTTATTTTTATTTTTATTTTTGTTTTATTTGAAATGCTTTTTAAAAAATGAAAAAAAAACTGGGCATTCCGATTTAACGTAATTAGTTTGGTATGCTGGAATGTGATTATTTCGTGTTTAATCAAGTGAAACGTGTAGTGTAAGTAGCAGTTGAAAAGCAAATAAACTTAGAGAAAAAAACGATACTCGCTTTGATACACACAAAAGGTACCTACTTGCATATATAAAATAATTATCCAAACAAGTTCAACGCTCAGTGGGTAAAAATAAAGAAAAATAGAATATTAGAAAAATAAACAATTCGGAATTGCATCCACCTTCATAACTGTTTACATTCGGCCGGAACTTTATGCCGGGCGCGGATAGTTGGGCTATTCGGAAAAGTACGCATGCTTTCGGAATGCAAATCAAGTTGCCATACATCCGAGCGTCAAATCAAATATTCGTTTATTCAAATAAAAGTCCGTACCATAAATTTTCCGCTCTCATAGCAGATGTGATTTAGATTTTTTTTCCCCCGGTTTTTTTTTTTTTTTGTTTGCATTAAACCGTCAAATGTGCTCCATCAAATTGAAGTGTTGTGTTTGTTGAAAAGCTCACGGAAATGTTTCGATGGAAATTATAGGAAATGTTGATACCTCCATATTTAATTGAACAGTGTTAAGTGTCAAAAAAAAAAAATAGAACCTTTTGACCGGGAATTTCAATCGAAAAATCATTTTTTTCGCGTCGTTTTTCCAACTACATAAGTGAAAGAAATCATACCAGTGTGGGTCAGTTAAGCGGGAAACATTAAAATTGATTTAAAAAGAGTATTGCTCGGCTACGGGAACGCCTGATAAAGAAGTAAATTTATTTTTGTGATGACTTTATATTTTTTTAAGCCCGGAAAACCTTTTTTCTTTGGGACTACATTGAGTACATTGTGTTCTTTCTTAAAGGCCTCTCTCCAGCTCTGTCAGATATGAAAAACTTCATATACGGGTATGTGATTATTTTCCCTTTCCCGGGGAATTCAATTCCCCAACTGATGTGATTTCCCTTTCTCTAGATTGAGGAGGAATTCGAATTACCTCATGATCTAACTGGCGATATGCATTCTCTATTAAAGTAATTCAATTTCCCTCTCAATCTAGAAAAAAGGGGAATTAATCACTTCAATTTCGATATTGAATTATCTTTCCCGCGAAAGGATCACATACCCGATAAGAAACCCTTCAGAAATGAATAAGAAATTTTCTGAAGTGTTTCTTTATATCAAGCTTTTCATTTCTGTTCATTTCTGGACAGAACTGGAGAGAGGCCCTTAATCGGACACCTACCGGACCGGAATATATGTCCGCTTAATAGAGGTGTCCGCTTCAGAGGAAACTATTTCAGTAACAGGAACACTAGAGCATTCCCAAAAGGCGTCCGTTTAAGAGGGGTGTCCGCTTAAAAGGAGTGTCCGCAAGGAGAGTGCAGAGGTAATAACTCCCTAATAAATCCCCCTACCCTCATCACGATAGATCTGGAAGTGTTTCTTAACATGAAAATTGCTTTGAATACTGGTACAATAATATCGGGTGGATCATTAACTCTGACGTATAGGATCAATTGTCCCGTTCTTGGGATTTTTTCCTCTAGGTACTCCCAGAGCCCGATCCAGCTTTTTTGATACTCTATGATGGCACTAATGGGGTACTATTTTCGTATATCTTTAATAAATACCCGGCCCTGACAGTACCACTCTGGGCATTTGCCTGGCTTTCTATCCCTTAAATCGGTGAAGCTTCAGGCATTTCATGAAGATATTTTTCAGGGCACTTCCTAACTATGAATTATCCGCATTTACACTGTAGGTGTCCTACGTGTAATGTGAAATGTGCAATGACTCACAAAAAAAAAAAAAATTAAGAATTTTTTATCCCGAATCAGAAATCAACACCAACAACGCCTTTAGCCCAAAACGGAATTCCAGAGATGTGTATACATACATATATCTCCTTTTCATTGAAAATTTTTCCAAAACTAAAAAATATTGCGATCAAATAACAGATATCACGCAACATAAGGAATGTCGTGCAGGCGCGCAGCCAGGATTTCAATTTGGGGAGGGGTTCGCAGAAAATTTTTCTAAATATTTTTTGTTTTTATTTCGTAAAAAGCTTACAAAATATATAATTAAAATATATTTACATAATATTTTACATTTTTATAAGGTGTACAAAGTAAAAAAAGTATTTTCGAAGGAACTTATTCAATTTAAAGTGCAATGTTAAGTCTGCGCTTGCTTTCAGCAAGTTTATTTTGTATGTCCTCTACACTGGGAGTAAGATCTCGATGGACCGTAGAGGAGTGCTTAAGGCATTTAACCTCTGTTCTGTCATTGTAATCTAAGATAAGTTTTGAGTCGGCGGAGAGTTGAAAACGATTTCTCATTTTCACATTGGTTATTGAAAGAGTAGCCAAAATAGTTAATAAAATAAAAATGATTTGTAAAATACTTTTTTACAAAATTTTATAGCGTCAAACTTATGTTTTTGGTCTTTCATTTTTTTTCTAAATTATTAATTAATTATACAAATAGTGAGCTCCATTTTTGAATCATCAAAATTTCCCTCTAAATCATCTTGATAAAACTGAAAGAGTTTTTTAAATTTGTCTAAAAATCATCAACTTTTGCAGTATCGCTTTGAGGAAATAAAACTTGAAAACCAAGAAGAATATCCTTGTGTTTTGAAAAGCGATTAAAGTTGACATAACTCATCCACAAAAGGTAAAAAGTGTAAATACATAAAATTTCATTCACTTTTAGTAAATAATGTCGGTTCGTGGTCCTGAGAATGTCAAGCCTAGGTTTTGAAAATAAGTCCCTTGATAGCTTGCTTCTCAGCGTTTTTAAACATTCTGAAATTCTTCCTCAGCGTTAGTCTTAAGGTTGAATATTCTCTAAGCATATATCTGCTAACACAGCATATTTGAATCAATGTTTGCACTTGTAAATATTTACATAGAACAAATGGTAACTAGAAACTTGGTTTATACAATGAAGAGATATAAGAATTCGCCTTTTTGTAAGGCCATTTAATAGATAGACTGACTTGACACATTTTGATCTCAAGAGGAAATTGATACAAGAACTAAAATTTTCATCATGAAACTTAATAAAAAGTTTGTAGGACGGCGATGTAGAAATGTAAGCTGTGTGTATATTTTTCCTTAATTAGTGGGGGAAATTTTTCAACAACAAAAAATCTCCTCAATACGCGCCAAATAGGAATGTCGTGTATTCATCCATCGCTCAATGGAACTTCAGTAGCGGCCATAAAGCCGTGAAATCTGAAATTCTAAACGTTTTTTCACCCGAACATGCAACGCAATTATACCCTCCATGATAATGAAAACCTAAAGTCGGGGGGAAAAAAAGTTCAATTCCTTCTTTTTAAGCCCGACTTTGTTTCACACAAATGACTCATAGCCGCATTTTGTTCATTTCTTCTTTTTTTTTTTTGTCGATCCCACAATGTTTTGCATGCATGATTGTTCATGCTCATTTAATCAAATGATTATCTATGAATTAGCCGATTCCGGGGTTTAATGCTGATTGTAGCAGATTTTCAGTTATTTTCAGCAATTAAATTGTTTTTATGACCGTTTTTTGTTTTTGTTTTATTATAATTGTTTTTTCTTTTTTTTTTTGAATAATCTCTGGAGTGCGAATTGCATTGAAATTACTCAATAATAGCCAGAAATTGACCATTCCATTTTGAATAAATTTTTGATGGGTTTTTTTGGTTTCTTTTTTGTGTACTTTTAGTAACCAAAGATGGCAAAAAGGTCATAGCCCCAATCAGTAAAGCGGACTACGTTAAAGACTGGCTGGAAGAGCGTTCCCGACGAATGTTTAACAAGAAGACACTGCACAAGCGGCTGCCGATATTGAACTGGCTTCCCAAATATAACAGTCAAGATGCGGTCGGTGATTTGGTCGCTGGGGTAACAGTTGGCCTAACCGTGATCCCCCAGGCGTTGGCATACGCTGGAATTGCTGGACTGCCGGCCGCGTACGGTCTCTACGCTTCGTTCTTGGGATGCTTCGTTTATATATTCCTTGGAAGCTGCAAGGACGTTCCGATTGGACCAAGCGCAATCGTAGCGCTTCTAACTTATCAAACCGCCCAGGGTTCGTGGCAGAAAGCCGTACTGCTTTGCTTTCTCTCTGGCATAATCGAATTGCTAATGGGTTTCTTTGGACTGGGATTCCTTATTGATTTTGTATCGGGCCCTGTTTCATCGGGATTCACATCGGCTGTCGCAATTATTATACTAACATCTCAGGTGAAGGATATTCTTGGCATAACAGCCAAAGGGACGGGATTCATGGAAATTTGGTCACGCATTTTTGAGAATATCTCAGAAACTCGATTGACCGACACCGTTTTGGGTATAACATGCATTGTTATACTGCTCATGTTGAGGGTAAGTTCGCCTGACATTGAGAACCGAGAATGGATCCAAAATGATAAGGAAAAACACTTTTTTTTTTTATTCTCTTCAAATTAGGTTCTTACCTTTTATAAAATTGGACCTTCCGACGCTACTAAACGGACAAAGGTACATAATATTATAAATAAAACCCTCTGGGTTATTGGAACATCGCGTAATGCCATTTTGGTAATATGCTGCGGTGCCATGGGCTACATCCTGCATACGGTTCAAGATGGGACACCATTCAAAGTAATAGGCTACATTCCATCAGGCCTGCCGGACTTCAAAATTCCGCCGTTCTCTTTGAATGCAAATCAAACAGCCTCAAACCACGATGAATCGTTCTTCGAATTAGTGAGAAGCATGGGATCTGGCTTGATTGTCGTGCCGCTAATATCTCTGCTGGAGACAATTTCCATATGTAAAGCCTTCGGTGGGTTAAGAAATTTAATTTGATTTAATACGTATGCAAAACTAATGAGGAGAAACTCTCGATTTTAGGAAATGGAAAGCCAGTTGACGCAACACAAGAGCTTCTCGCTATCGGAGTCTCGAACGTTCTCAACTCTTTCGTCCAAGGTTTCCCGTCAACAGGTGCTCTAAGTCGCGGCGCAGTCAACAATGCTAGCGGAGTACGTACTCCTTTGAGCAACGTCTATTCGGGCACTTTGGTCATAATAGCCCTGATCTTCCTTACGCCATATTTCCATTACATTCCACGTGCTACGCTGGCGGCCATTATTATTTCAGCGGTTATCTTTATGGTCGAAATAAGAGTGATAAAACCAATGTGGCGTGCCAAAAGTGAGTTAAAGCTTCGACGGTTTTTTTTTTTTTTTTTTAAATCAATATCAATTTTAAAATTTTATGAAACTTTTTCCAGAAACCGATTTAGTTCCTGGGCTTGGTACGTTCATAGCTTGTCTGGTATTGCCTCTGGAAATGGGTATATTGTTTGGGATCGGCTTGAACATAATCTTCATATTGTATCATGCGGCACGACCAAAAATAACCGTTGAAACTTTGAGCACACCAAACGGCATGGAATATCTTATGATAACACCCGATCGTTGCCTTGTCTTCCCATCTGTGGACTACGTACGCAATTTGGTGATAAAACATTCCAAACGGCAGAGTATTCCCGTAGTTATCGATTTTAGTCGAGTTTATGGCGCTGATTTTACGGCGGCGCAGGCTATGGAATCCTTATTGAGAGATTTCGCTAGCCGCCAACAGTTGATTTTCTTCTTTAATCTCAAGCCATCGGTTTGCACGACCTTCGAGACATTATCGCTCGAAGAATTGGTTGTTTATTATCGAGAAGAGCAGTTGGACGAACTTCTTGAGGAACATAAATTGGAGAGGAAAAAACCTATTACTGTTTAAGCCAAAAAAGATATCTCCTTCCTTAAGAAAAAAAAAAAACGTGATACTAATTGATAAAGAATAATTTACAGAATTCGGATTGTACATAAGCTTTATAAATCGGGCTTTAAAGAGGAGTTCTTCCTTTTTAAAAAAGAGGTATTGATACAAATCTTAATGCTTAAAAAGTATTTATTTTAAACTGTTTGCACGGAATTTTTATTGTGTGTGTATGTGTGTGTGTGTGTGTGTGTGTGTGAATGGATTCTTTAATATTGAGAAATTTATGATAATTGTAGAATTTAAATTTATATTAAATGTTTAATGTTAAAATGACTACCAAACTCAAAGCAGAAATGTTTTATATATACCTACATATCGTTACTCATACATATGTAAAAGTTAAGACATAAATTATGTATAAATTCTCTCAACTTATTTAAATCATTAAAAAAAAATTGAGTATTATGGCGAATATAATATACATTATTTTCAGATATTGGTGAAAATACATTTCAATATGTGTCAATAGTTTTGTTCCAAGGAAAAAATATTTAAGGAAATTTAAAAGAAGAAACTGAGAAATTTATTTTAAATTTGGTTGAACATATTATGGGTAAATTTGTTATTTGATGGCAAAATGTCTTTGTAAACTTTGCCATCGCTTTTTTCGTCCGCTCTACAATCAGCATGTGGATATTTATATTGCCTCCAATATTTCGAGCAACGTTGCGTGAAAATAATTTCATGCAATATTTTCATGCAACGTTTTGATATTGCATGCAATATTTCGTGAAAAATATCGTGAAATATTGCGCTCAACGTTTCGAAATTTTTCACGAAATTTTTAACGAAATATTGAATATGTTTCAACATTTGCAGCATATGCAACAACGAAAAAATATGCAACATAGGCAACATTTGTAGCATTTGCAACATTTGCAAAAATTACCACATATGCAACATATCCAACATATGAAACAAATTCAACATATGCAACAAATGGAACGTATTAAACATATTCAACATTTGCAACAAATGCAACATATGCAACATATGTAGTAAATGCAACATATGCAACATATCCAACATATAGAAGAAATGCAACATATGCAAGAAATGCAACATATGAAACATTAGCAATATAGGAAAAATATGCAACATTTGCAACATATGAGACATTTGCAACATATTCAATATAGGCAACATTGGCCACGTTTGCAACATATGCAACAAATGAAACATATGCAACATATGCAACAAATGCAACGTTTGCAACAAATGCAACACATGCAATATATGAAAAAAATCAATAAATGCAACATAGGCAACATATGCAACAAATGCAAAACTTGCAAAATATGCAACATTAGCAACATTTGCAACAAATGAAACATATGCGACTAATGCAAAACTTGCAACATATGCAACATTGGAAACATTTGCAGCATATGCAACATGTGCAAAAAATGCAACATATACAGCATATGCAACATATGCAAAATATGCAACATATGCAAAATATGCAACATATGCAGAAGCAGCACCCGCAGCGCAGTCGAAGCTCAGTCACAGCCCAGTAGCAGTAGCAATGCAGTCGCAGCGCAGTCGAAGCGCTGTCGCAGCGCGTTGTCATCGCAGTAGCAGCGCAGTAACAGCTCAGTAGCAGCGCAGTCTCAGTGCAGTCGCAGAGCAATAGCAGCGCAGTCGCAGTGCATTAGCAGCCCAGTAGCAGCGCAGTCCCAGTCGCAGCGCAGTAACAGCTCAGTAGCAGCGAAATCGCAGCGCAGTAGCAGCGCAGTCGCAGAACAGTCGCAGCGCAGTCGCACCGCAATCGCAGCGCATTTGCAGCCCAGTCACAGCACAGTAGCAGCGCAGTCGCAGCGCAGGTCAAAAAGACCTTCTGTTCAATTTTGAAAAGAGTATAAATAGCGTGACAATCCGTGAGCTCGATCAGTGCGTTGCCAGCAGTCGGACCGGAAAGAGCTCCGATATGAACGGGTTTTTTCATGATCGCCTACGACCTCTAGTTCAAAAACATATAAATGGAGTGCTACACGAAGGTTGTACGAAGGCGATATGAAGGCGATACGAAAGCGATACGAAGGAGATACGAAGGCGATGCGAAGGCGATACGAAGGCGATACGAAGGCCATACGAAGGCGATACGAAGGCTATACGAAGGCTATACGAAAGCTATACGAAGGCTATACGAAGGCTATACGAAGGCTAAACAAAGGCTATACGACGGCTATACGAAGGCTATACGAAAGCTATACGAAGGCTTTACGAAGGCTATACGAAGGCTATACGATGGACGTGCTATACGAAGGCTATACGAAGGCTATACGAAGGCTATACGAAGGCTATACGAAGGCTATACGAAGGCTATACGAAGGCTATACGAAGGCTATACGAAGGCTATACGAAAGGCGCAGTACGCAGTGCAGTAGCAGCGCAGTAGCGAGCGCAGTACGCACCTCAGTACGCAGCGTATTCGCAGCGGTAAGTAGCAGCACAGTAGCAGCGCAGTCGCAAGCGCAGGTCAAAAAGACATTCTGTTCAATTTGAAAAGGGTATAAATATCATGACAATACGTGAGCTCCATCAGTGCGCTACGAGCAGTGGGACCGAAAGAGCTCCGATTTGAACGTGTATGGCTCATGTTCTCCTACGACCACAAGTTCAAAAACATATAAATAGCGTGACAATACGTGAGCTCCATCAGTGCGTTGCCAGCCGTCGGACCCAGGAGCTCCGATATGCAACGTTTGTTCATGATCGCACTACGACCTCTAGTTCAAAAGCATATAAATGAGTGCTATACGAAGGCTGTCCGAAGGCGATACAAAGGCGATACGAAAGGCGATACGAAGGCTGTACGTAGGCGATACGACGGCTATACGAAGGCTATACGAAGGCTATACGAAGGCTATACGAAGGCTATACGAGGCTATACGAAGGCATATACGAAGGCTATACGAAGGCTATACGAAGGCTATACGAAGGCTATACGAAGCTATACGAAGGCTATACGAAGGCTATACGAAGGCTATACGAAGGCTATACAGTAAGGCTATACGAAGACTATACGAAGGCTATACGATGGCTATACGATGGCTATACGAAGGCTATACGAAGGCTATACGAAGGCCATACGAAGGCTATACGAAGCCTATACGAAGGCTATACGAAGGCTATACGATGGCTATACGAAGGCTATACGAAGGCTATACGAAGGCTATACGAAGGCTATACGAAGGCTATACGAAGGCTATACGAAGGCTATACGAAGGCTATACGAAGGCTATACGAAGGCTATACGAAGGCTTTACGAAGGCTTTACGAAGGCAATGCGAAGGCTATACGAAGGCTATACGAAGGCTATACGAAGGCTATACGAAGGCTATACGAAGGCTATACGAAGGCTATACGAAGGCTTATACGAAGGCTATACGAAGGCTATACGAAGGCTATACGAAGGCTATACGAAGGCTATACGAAGGCTATACGAAGGCTATACGCAGTCGCAGTGCAGTAGCAGCGCATTCGCAGCGGAGTAGCAGCACAGTAGCAGCGCAGTCGCAGCGCAGTCGCAGCGCAGGTCAAAAAGACATTCTGTTCAATTTTGAAAAGGGTATAAATAGCATGACAATACGTGAGCTCAATCAGTGCGCTGCCAGCAGTCGGACCGGAAAGAGCTCCGATTTGAACGTGTTGGCTCATGTTCTCCTACGACCACAAGTTCAAAAACATATAAAAAGCGTGACAATACGTGAGCTCCATCAGTGCGTTGCCAGCCGTCGGACCAGAAAGAGCTCCGATATGAACGTGTTTGTTCATGATCGCCTACGACCTCTAGTTCAAAAACATATAAATGGAGTGCTATACGAAGGCTGTCCGAAGGCGATATGAAGGCGATACGAAGGCGATACGAAGGCGATACGAAGGCGATACGAAAGCGATACGAAGGCTGTACGTAGGCGATACGACGGCTATACGAAGGCTATACGAAGGCTATACGAAGGCTATACGAAGGCTATACGAAGGCTTTACGAAAGCTATACGAAGGCTATACGATGGCTATACGATGGCTATACGAAGGCTATACGAAGGCTATACGAAGGCTATACGAAGGCTATACAAAGGCTATACGAAGGCTATACGAAGGCTATACGAAAGCTTTACGAAGGCTATACGAAGGCTAAACGAAGGCTATACGAAGGCTATACGAAGGCTATACGAAGGCTATACGAAGGCTATACGATGGCTATACGATGGCTGTACGAAGGCTATACGAAGGCTTTACGAAGGCTTTACGAAGGCTAAACGAAGGGTATACGAAGGCTAAACGAAGGCTATACGAAGGCTATACGAAGGCTATACGAAGGCTATACGAAGGCTATACGAAGGCTATACGAAGGCTATAACGAAGGCTATACGAAGGCTATACGAAGGCTATACGAAGGCTATACGAAGGCTATACGAAGGGTATACGAAGTCTATACGAAGGCTTTACGAAGGCTATACGAAGGCTATACGATGGCTATACGATGGCTATACGAAGGCTATACGAAGGCTATACGAAGGCTATACGAAGGCTATACGAAGGCTATACGAAGGCTATACGAAGGCTATACGAAGGCTATACGAAGGCTATACGAAGGCTATACGAAGGCCATACGAAGGTTATACGAAGGCCATACGAAGGCTATACGAAGGCCATACGAAGGCCATACGAAGGCCATACGAAGGCCATACGAAGGCCATACGAAGGCCATACGAAGGCCATACGAAGGCCATACGAAGGCCATACGAAGGCTATACGAAGGCTATACGAAGGCTATACGAAGGCGATACGAAGGCGATACGAAGGCGATACTAAGGCGATACGAAGGCCATACGAAGGCCAAACGAAGGCCATACGAAGGCCATACGAACGCAATACGAAGGCTATACGAAGGCTATACGAAGGCTATACGAAGGCTATACGAAGGCTATACGAAGGCTATACGAAGGCTATACGAAGGCTATACGAAGGCTATACGAAGGCTATACGAAGGCTATACGAAGGCTATACGAAGGCTATACGAAGGCTTTACGAAGGCTTAGGAAGGCTAAACGAAGGCTATACGAAGGCTATACGAAGGCTAAACGAAGGCTATACGAAGGCTATACGGTGGCTATACGAAGGCTATACGAAGGCTATACGAAGGCCATACAAGGCCATACGATGGCTATACGAAGGCTATACGAAGGCTATACGAAGGCTATACGAAGGCTATACGAAGGCTATACGAAGGCTATACGAAGGCTATACGAAGGTTATACGAAGGCTATACGAAGGCTATACGAAGGCTATACGAAGACTATACGAAGACTATACGAAGGCTATACGAAGGCTATACAGGCTATACGAAGGCTATACGAAGGCTATACGAAGGCTATACGAAGGCTATACGAAGGCTATACGAAGGCTATATACGAAGGCTATACGAAGGCTATACGAAGGCTATACGAAGGCTATACGAAGGCTATACGAAGGCTATAACGAAGGCTATACGAAGGCTATACGAAGGCTATACGAAGGCTATACGAAGGCTATACGAAGGCTATACGAAGGCTATACGAAGGCTATACGAAGGCTATACGAAGGCCATACGAAGGTTAAACGAAGGCCATACGAAGGTTATACGAAGGCCATACGAAGGCCATACGAAGGCCATACGAAGGCCATACGAAGGCCATACGAAGGCCATACGAAGGCCATACGAAGGCCATACGAAGGCCATACGAAGGCCATACGAAGGCCATACGAAGGCCATACGAAGGCCATACGAAGGCTATACGAAGGCCATACGAAGGCCATACGAAGGCCATACGAAGGCCATACGAAGGCTATACGAAGGCTATACGAAGGCTATACGAAGGCTATACGAAGGCTATACGAAGGCTATACGAAGGCTATACGAAGGCTATACGAACGCTATACGAAGGCTATACGAAGGCTATACGAAGGCTATACGAAGGCAATACGAAGGCTATACGAAGGCTATACGAAGGCTATACGAAGGCTATACGAAGGCTATACGAAGGCTATACGAAGGCTATACGATGGCTATACGATGGCTATACGATGGCTATACGATGGCTAAACGAAGGCTATACGAAGGCCATACGAAGGCTATACGAAGGCGATACGAAGGCGATACGAAGGCGATACGAAGGCGATACGAAGGCGATACGAAGGCGATACGAAGGCCATACGAAGGCCATACGAAGGCCATACGAAGGCCATACGAACGCAATACGAAGGCTATACGAAGGCTATACGAAGGCTATACGAAGGCTATACGAAGGCTATACGAAGGCTATACGAAGGCTATACGAAGGCTATACGAAGGCTATACGAAGGCTATACGAAATCTATACGAAGGCTATACGAAGGCTATACGAAGGCTATACGAAGGCTTTACGAAGGCTATAGGAAGGCTAAACGAAGGCTATACGAAGGCTATACGAAGGCTATACGAAGGCTATACGAAGGCTATACGAAGGCTATACGATGGCTATACGATGGCTATACGATGGCTAAACGAAGGCTATACGAAGGCTATACGAAGGCTATACGAAGGCTATACGAAGGCTATACGAAGGCTATACGAAGGCTATACGAAGGCTATACGAAGGCTATACGAAGGCTATACGAAGGCTATACGAAGGCTATACGAAGGCTATACGAAGGCTAATACGACGGCTATACGAAGGCTATACGAAGGCTATACAGCAAGGCTATACGAAGGCTATACGAAGGCTATACGAAGGCTATACGAGGCTATACGAGGCTATACGAAGGCTATACGGATAGGCTATACGAAGGCTATACGAAGGCTATACGAAGGCTATACGAAGGCTATACGAAGGCTATACGAAGGCTATACGAAGGCTATACGAAGGCATACGAAGGCTATACGAAGGCTATACGAAGGCTATACGAAGGCTATACGAAGGCTATACGAGGCTATACGAAGGCTGTACGAAGGCTATAAGGCGAAGGTTATACGAAGGCTATACGAAGGCTATACGAAGGCTATACGAAGGCTATACGAAGGCTATACGAAGGCTATACGAAGGCTATACGAAGGCTATACGAAGGCTATACGAAGGCTATACGAAGGCTATACAGAGGCTATACGAAGGCTATACGAAGGCTATACGAAGGCCATACGAAGGCTATACGAAGGCCATACGAAGGCCATACGAAGGCCAAACGAAGGCCATACGAAGGCCATACGAAGGCTATACGAAGCCCATACGAAGGCTATACGAAGCCCATACGAAGGCCATACGAAGGCCATACGAAGGCTATACGATGGCTATACGATGGCTATACGATGGCTATACGATGGCTAAACGAAGGCTATACGAAGGCTATACGAAGGCTATACGAAGGCTATACGAAGGCTATACGAAGGCTATACGAAGGCCATACGAAGGCCATACGAAGCCATACGAAGGCCATACGAAGGCCATACGAAGGCCATACGAAGGCCATACGAAGGCCATACGAAGGCCATACGAAGGCCATACGAAGGCCATACGAAGCCATACGAAGGCCATACGAAGGCCATAAAACCCGAAGGCCATACGAAGGCCAACGAAGCCATACAAGGCCATACGAAGGCCAACGAAGGCCATACGAAGGCTATACGAAGGCTATACGAAGGCTATACGAAGGCTATACGAAGGCTAAACAAAGGCTAT